>CALNXK010000006.1:5465000-5817500 GCA_942486035.1 Porites lobata | reverse complement strand
CCTCTAACCCCTTGTAACCCCTTGTAACCCCTTGTAACCCCTCTAACCCGTTGTAACCCCTGGTAACCCCCTGTATTCCCATCTCATACATCGTGTAAATAAATCGCCAAAAAACGAATTTCGACATTTTATATAGAAAACAAACCTTTCTGAACAACGAACACATCGGTTCAAAAACCCACAAAATTGGCATTTTTCCAAAGGGGTTAGTCCATGGTTTTGGTCAAATATTTGAAATTTTGTTAACGTTTCGTTTTATGCAAAATTCACCCAGAAAAAGTGTTTGGTGACGTTCTCGTTAGAAAGCAAGCCTTTCTAGACAATATAAACATGGATTTAAAAAGAAGGTAAAATTGGCATTTTTGCAAAGGGGATAGTCCATGATTTTGGTCAAAAAGTTAAAGTTTTTTCATCTTTTGTGTTTATCAAAAATAGATCGAGAAAAAGTGTTTGCTAACGTTCTAGATAAAAAAGAAGCCTTTAAAGACTATAAAAACAACTGTTTACAAAAAACGCAGAATTAGCATTTTTCCAAAGGGGTTAGTCCATCGTTTTGGTCAAAAATTTGAGATTTCTTCAGCCTTGATTTTTATGCAAAATAGACCAAGTAAAAGTATCTGGGAACGTTCTAGTTAGCAGAAAGTTTCTATAATTTTTTGTAACCCCCTGTAACCCCTTGTAACCCCCTGTCACCCCTTGTAACCCCTTGTAACCCCTGTAACCCTTTGTAACCCCTTTGTAACCCCTTTTAACCCCTGTAACCCCTTGTAACCCCTGTAACCCCTTGTAACCCCCTGTATTCCCATGTCATAGATCGTGAAAATTAATCGCCAATAAACTATTTTTGACATTTTATATAGCAAACAAACCATTCTGAGCAACGAAAACATCGGTTTCAAAACCCACAAAATTGACATTTTTCCAAAGGGGTTAGTCCATGGTTTTGGTCAAATATTTGAAATTTTGTTAACGTTTCGTTTTATGGAAAATACACCCAGAAAAAGTGTTTGGTGACGTTCTCTTTAGAAAGCAGGCCTTTCTAGACAATATAAACACGGATTTAAAAAGAAGGCAAAACTGGCATTTTTGCAAAGGGGATAGTCCATGATTTTGGTCAAAAGTTGAAGTTTTTTTCATCTTTTGTGTTTATCAAAAATAGATCGAGAAAAAGTGTTTGCTAACGTTCTAGATAAAAAAAGAAGGCTTTACAGACTATAAAACAACTGTTTACGAAAAACGCAAAATTCGAATTTTTTCAAAGGGGTTAGTCCATCGTTTTGGTCAAAAATTTGAGATTTCTTCAACTTTGATTTTTATGCAAAATAGACCAAGTAAAAGTATCTGGGAACGTTCTAGTTAGCAGAAAGTTTCTATAATTTTTGTAACCCCTGTAACCCCTTGTAACCCCTGTCACCCCTTGTAACCCCTTGTAACCCCCTGTAACCCTTTGTAACCCCTTAACCCTTGTAACCCCCTGTAACCTCTTGTAACCCCCTGTAACCCCTTGTAACCCCCTGTATTCCCATGTCATAGATCGTGAAAATTAATCGCCAATAAACTATTTTAGACGTTTTATATAGCAAACAAGCCTTTCTGAACAACGAAAACATCGGTTTCAAAAACCCACAAAATTGACATTTTTCCAAAGGGGTTAGTCCATGGTTTTGGTCAAATATTTGAAATTTTGTTAACGTTTCGTTTTATGGAAAATACACCCAGAAAAAGTGTTTGGTGACGTTCTCTTTAGAAAGCAGGCCTTTCTAGACAATATAAACACGGATTTAAAAAGAAGGCAAAACTGGCATTTTTGCAAAGGGGATAGTCCATGATTTTGGTCAAAAAGTTGAAGTTTTTTCATCTTTTGTGTTTATCAAAAATAGATCGAGAAAAAGTGTTTGCTAACGTTCTAGATAAAAAAAGAAGGCTTTACAGACTATAAAAACAACTGTTTACGAAAAACGCAAAATTCGAATTTTTCCAAAGGGGTTAGTCCATCGTTTTGGTCAAAAATTTGAGATTTCTTCAACTTTGATTTTTATGCAAAATAGACCAAGTAAAAGTATCTGGGAACGTTCTAGTTAGCAGAAAGTTTCTATAATTTTTTGTAACCCCCTGTAACCCCTTAAAACCCCCTGTCACCCCTTGTAACCCCTTGTAACCCCTGTAACCCTTTGTAACCCCTTTGTAACCCCCCCTCTTGTAACCCCTGTAACCCCTTGTAACCCCCTGTATTCCCATGTCATAGATCGTGAAAATTAATCGCCAATAAACTATTTTAGACGTTTTATATAGCAAACAAGCCTTTCTGAACAACGAAAACATCGGTTTCAAAAACCCACAAAATTGACATTTTTCCAAAGGGGTTAGTCCATGGTTTTGGTCAAATATTTGAAATTTTGTTAACGTTTCGTTTTATGGAAAATACACCCAGAAAAAGTGTTTGGTGACGTTCTCTTTAGAAAGCAGGCCTTTCTAGACAATATAAACACGGATTTAAAAAGAAGGCAAAACTGGCATTTTTGCAAAGGGGATAGTCCATGATTTTGGTCAAAAAGTTGAAGTTTTTTCATCTTTTGTGTTTATCAAAAATAGATCGAGAAAAAGTGTTTGCTAACGTTCTAGATAAAAAAGAAGGCTTTACAGACTATAAAAACAACTGTTTACGAAAAACGCAAAATCCGAATTTTTCCAAAGGGGTTAGTCCATCGTTTTGGTCAAAAATTTGAGATTTCTTCAACTTTGATTTTTATGCAAAATAGACCAAGTAAAAGTATCTGGGAACGTTCTAGTTAGCAGAAAGTTTCTATAATTTTTTGTAACCCCCTGTAACCCCTTGTAACCCCCTGTCACCCCTTGTAACCCCTTGTAACCCCCTGTAACCCTTTGTAACCCCTTGTAACCCCCTGTAACCTCTTGTAACCCCCTGTAACCCCTTGTAACCCCCTGTATTCCCATGTCATAGATCGTGAAAATTAATCGCCAATAAACTATTTTAGACGTTTTATATAGCAAACAAGCCTTTCTGAACAACGAAAACATCGGTTTCAAAAACCCACAAAATTGACATTTTTCCAAAGGGGTTAGTCCATGGTTTTGGTCAAATATTTGAAATTTTGTTAACGTTTCGTTTTATGGAAAATACACCCAGAAAAAGTGTTTGGTGACGTTCTCTTTAGAAAGCAGGCCTTTCTAGACAATATAAACACGGATTTAAAAAGAAGGCAAAACTGGCATTTTTGCAAAGGGGATAGTCCATGATTTTGGTCAAAAAGTTGAAGTTTTTTCATCTTTTGTGTTTATCAAAAATAGATCGAGAAAAAGTGTTTGCTAACGTTCTAGATAAAAAAAGAAGGCTTTACAGACTATAAAAACAACTGTTTACGAAAAACGCAAAATCCGAATTTTTCCAAAGGGGTTAGTCCATCGTTTTGGTCAAAAATTTGAGATTTCTTCAACTTTGATTTTTATGCAAAATAGACCAAGTAAAAGTATCTGGGAACGTTCTAGTTAGCAGAAAGTTTCTATAATTTTTGTAACCCCTGTAACCCCTTTGTAACCCCCCCTCACCCCCTTGTAACCCCTTGTAACCCCTGTAACCCTTTGTAACCCCTTTGTAACCCCCTGTAACCCCCCTGTAACCCTTGTAACCCCCCCTGTAACCCCTTGTAACCCCCATATTCCCATGTCATAGATCGTGAAAATTAATCGCCAATAAACTATTTTAGACGTTTTATATAGCAAACAAGCCTTTCTGAACAACGAAAACATCGGTTTCAAAAACCCACAAAATTGACATTTTTCCAAAGGGGTTAGTCCATGGTTTTGGTCAAATATTTGAAATTTTGTTAACGTTTCGTTTTATGGAAAATACACCCAGAAAAAGTGTTTGGTGACGTTCTCTTTAGAAAGCAGGCCTTTCTAGACAATATAAACACGGATTTAAAAAGAAGGCAAAACTGGCATTTTTGCAAAGGGGATAGTCCATGATTTTGGTCAAAAAGTTGAAGTTTTTTCATCTTTTGTGTTTATCAAAAATAGATCGAGAAAAAGTGTTTGCTAACGTTCTAGATAAAAAAGAAAGGCTTTACAGACTATAAAAACAACTGTTTACGAAAAACGCAAAATTCGAATTTTTCCAAAGGGGTTAGTCCATCGTTTTGGTCAAAAATTTGAGATTTCTTCAACTTTGATTTTTATGCAAAATAGACCAAGTAAAAGTATCTGGGAACGTTCTAGTTAGCAGAAAGTTTCTATAATTTTTGTAACCCCTGTAACCCCTTGTAACCCCCTGTCACCCCTTGTAACCCCTTTGTAACCCCCTGTAACCCTTTGTAACCCCTTTGTAACCCCTCCCCCTGTAACCCCTTGTAACCCCCTGTAACCCCTTTGTAACCCCCTGTATTCCCATGTCATAGATCGTGAAAAAAATTAATCGCCAATAAACTATTTTAGACGTTTTATATAGCAAACAAGCCTTTCTGAACAACGAAAACATCGGTTTCAAAAACCCACAAAATTGACATTTTTCCAAAGGGGTTAGTCCATGGTTTTGGTCAAATATTTGAAATTTTGTTAACGTTTCGTTTTATGGAAAATACACCCAGAAAAAGTGTTTGGTGACGTTCTCTTTAGAAAGCAGGCCTTTCTAGACAATATAAACACGGATTTAAAAAGAAGGCAAAACTGGCATTTTTGCAAAGGGGATAGTCCATGATTTTGGTCAAAAAGTTGAAGTTTTTTCATCTTTTGTGTTTATGAAAAATAGATCGAGAAAAAGTGTTTGCTAACGTTCTAGATAAAAAAGAAGGCTTTACAGACTATAAAAACAACTGTTTACGAAAAACGCAAAATTCGAATTTTTCCAAAGGGGTTAGTCCATCGTTTTGGTCAAAAATTTGAGATTTCTTCAACTTTGATTTTTATGCAAAATAGACCAAGTAAAAGTATCTGGGAACGTTCTAGTTAGCAGAAAGTTTCTATAATTTTTTGTAACCCCCTGTAGCCCCTTGCAACCCATTGTAACACCCTATAACCCCTCGTAACCCCCTGTAACCCCTTGTCACCCCTTGTAAAGTCTAGTAACCCCTGTGGCCTCTTGTAACCCCCTGTAACCCCGTGTAACTCCTGTACTCCCATGTCATAGATCGTGAAAATAAATCGTGAATAAACGATTTTCGACTTTTTCTATAACAAACAAGCCTTTCAGAACAACAAAAACGTCGGTTTCAAAAACCCACAAAATTCGCATTTTTCCAAGGGTGTTAGTCCATGGTTTTGGTCAAAAATTTCGTTGACGTTTCGTTTTATGCAAAATACACCCAGAAAAAGTATTTGGTGACGTTCTCGTTAGAAAGCAGGCCTTTCTAGACGATATAAACACGGATTTAAAAAGAAGGCAAAACTGGCATTTTTGCAAAGGGATAGTCCATGATTTTGGTCAAAAAGTTGAAGTTTTTTTATCTTTTGTGTTTATCAAAAATAGATCGAGAAAAAGTGTTTGCTAACGTTCTAGATAAAAAAAAGAAGGCTTTACAGACTATAAAAACAACTGTTTACGAAAAACGCAAAATTCGAATTTTTCCAAAGGGGTTAGTCCATCGTTTTGGTCAAAAATTTGAGATTTCTTCAACTTTGATTTTTATGCAAAATAGACCAAGTAAAAGTATCTGGGAACGTTCTAGTTAGCAGAAAGTTTCTATAATTTTTTGTAACCCCCTGTAACCCCTTGTAACCCCCTGTCACCCCTTGTAACCCCTTGTAACCCCTTGTAACCCCTTGTAACCCCTTGTAACCCCTTGTAACCTCTTGTAACCCCCTGTAACTCCTTGTAACCTCCTGTATTCCCATGTCATAGATCGTGAAAATTAATCGCCAATAAACTATTTTAGACGTTTTATCTAGCAAACAAGCCTTTCTGAACAACGAAAACATCGGTTTTAAAAACCCACAAAATTGACATTTTTCCAAAGGGGTTAGTCCATGGTTTTGGTCAAATATTTGAAATTTTGTTAACGTTTCGTTTTATGGAAAATACACCCAGAAAAAGTGTTTGGTGACGTTCTCTTTAGAAAGCAGGCCTTTCTAGACAATATAAACACGGATTTAAAAAGAAGGCAAAACTGGCATTTTTGCAAAGGGGATAGTCCATGATTTTGGTCAAAAAGTTGAAGTTTTTTCATCTTTTGTGTTTATCAAAAATAGATCGAGAAAAAGTGTTTGCTAACGTTCTAGATAAAAAAAGGCTTTACAGACTATAAAAACAACTGTTTACGAAAAACGCAAAATTCGAATTTTTCCAAAGGGGTTAGTCCATCGTTTTGGTCAAAAATTTGAGATTTCTTCAACTTTAATTTTTATGCAAAATAGACCAAGTAAAAGTATCTGGGAACGTTCTACTTAGCAGAAAGTTTCTATAATTTTTTTGTAACCCCTTGTAACCCCCCCCCTGTCACCCCTTGTAATCGCTTGTAACCCCCTGTAACCCTTTGAACCCCCTTGTAACCCCTGTAACCTCTTGTAACCCCCTGTAACCCCTTTGTAACCCCCTGTATTCCCATGTCATAGATCGTGAAAATTAATCGCCAATAAACTATTTTAGACGTTTTATATAGCAAACAAGCCTTTCTGAACAACGAAAACATCGGTTTCAAAAACCCACAAAATTGACATTTTTCCAAAGGGGTTAGTCCATGGTTTTGGTCAAATATTTGAAATTTTGTTAACGTTTCGTTTTATGGAAAATACACCCAGAAAAAGTGTTTGGTGACGTTCTCTTTAGAAAGCAGGCCTTTCTAGACAATATAAACACGGATTTAAAAAGAAGGCAAAACTGGCATTTTTGCAAAGGGGATAGTCCATGATTTTGGTCAAAAAGTTGAAGTTTTTTCATCTTTTGTGTTTATCAAAAATAGATCGAGAAAAAGTGTTTGCTAACGTTCTAGATAAAAAAGAAGCTTTACAGACTATAAAAACAACTGTTTACGAAAAACGCAAAATTCGAAGTTTTCCAAAGGGGTTAGTCCATCGTTTTGGTCAAAAATTTGAGATTTCTTCAACTTTGATTTTTATGCAAAATAGACCAAGTAAAAGTATCTGGGAACGTTCTAGTTAGCAGAAAGTTTCTATAATTTTTGTAACCCCCTAACCCCTTGTAACCCCTGTCACCCCTTGTAACCCCTTGTAACCCCTGTAACCCTTTGTAACCCCTTGTAACCCCCTGTAACCTCTTGTAACCCCCTGTAACCCCTTGTAACCCCCTGTATTCCCATGTCATAGATCGTGAAAATTAATTGCCAATAAACTATTTTAGACGTTTTATATAGCAAACAAGCCTTTCTGAACAACGAAAACATCGGTTTCAAAAACCCACAAAATTGACATTTTTCCAAAGGGGTTAGTCCATGGTTTTGGTCAAATATTTGAAATTTTGTTAACGTTTCGTTTTATGGAAAATACACCCAGAAAAAAGTGTTTGGTGACGTTCTCTTTAGAAAGAAGGCCTGTCTAGACAATATAAACACGGATTTAAAAAGAAGGCAAAACTGGCATTTTTGCAGAGGGGATAGTCCATGATTTTGGTCAAAAAGTTGAAGTTTTTTCATCTTTTGTGTTTATCAAAAATAGATGGAGAAAAAGTGTTTGCTAACGTTCTAGATGAAAAAGAAGGCTTTACAGACTATAAAAACAACTGTTTACGAAAAACGCAAAATTCGAATTTTTCCAAAGGGGTTAGTCCATCGTAGTGGTCAAAAATTTGAGATTTCTTCAACTTTGATTTTTATACAAAATAGACCAAGTAAAAGTATCTGGAAACGTTCTAGTTAGCAGAAAGTTTCTATAATTTTTTGTAACCCCCTGTAACCCCTTGTAACCCCCTGTCACCCTTTGTAACCCCTTGTAACCCCCTGTAACCCTTTGTAACCCCTTTTGTAACCCCCCTGTAACCTCTTGTAACCCCTGTAACCCCTTGTAACCCCCTGTATTCCCATGTCATAGATCGTGAAAATTAATCGCCAATAAACTATTTTAGACGTTTTATATAGCAAACAAGCCTTTCTGAACAACGAAAACATCGGTTTCAAAAACCCACAAAATTGACATTTTTCCAAAGGGGTTAGTCCATGGTTTTGGTCAAATATTTGAAATTTTGTTAACGTTTCGTTTTATGGAAAATACACCCAGAAAAAGTGTTTGGTGACGTTCTCTTTAGAAAGCAGGCCTTTCTAGACAATATAAACACGGATTTAAAAAGAAGGCAAAACTGGCATTTTTGCAAAGGGGATAGTCCATGATTTTGGTCAAAAAGTTGAAGTTTTTTCATCTTTTGTGTTTATCAAAAATAGATCGAGAAAAAGTGTTTGCTAACGTTCTAGATAAAAAAGAAAGCTTTACAGACTATAAAAACAACTGTTTACGAAAAACGCAAAATTCGAATTTTTCCAAAGGGGTTAGTCCATCGTTTTATCAAAAAATTTGAGATTTCTTCAACTTTGATTTTTATGCAAAATAGACCAAGTAAAAGTATCTGGGAACGTTCTAGTTAGCAGAAAGTTTCTATAATTTTTTGTAACCCCCTGTAACCCCTTGTAACCCCCTGTCACCCCTTGTAACCCCTTGTAACCCCTTGGTAACCCTTGGTAACCCCTTGTAACCCCCTGTAACCTCTTGTAACCCCCTGTAACCCCTTGTAACCCCCTGTATTCCCATGTCATAGATCGTGAAAATTAATCGCCAATAAACTATTTTAGACGTTTTATATAGCAAACAAGCCTTTCTGAACAACGAAAACATCGGTTTCAAAAACCCACAAAATTGACATTTTTCCAAAGGGGTTAGTCCATGGTTTTGGTCAAATATTTGAAATTTTGTTAACGTTTCGTTTTATGGAAAATACACCCAGAAAAAGTGTTTGGTGACGTTCTCTTTAGAAAGCAGGCCTTTCTAGACAATATAAACACGGATTTAAAAGAAGGCAAAACTGGCATTTTTGCAAAGGGGATAGTCCATGATTTTGGTCAAAAAGTTGAAGTTTTTTCATCTTTTGTGTTTATCAAAAATAGATCGAGAAAAAGTGTTTGCTAACGTTCTAGATAAAAAAGAAGGCTTTACAGACTATAAAAACAACTGTTTACGAAAAACGCAAAATTCGAATTTTTCCAAAGGGGTTAGGTCATCGTTTAGGTCAAAAATTTGAGATTTCTTCAACTTTGATTTTTATGCAAAATAGACCAAGTAAAAGTATCTGGGAACGTTCTAGTTAGCAGAAAGTTTCTATAATTTTTTGTAACCCCCTGTAACCCCTTGTAACCCCCTGTCACCCCTTGTAACCCCTTGTAACCCCCTGTAACCCCTTGTAACCCCCTGTAACCTCTTGTAACCCCCTGTAACTCCTTGTAACCTCCTGTATTCCCATGTCATAGATCGTGAAAATTAATCGCCAATAAACTATTTTAGACGTTTTATATAGCAAACAAGCCTTTCTGAACAACGAAAACATCGGTTTCAAAAACCCACAAAATTGACATTTTTCCAAAGGGGTTAGTCCATGGTTTTGGTCAAATATTTGAAATTTTGTTAACGTTTCGTTTTATGGAAAATACACCCAGAAAAAGTGTTTGGTGACGTTCTCTTTGGAAAGCAGGCCTTTCTTGACAATATAAACACGGATTTAAAAAGAAGGCAAAACTGGCATTTTTGCAAAGGAAATAGTCCATGATTTTGGTCAAAAAGTTGAAGTTTTTTCATCTTTTGTGTTTATCAAAAATAGATCGAGAAAAAGTGTTTGCTAACGTTCTAGATAAAAAAGAAGACTTTACAGACTATAAAAACAACTGTTTACGAAAAACGCAAAATTCGAAGTTTTCCAAAGGGGTTAGTCCATCGTTTTGGTCAAAAATTTGAGATTTCTTCAACTTTGATTTTTATGCAAAATAGACCAAGTAAAAGTATCTGGGAACGTTCTAGTTAGCAGAAAGTTTCTATAATTTTTTGTAACCCCCTGTAACCCCTTGTAACCCCATGTCACCCCTTGTAACCCCTTGTAACCCCATGTAATCCTTTGTAACCCCTTGTAACCCCCTGTAACCTCTTGTAACCCCCTGTAACCCCTTGTAACTCCCTGTATTCCCATGTCATAGATCGTGAAAATTAATCGCCAATAAACTATTTTGGACGTTTTATATAGCAAACAAGCCTTTCTGAACAACGAAAACATCGGTTTCAAAAACCCACAAAATTGACATTTTTCCAAAGGGGTTAGTCCATGGTTTTGGTCAAATATTTGAAATTTTGTTAACGTTTCGTTTTATGGAAAATACACCCAGAAAAAGTGTTTGGTGACGTTCTCTTTAGAAAGCAGGCCTTTCTAGACAATATAAACACGGATTTAAAAAGAAGGCAAAACTGGCATTTTTTTGCAAAAGGGGATAGTCCATGATTTTGGTCAAAAAGTTGAAGTTTTTTTCATCTTTTGTGTTTATCAAAAATAGATCGAGAAAAAGTGTTTGCTAACGTTCTAGATAAAAAAAGAAGGCTTTACAGACTATAAAAACAACTGTTTACCAAAAAGGCAAAATTCGAATTTTTCCAAAGGGGTTAGTCCATCGTTTTGGTCAAAAATTTGAGATTTCTTCAACTTTGATTTTTATGCAAAATAGACCAAGTAAAAGTATCTGGGAACGTTCTAGTTAGCAGAAAGTTTCTATAATTTTTTGTAACCCCCTGTAACCCCTTGTAACCCCATGTCACCCCTTGTAACCCCTTGTAACCCCCCCCTGTAACCCCTTGTAACCCCTTGTAACCCCCTGTAACCTCTTGTAACCCCCTGTAACCCCTTAACCCCTTGTAACCCCTGTATTCCCATGTCATAGATCGTGAAAATTAATCGCCAATAAACTATTTTAGACGTTTTATATAGCAAACAAGCCTTTCTGAACAACGAAAACATCGGTTTCAAAAACCCACAAAATTGACATTTTTCCAAAGGGGTTAGTCCATGGTTTTGGTCAAATATTTGAAATTTTGTTAACGTTTCGTTTTATGGAAAATACACCCAGAAAAAGTGTTTGGTGACGTTCTCTTTAGAAAGCAGGCCTTTCTAGACAATATAAACACGGATTTAAAAAGAAGGCAAAACTGGCATTTTTGCAAAGGAAATAGTCCATGATTTTGGTCAAAAAGTTGAAGTTTTTTCATCTTTTGTGTTTATCAAAAATAGATCGAGAAAAAGTGTTTGCTAACGTTCTAGATAAAAAAGAAGGCTTTACAGACTATAAAAACAACTGTTTACGAAAAACGCAAAATTCGAAGTTTTCCAAAGGGGTTAGTCCATCGTTTTGGTCAAAAATTTGAGATTTCTTCAACTTTGATTTTTATGCAAAATAGACCAAGTAAAAGTATCTGGGAACGTTCTAGTTAGCAGAAAGTTTCTATAATTTTTTGTAACCCCCTGTAACCCCTTGTAACCCCCTGTCACCCCTTGTAACCCCTTGTAACCCCCTGTAACCCTTTGTAACCCCTTGTAACCCCTGTAACCTCTTGTAACCCCCTGTAACCCCTTGTAACCCCTGTATTCCCATGTCATAGATCGTGAAAATTAATCGCCAATAAACTATTTTAGACGTTTTATATAGCAAACAAGCCTTTCTGAACAACGAAAACATCGGTTTCAAAAACCCACAAAATTGACATTTTTCCAAAGGGGTTAGTCCATGGTTTTGGTCAAATATTTGAAATTTTGTTAACGTTTCGTTTTATGGAAAATACACCCAGAAAAAGTGTTTGGTGACGTTCTCTTTAGAAAGCAGGCCTTTCTAGACAATATAAACACGGATTTAAAAAGAAGGCAAAACTGGCATTTTTGCAAAGGGGATAGTCCATGATTTTGGTCAAAAAGTTGAAGTTTTTTCATCTTTTGTGTTTATCAAAAATAGATCGAGAAAAAGTGTTTGCTAACGTTCTAGATAAAAAAGAAGGCTTTACAGACTATAAAAACAACTGTTTACGAAAAACGCAAAATTCGAATTTTTCCAAAGGGGTTAGTCCATCGTTTTGGTCAAAAATTTGAGATTTCTTCAACTTTGATTTTTATGCAAAATAGACCAAGTAAAAGTATCTGGGAACGTTCTAGTTAGCAGAAAGTTTCTATAATTTTTTGTAACCCCCTGTAACCCCTTGTAACCCCCTGTCACCCCTTGTAACCCCTTGTAACCCCCTGTAACCCTTTGTAACCCCTTGTAACCCCCTGTAACCTCTTGTAACCCCCTGTAACCCCTTGTAACCCCCTGTATTCCCATGTCATAGATCGTGAAAATTAATCGCCAATAAACTATTTTAGACGTTTTATATAGCAAACAAGCCTTTCTGAACAACGAAAACATCGGTTTCAAAAACCCACAAAATTGACATTTTTCCAAAGGGGTTAGTCCATGGTTTTGGTCAAATATTTGAAATTTTGTTAACGTTTCGTTTTATGGAAAATACACCCAGAAAAAGTGTTTGGTGACGTTCTCTTTAGAAAGCAGGCCTTTCTAGACAATATAAACACGGATTTAAAAAGAAGGCAAAACTGGCATTTTTGCAAAGGGGATAGTCCATGATTTTGGTCAAAAGTTGAAGTTTTTTTCATCTTTTGTGTTTATCAAAAATAGATCGAGAAAAAGTGTTTGCTAACGTTCTAGATAAAAAAGAAGGCTTTACAGACTATAAAAACAACTGTTTACGAAAAACGCAAAATTCGAATTTTTCCAAAGGGGTTAGTCCATCGTTTTGGTCAAAAATTTGAGATTTCTTCAACTTTGATTTTTATGCAAAATAGACCAAGTAAAAGTATCTGGGAACGTTCTAGTTAGCAGAAAGTTTCTATAATTTTTTGTAACCCCCTGTAACCCCTTGTAACCCCCTGTCACCCCTTGTAACCCCTTGTAACCCCTGTAACCCTTTGTAACCCCTTGTAACCCCTGTAACCTCTTGTAACCCCCCTGTAAACCCTTGTAACCCCCTGTATTCCCATGTCATAGATCGTGAAAATTAATCGCCAATAAACTATTTTAGACGTTTTATATAGCAAACAAGCCTTTCTGAACAACGAAAACATCGGTTTCAAAAACCCACAAAATTGACATTTTTCCAAAGGGGTTAGTCCATGGTTTTGGTCAAATATTTGAAATTTTGTTAACGTTTCGTTTTATGGAAAATACACCCAGAAAAAGTGTTTGGTGACGTTCTCTTTAGAAAGCAGGCCTTTCTAGACAATATAAACACGGATTTAAAAAGAAGGCAAAACTGGCATTTTTGCAAAGGGGATAGTCCATGATTTTGGTCAAAAAGTTGAAGTTTTTTCATCTTTTGTGTTTATCAAAAATAGATCGAGAAAAAGTGTTTGCTAACGTTCTAGATAAAAAAAGAAGGCTTTACAGACTATAAAAACAACTGTTTACGAAAAACGCAAAATTCGAATTTTTCCAAAGGGGTTAGTCCATCGTTTTGGTCAAAAATTTGAGATTTCTTCAACTTTGATTTTTATGCAAAATAGACCAAGTAAAAGTATCTGGGAACGTTCTAGTTAGCAGAAAGTTTCTATAATTTTTTGTAACCCCCTGTAACCCCTTGTAACCCCTGTCACCCCTTGTAACCCCTTGTAACCCCCTGTAACCCTTTGTAACCCCTTGTAACCCCTGTAACCTCTTGTAACCCCCTGTAACCCCTTGTATCCCCCTGTATTCCCATGTCATAGATCGTGAAAATTAATCGCCAATAAACTATTTTAGACGTTTTATATAGCAAACAAGCCTTTCTGAACAACGAAAACATCGGTTTCAAAACCCACAAAATTGACATTTTTCCAAAGGGGTTAGTCCATGGTTTTGGTCAAATATTTGAAATTTTGTTAACGTTTCGTTTTATGGAAAATACACCCAGAAAAAGTGTTTGGTGACGTTCTCTTTAGAAAGCAGGCCTTTCTAGACAATATAAACACGGATTTAAAAAGAAGGCAAAACTGGCATTTTTGCAAAGGGGATAGTCCATGATTTTGGTCAAAAAGTTGAAGTTTTTTTTCATCTTTTGTGTTTATCAAAAATAGATCGAGAAAAAGTGTTTGCTAACGTTCTAGATAAAAAAAGAAGGCTTTACAGACTATAAAAACAACTGTTTACGAAAAACGCAAAATTCGAATTTTTCCAAAGGGGTTAGTCCATCGTTTTGGTCAAAAATTTGAGATTTCTTCAACTTTGATTTTTATGCAAAATAGACCAAGTAAAAGTATCTGGGAACGTTCTAGTTAGCAGAAAGTTTCTATAATTTTTTGTAACCCCCTTTCACCCCTTGTAACCCCCTGTCACCCCTTGTAACCCCTTGTAACCCCCTGTAACCCTTTGTAACCCCTTGTAACCACCTGTAACCTCTTGTAACCCCCTGTAACCCCTTGTAACCCCTGTATTCCCATGTCATAGATCGTGAAAATTAATTGCAGTTAATGGAGCATGAAGCCCCAGGGTGGTAGGCAGAGAAAGCCTGTCTCGTCTTAGGCTAGGTGATGTCTTGAAAGCCCGATTCATTAAATGAAAGCACTCTATTCTTTAAGCAGAAAACAAAAGCTTTTCATGGCTAGAACCTCACTGAGTTGTCGCATGTTTGTCATCGTATATTTTCTTACCTTCGCAAAGATTGGTCCCTGTATTCAAAGCCCTATTCAGTTCTATTCACGGCCAGACCTTAGTCATGATGAGTTGAGATAGTTAATAGTACAACTGTGCCTATTGGCCGTATTTTGAGACACTGTCTGACTATAAAGCTTTGCAAATGCCACTTCTAGTCATTATTTGGTTAGCTTGCACGAAAGCAATCATTTAAAGTAGCTTTGTTATGGCTCGTCCACGTTCCCAGCCCGCGACATCGCGTCCAAGTACCGACCTTTCAAAGCTTTCCAGCGAAGTACTCCGGCTTCGTTTGCAACAACTGAATCTTCCTGTCACGGGAAACCACGCTCGCTTGGTCGAAAGGCTTCGTTCAGCGAATGGAACCCGCCAGCTCTCTGCACCCACGCGAACCAAACGGGCTGATGGTCGAGTGGCCAAGAGGTCACCAACCTCGTCGAAGCGCTCCAAACAGGCCGCACGGAGTCTCAATTGTCAATCCGCCTCGTCCAACTTGCCTTCCGAACCTCAAGACCGAGATGAAGTCTTGGACCACTTCCCAGAGGAGGAGGAGTCCGCCACAAGCGACCTTTTGGTCGATTTAAACGCAGAACCAATGGAACCCATGGGGTTGTGTGACGCTGTTTTTACCCCGGCTCAACTAGCGGCGATCCAGGACACCGTTTCGTCGACTGTTCAAGCAGTGTTTCAATCGCTCCCACACAACGACGTTATCCCGCCTGCTCCCGCGTTTTCCAGCACACCAAGTCCTCGTGTTCCTTCTGTGGTCTCTCCGAACGGCCTCAATCGTCCCTTGGACAAGACACTCGAGGATAAAATACTCCGCGGTGAGTACGTTGATTTCTCTTTGCTTTTGCCAGAAACACTGTACCAGACCCAGACCCCCGCCCTCCAATTGCGTTACGAGGACTCGCCCCCAGGCTCCTTGGGCTCCCCGCTTACTGTTGTTAAGCGCAAGAAACCAGTTGTAGACTCTTTTCAAAAATGGTTGGACGCGTTTATGGCTTACATGCTGGTAATCGTCACGGCCTACCCCAACCGGGCGGTGGAGCTCATAAAGTATCAGCAGATCATTAGTCGCGCAGTAACTAAGTTCAAGGGCTTAGCGTGGTACACATACGATGAGCACTTTAGACGCCGCGCAGCTCGCGATCTTACCATCGCATGGGATAGGATAGATATCGAACTTTGGACGGTGACCTTTACGGGTACCGCTAAGCCCCATTGTTCTATATGCTCTAGCCCGTACCATCAATCTGATGACTGCCCCCACCAGGAACCCAGCAAAAAGCCTCGCCGGTCTGCCCTCGTTTGCTTCGATTACAACAAACCCTCAGGGTGTCAGCGACGTACCTGTTACTTCCCCCACAATTGCCGCCGCTGTGGATCCAGCAGTCACGCACTCTTCAATTGCCCCAGCTCCAGACAGCATGCCACAGGCACCAAATCAGCAACCCCGGGCGATCGCAGCAAAAAATAAAGTGGAACAGTGCCAGCGGAAGCAGAGACCAACAGTGTCCACCTCTCTCGATGTAGATAAATTAGCGCTTGAATTAGTTAATCACCCTAATCGATCTTTTGTTGATAACTTAGTTAATGCCCTCAGGTACGGGACTCGTATCGGTTACCTTGGTCCCCAAAAATTCCGGGTATCCAATAACTTGATCTCCGCTTCCCAACACCCCGAGGTTATTTCCGCGAATTTAAGTAAGGAAATGTCGTTGGGTAGAGTTGCAGGCCCCTTTCTCTCGCCCCCACCCCCAATTTCCAGTGCCACCCTATCGGCGTGGTGCCAAAAAAAAGCACTCCACGGAATGGCGCACTATCTATCACCTATCCTATCCCCCGGGTGACAGCGTAAATGATCATATTCCAAAAGACCCTTATTCTCTTCAGTATGTACGGGTAGACGACGCAATAAGCATTCTGAAGTCCTTGGGTCCCGGGGCGTACATGGCTAAAACCGACCTTAAATCGGCGTTCCGTATTATGCCTATTCACCCGGATGATTGGAACCTGTTGGGTATTTATTGGCAATCACGTTACTATGTAGATCTGTACCTCCCATTTGGGCTCCGCAGTTCACCCTTCCTCTTTAATCAAATTTCTGACGCCTTAGAATGGATCTTAAAAAACAACTACGGCCTGGGCCATGTTATCCACATCCTGGACGACTTCTTTATCGCCGAGTCTTCTAAGCTGACCTGCTTAGAGAACTTTAGTACCCTTTTAAAAGCGTTCACGTCCCTCCGGGTACCAATAGTAGCAGCCAAAACCCTGGGCCCCTCCCAAGTCTTGGAATTTATGGGGATTGTGCTCGATAGTACCCGCATGGAAGCTAGGCTGCCGGAGGATAAGCTAGCTCGGATTAGTCAGCTCCTTGATTCCTTTAGTGCCCGCCGCTCAGCCCGTCTAGTGGACCTCCAGTCCCTTATCGGCACCTTGCAATTTGCCTGTAAAGTAGTGGTCCCCGGGCGAACCTTTCTCCAGCGCATGATCAATCTCACCAGGGTGTTCCTAGCCGTTTTCACCATATCCGTCTGAACAAGCAATTCCAACGGGATATTACTATGTGGAAAGTTTTTCTCACCCAATGGAACGGGCGGTCCTTCTTCCTTGATTCCTTTGTTACCTCCTCCCCTGACCTTGAATTGTACACAGATGCAGCTAGCACCATTGGGTTCGGGGGGTATTTTAATGGGAAATGGTTCCAAGGGCACTGGCCGCCTCACCTTCTTATCAACAAGAAGACGGGGATTAGCATTGAATGGCAAGAACTCTTCCCTATTGTTATCGCTTGCGCCCTCTGGTACCCCATTTTGCGGGTAAACGCCTTCAATTTTGGTGCGACAATGAAAGCGTCGTGGCTATTATCAACTCTGGCCACTCAAAAGCTCCCCGGGTGATGGACCTGGTCCGTTTTTGGTTCTCATTTCTATGAAACACAACTTCTTGGTACGGGCCCGCCACGTTCCGGGGTAGATAACGGAATTGCTGACGCCCTCTCACGTTTCCAGGTCAAACGCTTCAGGATCTCGCACCCAATGCCGACCGGACCCCTTGTTTCATCCCTCCTTCGTTCATGACCCTCTGAAGGATGAAGTTCAACGGTATGCTAACTGGGCCTTATCATGGAACACCAAACGCACCTATACATCCGGAGAAAAGCGTTTTATCTCATTTTGTCTTATGAACAGACTTACATCTCCAACAGGTGATATTTTACCTGCGTCGGAGGGGACACTTATCTATTTTGCGTCTTATTTAGCCCGCACAGTTCGACATTGCACAATCAAAATATATTTAGCAGCCGTCAGGAATCTACATATAGTTTCAGGTTACAATGACCCCTTACAGGGCAAGCTGCTTTTAAAAAAGATTTTAAGGGGCATTCTTCGTTACCAGGGGTGTTCTCGTATAAGTCGTCAGCCGGTGACCCCCCGGGTCCTGTTAGCTATCCGTCCCGTCCTTGAGAGCTGGTTAGATGATCGGGATTTTTCTATGATCTGGGCGGCATTTACCCTAGCCTTTTTTGCCTTTCTTCGTTGTAGCGAGTTTACGTACCCGGGGGCACGTAGTTTTAGTTCTCAGTTTAACCTCACCACTGATTGCGTGACTTTCTCACCAAGTCTGGCTTGCCCGCAGCACATGCTTCTCAAACTTAAATCTTCTAAAACTGACAGTTTTCGACAGGGGCAATCTCTCGTTGTCGCTCGGTGCTCTTCTCTATTGTGCCCCGTTTCCGCGATGCAACGGTATTTTCTGCTTGCCCAGCCTCGGCCTGGGCCCCTTTTTTACTTTCAGTCGGGTCGGCTTCTCACTCGGTCCTCTGTTACGCATTTACTTCAGGACTCTGCTCGCTGTGCGGGACTCCCATACGAGAGTCTAAAAGGTCACAGTTTCCGTATAGGCGCCGCGTCTGCTGCGGCCGCTGCGGGCTTACCAGACTGGTTAATAAAAGTTTTAGGTCGTTGGTCCTCGGACTGTTATCAGCTGTATATTCGCACTCCCGAAACGGTCTTGCTTTCTGCTGTTCCCAAAATGGCTCGCGTGTCAGGGAACTTTATTTAGTGTTTTTTTTGCTTGGGGTTTTGCATTGCATGCATCTGTGGCGGTTAAGTCTGCGTTGCGACTTCCCCAAGCTTTTGGCATTGCTTGTGTCTTGCCATCTTATTCCTCTGCCTTAATCGTGGCCTATCCAGCCCGTGCGGGAGATAAGAAAGGGTCTACCAATATTCTTGTCCTACCCCACTGTAGACTGGGGCGATAAGTGAGGCTTGTGTTATTTTGTGCGCATAACCCAAAGTCGCTATAACCTGCCACAGTGCTGTGGCCCCCCTTATTACGCCATCATGGAGTTGTTGTTTACTTAGCCTGCGTGCGTTATTTACTTGCGTGACGTTTGCATGCGTATCTTAAATAGTGACATTAATGAGACATTTACCAGCGGGTAAATGCAGTTAATGGAGCATGAAGCCCCAGGGGGGTAGGCAGAGAAAGCCTGTCTCGTCTTAGGCTAGGTGATGTCTTGAAAGCCCGATTCATTAAATGAAAGCACTCTATTCTTTAAGCAGAAAACAAAAGCTTTTCATGGCTAGAACCTCACTGAGTTGTCGCATGTTTGTCATCGTATATTTTCTTACCTTCGCAAAGATTGGTCCCTGTATTCAAAGCCCTATTCAGTTCTATTCACGGCCAGACCTTAGTCATGATGAGTTGAGATAGTTAATAGTACAACTGTGCCTATTGGCCGTATTTTTAGACACTGTCTGACTATAAAGCTTTGCAAATGCCACTTCTAGTCATTATTTGGTTAGCTTGCACGAAAGCAATCATTTAAAGTAGCTTTGTTACCCACCCTCCCTCCCTTTGGAGGAGTAGTTGTTAAGTTTTGTCTCAATAAATTTTGGGGGGTCACTCCTTGTGGTGCGGTTAAGTCTGCGTTGCGACTTCCCCCAAGCTTTTGGCATTGCTTGTGTCTTGCCATCTTTTTAGCTATTCCTTTGCCTTAATCTTGTCCGATCCAGCCCGTGCGGCGCTGGGGAGATAAGAAAGGCTCTGCCAAGACTCTTGTCCTACCCCACGGTAGTGGGGCGACAAGTAAGGCTTGTGTTATTTTGTGCGCAAAACCCGAAGTCGCTATAACCTGCCACAGGGCTGTGTCCCCCCCTTATTACGCCATCATGGAGTTGTTGTTTACTTAGCCTGCGTGCGTTATTTACTTGCGTGACGTTTGCATGCGTATCTTACAAGCGGAATAGTGACATTAATCGCCAATAAACTATTTTAGACGTTTTATATAGCAAACAAGCCTTTCTGAACAACGAAAACATCGGTTTCAAAAACCCACAAAATTGACATTTTTCCAAAGGGGTTAGTCCATCGTTTTGGTCAAAAATTTGAGATTTCTTCAACTTTGATTTTTATGCAAAATAGACCAAGTAAAAGTATCTGGGAACGTTCTAGTTAGCAGAAAGTTTCTATAATTTTTTGTAACCCCCTGTAACCCCTTGTAACCCCATGTAAACCCTTTTAACCCCTTGTAACCCCCTGCAACCCTTTGTAACCCCTTGTAACCCCCTGTATTCCCATGTCATAGATCGTGAAAATTAATCGCCAATAAACTATTTTAGACGTTTTATATAGCAAACAAGCCTTTCTGAACAACGAAAACATCGGTTTCAAAAACCCACAAAATTGACATTTTTCCAAAGGGGTTAGTCCATGGTTTTGGTCAAATATTTGAAATTTTGTTAACGTTTCGTTTTATGGAAAATACACCCAGAAAAAGTGTTTGGTGACGTTCTCTTTAGAAAGCAGGCCTTTCTAGACAATATAAACACGGATTTAAAAAGAAGGCAAAACTGGCATTTTTGCAAAGGGGATAGTCCATGATTTTGGTCAAAAAGTTGAAGTTTTTTCATCTTTTGTGTTTATCAAAAATAGATCGAGAAAAAGTGTTTGCTAACGTTCTAGATAAAAAAGAAGGCTTTACAGACTATAAAAACAACTGTTTACGAAAAACGCAAAATTCGGATTTTTCCAAAGGGGTTAGTCCATCGTTTTGGTCAAAAATTTGAGATTTCTTCAACTTTGATTTTTATGCAAAATAGACCAAGTAAAAGTATCTGGGAACGTTCTAGTTAGCAGAAAGTTTCTATAATTTTTTGTAACCCCCTGTAACCCCTTGTAACCCCCTGTCACCCCTTGTAACCCCTTGTAACCCCCTGTAACCCTTTGTAACCCCTTGTAACCCCCTGTAACCTCTTGTAACCCCCTGTAACCCCTTGTAACCCCCTGTATTCCCATGTCATAGATCGTGAAAATTAATCGCCAATAAACTATTTTGGACGTTTTATATAGCAAACAAGCCTTTCTGAACAACGAAAACATCGGTTTCAAAAACCCACAAAATTGACATTTTTCCAAAGGGGTTAGTCCATGGTTTTGGTCAAATATTTGAAATTTTGTTAACGTTTCGTTTTATGGAAAATACACCCAGAAAAAGTGTTTGGTGACGTTCTCTTTAGAAAGCAGGCCTTTCTAGACAATATAAACACGGATTTAAAAAGAAGGCAAAGGTGGCATTTTTGAAAAGGGGATAGTCCATGATTTTGGTCAAAAAGTTGAAGTTTTTTCATCTTTTGTGTTTATCAAAAATAGATCGAGAAAAAGTGTTTGCTAACGTTCTAGATAAAAAAGAAGGCTTTACAGACTATAAAAACAACTGTTTACGAAAAACGCAAAATTCGGATTTTTCCAAAGGGGTTAGTCCATCGTTTTGGTCAAAAATTTGAGATTTCTTCAACTTTGATTTTTATGCAAAATAGACCAAGTAAAAGTATCTGGGAACGTTCTAGTCAGCAGAAAGTTTCTATAATTTTTTGTAACCCCTGTAACCCCTTGTAACCCCTGTCACCCCTTGTAACCCCTTGTAACCCCTGTAACCCTTTGTAACCCCTTGTAACCCCCTGTAACCTCTTGTAACCCCCTGTAACCCCTTGTAACCCCCTGTATTCCCATGTCATAGATCGTGAAAATTAATCGCCAATAAACTATTTCGGACGTTTTATATAGCAAACAAGCCTTTCTGAACAACGAAAACATCGGTTTCAAAAACCCACAAAATTGACATTTTTCCAAAGGGGGTAGTCCATGGTTTTGGTCAAATATTTGAAATTTTGTTAACATTTCGTTTTATGGAAAATACACCCAGAAAAAGTGTTTGGTGACGTTCTCTTTAGAAAGCAGGCCTTTCTAGACAATATAAACACGGATTTAAAAAGAAGGCAAAACTGGCATTTTTGCAAAGGGGATAGTCCATGATTTTGGTCAAAAAGTTGAAGTTTTTTCATCTTTTGTGTTTATCAAAAATAGATCGAGAAAAAGTGTTTGCTAACGTTCTAGATAAAAAAAGAAGGCTTTACAGACTATAAAAACAACTGTTTACGAAAAACGCAAAATCCGAATTTTTCCAAAGGGGTTAGTCCATCGTTTTGGTCAAAAATTTGAGATTTCTTCAACTTTGATTTTTATGCAAAATAGACCAATTAAAGTATCTGGGAACGTTCTAGTTAGCAGAAAGTTTCTATAATTTTTGTAACCCCCTGTAACCCCTTGTAACCCCCTGTCACCCCTTGTAACCCCTTGTAACCCCCTGTAACCCTTTGTAACCCCTTGTAACCCCCTGTAACCTCTTGTAACCCCCTGTAACCCCTTGTAAACCCCTGTATTCCCATGTCATAGATCGTGAAAATTAATCGCCAATAAACTATTTCGGACGTTTTATATAGCAAACAAGCCTTTCTGAACAACGAAAACATCGGTTTCAAAAACCCACAAAATTGACATTTTTCCAAAGGGGTTAGTCCATGGTTTTGGTCAAATATTTGAAATTTTGTTAACGTTTCGTTTTATGGAAAATACACCTAGAAAAAGTGTTTGGTGACGTTCTCTTTAGAAAGCAGGCCTCTCTAGACAATATAAACACGGATTTAAAAAGAAGGCAAAACTGGTATTTTTGCAAAGGGGATAGTCCATGATTTTGGTCAAAAAGTTGAAGTTTTTTCATCTTTTGTGTTTATCAAAAATAGATCGAGAAAAAGTGTTTGCTAACGTTCTAGAGAAAAAAGAAGGCTTTACAGACTATAAAAACAACTGTTTACGAAAAACGCAAAATTCGAATTTTTCCAAAGGGGTTAGTCCATCGTTTTGGTCAAAAATTTGAGATTTCTTCAACTTTGATTTTTATGCAAAATAGACCAAGTAAAAGTATCTGGGAACGTTCTAGTTAGCAGAAAGTTTCTATAATTTTTTGTAACCCCCTGTAACCCCTTGTAACCCCCTGTCACCCCTTGTAACCCCTTGTAACCCCCTGTAACCCTTTGTAACCCCTTGTAACCCCCTGTAACCTCTTGTAACCCCCTGTAACCCCTTGTAACCTCCTGTATTCCCATGTCATAGATCGTGAAAATTAATGAGACATTTACCAGCGGGTAAATGCAGTTAATGGAGCATGAAGCCCCAGGGTGGTAGGCAGAGAAAGCCTGTCTCGTCTTAGGCTAGGTGATGTCTTGAAAGCCCGATTCATTAAATGAAAGCACTCTATTCTTTAAGCAGAAAACAAAAGCTTTTCATGGCTAGAACCTCACTGAGTTGTCGCATGTTTGTCATCGTATATTTTCTTACCTTCGCAAAGATTGGTCCCTGTATTCAAAGCCCTATTCAGTTCTATTCACGGCCAGACCTTAGTCATGATGAGTTGAGATAGTTAATAGTACAACTGTGCCTATTGGCCGTATTTTGAGACACTGTCTGACTATAAAGCTTTGCAAATGCCACTTCTAGTCATTATTTGGTTAGCTTGCACGAAAGCAATCATTTAAAGTAGCTTTGTTATGGCTCGTCCACGTTCCCAGCCCGCGACATCGCGTCCAAGTACCGACCTTTCAAAGCTTTCCAGCGAAGTACTCCGGCTTCGTTTGCAACAACTGAATCTTCCTGTCACGGGAAACCACGCTCGCTTGGTCGAAAGGCTTCGTTCAGCGAATGGAACCCGCCAGCTCTCTGCACCCACGCGAACCAAACGGGCTGATGGTCGAGTGGCCAAGAGGTCACCAACCTCGTCGAAGCGCTCCAAACAGGCCGCACGGAGTCTCAATTGTCAATCCGCCTCGTCCAACTTGCCTTCCGAACCTCAAGACCGAGATGAAGTCTTGGACCACTTCCCAGAGGAGGAGGAGTCCGCCACAAGCGACCTTTTTGGTCGATTTAAACGCAGAACCAATGGAACCCATGGAGTTGTGTGACGCTGTTTTTACCCCGGCTCAACTAGCGGCGATCCAGGACACCGTTTCGTCGACTGTTCAAGCAGTGTTTCAATCGCTCCCACACAACGACGTTATCCCGCCTGCTCCCGCGTTTTCCAGCACACCAAGTCCTCGTGTTCCTTCTGTGGTCTCTCCGAACGGCCTCAATCGTCCCTTGGACAAGACACTCGAGGATAAAATACTCCGCGGTGAGTACGTTGATTTCTCTTTGCTTTTGCCAGAAACACTGTACCAGACCCAGACCCCCGCCCTCCAATTGCGTTACGAGGACTCGCCCCAGGCTCCTTGGGCTCCCCGCTTACTGTTGTTAAGCGCAAGAAACCAGTTGTAGACTCTTTTCAAAAATGGTTGGACGCGTTTATGGCTTACATGCTGGTAATCGTCACGGCCTACCCCAACCGGGCGGTGGAGCTCATAAAGTATCAGCAGATCATTAGTCGCGCAGTAACTAAGTTCAAGGGCTTAGCGTGGTACACATACGATGAGCACTTTAGACGCCGCGCAGCTCGCGATCTTACCATCGCATGGGATAGGATAGATATCGAACTTTGGACGGTGACCTTTACGGGTACCGCTAAGCCCCATTGTTCTATATGCTCTAGCCCGTACCATCAATCTGATGACTGCCCCCACCAGGAACCCAGCAAAAGCCTCGCCGGTCTGCCCTCGTTTGCTTCGATTACAACAAACCCTCAGGGTGTCAGCGACGTACCTGTTACTTCCCCCACAATTGCCGCCGCTGTGGATCCAGCAGTCACGCACTCTTCAATTGCCCCAGCTCCAGACAGCATGCCACAGGCACCAAATCAGCAACCCCGGGCGATCGCAGCAAAAAATAAAGTGGAACAGTGCCAGCGGAAGCAGAGACCAACAGTGTCCACCTCTCTCGATGTAGATAAATTAGCGCTTGAATTAGTTAATCACCCTAATCGATCTTTTGTTGATAACTTAGTTAATGCCCTCAGGTACGGGACTCGTATCGGTTACCTTGGTCCCCAAAAATTCCGGGTATCCAATAACTTGATCTCCGCTTCCCAACACCCCGAGGTTATTTCCGCGAATTTAAGTAAGGAAATGTCGTTGGGTAGAGTTGCAGGCCCCTTTCTCTCGCCCCCACTCCCCAATTTCCAGTGCCACCCTATCGGCGTGGTGCCAAAAAAGCACTCCACGGAATGGCGCACTATCTATCACCTATCCTATCCCCCGGGTGACAGCGTAAATGATCATATTCCAAAAGACCCTTATTCTCTTCAGTATGTACGGGTAGACGACGCAATAAGCATTCTGAAGTCCTTGGGTCCCGGGGCGTACATGGCTAAAACCGACCTTAAATCGGCGTTCCGTATTATGCCTATTCACCCGGATGATTGGAACCTGTTGGGTATTTATTGGCAATCACGTTACTATGTAGATCTGTACCTCCCATTCGGGCTCCGCAGTTCACCCTTCCTCTTTAATCAAATTTCTGACGCCTTAGAATGGATCTTAAAAAACAACTACGGCCTGGGCCATGTTATCCACATCCTGGACGACTTCTTTATCGCAGAGTCTTCTAAGCTGACCTGCTTAGAGAACTTTAGTACCCTTTTAAAAGCGTTCACGTCCCTCCGGGTACCAATAGTAGCAGCCAAAACCCTGGGCCCCCCCAAGTCTTGGAATTTATGGGGATTGTGCTCGATAGTACCCGCATGGAAGCTAGGCTGCCGGAGGATAAGCTAGCTCGGATTAGTCAGCTCCTTGATTCCTTTAGTGCCCGCCGCTCAGCCCGTCTAGTGGACCTCCAGTCCCTTATCGGCACCTTGCAATTTGCCTGTAAAGTAGTGGTCCCCGGGCGAACCTTTCTCCAGCGCATGATCAATCTCACCAGGGGTGTTCCTAGCCGTTTTCACCATATCCGTCTGAACAAGCAATTCCAACGGGATATTACTATGTGGAAAGTTTTTCTCACCCAATGGAACGGGCGGTCCTTCTTCCTTGATTCCTTTGTTACCTCCTCCCTGACCTTGAATTGTACACAGATGCAGCTAGCACCATTGGGTTCGGGGGTATTTTAATGGGAAATGGTTCCAAGGGCACTGGCCGCCTCACCTTCTTATCAACAAGAAGACGGGGATTAGCATTGAATGGCAAGAACTCTTCCCTATTGTTATCGCTTGCGCCCTCTGGTACCCCCATTTTGCGGGTAAACGCCTTCAATTTTGGTGCGACAATGAAAGCGTCGTGGCTATTATCAACTCTGGCCACTCAAAAGCTCCCCGGGTGATGGACCTGGTCCGTTTTTGGTTCTCATTTCTATGAAACACAACTTCTTGGTACGGGCCCGCCACGTTCCGGGGTAGATAACGGAATTGCTGACGCCCTCTCACGTTTCCAGGTCAAACGCTTCAGGGATCTCGCACCCAATGCCGACCGGACCCTTGTTTCATCCCTCCTTCGTTCATGACCCTCTGAAGGATGAAGTTCAACGGTATGCTAACTGGGCCTTATCATGGAACACCAAACGCACCTATACATCCGGAGAAAAGCGTTTTATCTCATTTTGTCTTATGAACAGACTTACATCTCCAACAGGTGATATTTTACCTGCGTCGGAGGGGACACTTATCTATTTTGCGTCTTATTTAGCCCGCACAGTTCGACATTGCACAATCAAAATATATTTAGCAGCCGTCAGGAATCTACATATAGTTTCAGGTTACAATGACCCCTTACAGGGCAAGCTGCTTTTAAAAAAAGATTTTAAGGGGCATTCTTCGTTACCAGGGTGTTCTCGTATAAGTCGTCAGCCGGTGACCCCCGGGTCCTGTTAGCTATCCGTCCCGTCCTTGAGAGCTGGTTAGATGATCGGGATTTTTCTATGATCTGGGCGGCATTTACCCTAGCCTTTTTTGCCTTTCTTCGTTGTAGCGAGTTTACGTACCCGGGGCACGTAGTTTTAGTTCTCAGTTTAACCTCACCACTGATTGCGTGACTTTCTCACCAAGTCTGGCTTGCCCCGCAGCACATGCTTCTCAAACTTAAATCTTCTAAAACTGACAGTTTTCGACAGGGGCAATCTCGTTGTCGCTCGGTGCTCTTCTCTATTGTGCCCCGTTTCCGCGATGCAACGGTATTTTCTGCTTGCCCAGCCTCGGCCTGGGCCCCTTTTTTACTTTCAGTCGGGTCGGCTTCTCACTCGGTCCTCTGTTACGCATTTACTTCAGGACTCTGCTCGCTGTGCGGGACTCCCATACGAGAGTCTAAAAGGTCACAGTTTCCGTATAGGCGCCGCGTCTGCTGCGGCCGCTGCGGGCTTACCAGACTGGTTAATAAAAGTTTTAGGTCGTTGGTCCTCGGACTGTTATCAGCTGTATATTCGCACTCCCGAAACGGTCTTGCTTTCTGCTGTTCCCAAAATGGCTCGCGTGTCAGGGAACTTTATTTAGTGTTTTGTTTTTGCTTGGGGTTTTGCATTGCATGCATCTGTGGCGGTTAAGTCTGCGTTGCGACTTCCCCCAAGCTTTTGGCATTGCTTGTGTCTTGCCATCTTTTTAGCTATTCCTTTGCCTTAATCTTGTCCGATCCAGCCCGTGCGGCGCTGGGGAGATAAGAAAGGCTCTGCCAAGACTCTTGTCCTACCCCACGGTAGTGGGGCGACAAGTAAGGCTTGTGTTATTTTGTGCGCAAAACCCGAAGTCGCTATAACCTGCCACAGGGCTGTGTCCCCCCCTTATTACGCCATCATGGAGTTGTTGTTTACTTAGCCTGCGTGCGTTATTTACTTGCGTGACGTTTGCATGCGTATCTTAAATAGTGACATTAATGAGACATTTACCAGCGGGTAAATGCAGTTAATGGAGCATGAAGCCCCAGGGGGGTAGGCAGAGAAAGCCTGTCTCGTCTTAGGCTAGGTGATGTCTTGAAAGCCCGATTCATTAAATGAAAGCACTCTATTCTTTAAGCAGAAAACAAAAGCTTTTCATGGCTAGAACCTCACTGAGTTGTCGCATGTTTGTCATCGTATATTTTCTTACCTTCGCAAAGATTGGTCCCTGTATTCAAAGCCCTATTCAGTTCTATTCACGGCCAGACCTTAGTCATGATGAGTTGAGATAGTTAATAGTACAACTGTGCCTATTGGCCGTATTTTGAGACACTGTCTGACTATAAAGCTTTGCAAATGCCACTTCTAGTCATTATTTGGTTAGCTTGCACGAAAGCAATCATTTAAAGTAGTTTTGTTACCCACCCTCCCTCCCTTTGGAGGAGTAGTTGTTATGTTTTGTCTCAATAAATTTTGGGGGGTCACTCCTTGTGGTGCGGTTAAGTCTGCGTTGCGACTTCCCCCAAGCTTTTGGCATTGCTTGTGTCTTGCCATCTTTTGAGCTATTCCTTTGCCTTAATCTTGTCCGATCCAGCCTGTGCGGCGCTGGGGAGATAAGAAAGGCTTTGCCAAGACTCTTGTCCTACCCCACGGTAGTGGGGCGACAAGTAAGGCTTGTGTTATTTTGTGCGCAAAACCCGAAGTCGCTATAACCTGCCACAGGGCTGTGTCCCCCCCTTATTACGCCATCATGGAGTTGTTGTTTACTTAGCCTGCGTGCGTTATTTACTTGCGTGACGTTTGCATGCGTATCTTACAAGCGGAATAGTGACATTAATCGCCAATAAACTATTTTAGACGTTTTATATAGCAAACAAGCCTTTCTGAACAACGAAAACATCGGTTTCAAAAACCCACAAAATTGACATTTTTCCAAAGGGGTTAGTCCATCGTTTTGGTCAAAAATTTGAGATTTCTTCAACTTTGATTTTTATGCAAAATAGACCAAGTAAAAGTATCTGGGAACGTTCTAGTTAGCAGAAAGTTTCTATAATTTTTTGTAACCCCCTGTAACCCCTTGTAACCCCCTGTAACCCTTTGTAACCCCTTGTAACCCCCTGTAACCTCTTGTAACCCCCTGTAACCCCTTGTAACCCCCTGTATTCCCATGTCATAGATCGTGAAAATTAATCGCCAATTAACTATTTTAGACGTTTTATATAGCAAACAAGCCTTTCTGAACCACGAAAACATCGGTTTCAAAAACCCACAAAATTGACATTTTTCCAAAGGGGTTAGTCCATGGTTTTGGTCAAATATTTGAAATTTTGTTAACGTTTCGTTTTATGGAAAATACACCCAGAAAAAGTGTTTGGTGACGTTCTCTTTAGAAAGCAGGCCTTTCTAGACAATATAAACACGGATTTAAAAAGAAGGCAAAACTGGCATTTTTGCAAAGGGGATAGTCCATGATTTTGGTCAAAAAGTTGAAGTTTTTTCATCTTTTGTGTTTATCAAAAATAGATCGAGAAAAAGTGTTTGCTAACGTTCTAGATAAAAAAAGAAGGCTTTACAGACTATAAAAACAACTGTTTACGAAAAAGGCAAAATTCGAATTTTTCCAAAGGGGTTAGTCCATCGTTTTGGTCAAAAATTTGAGATTTCTTCAACTTTGATTTTTATGCAAAATAGACCAAGTAAAAGTATCTGGGAACGTTCTAGTTAGCAGAAAGTTTCTATAATTTTTTGTAACCCCCTGTAACCCCTTGTAACCCCCGGTCACGCCTTGTAACCCCTTGTAACCCCCTGTAACCCTTTGTAACCCCTTGTAACCCCCTGTAACCTCTTGTAACCCCCTGTAACCCCTTGTAACCCCCTGTATTCCCATGTCATAGATCGTGAAAATTAATCGCCAATAAACTATTTTAGACGTTTTATATAGCAAACAAGCCTTTCTGAACAACGAAAACATCGGTTTCAAAAACCCACAAAATTGACATTTTTCCAAAGGGGTTAGTCCATGGTTTTGGTCAAATATTTGAAATTTTGTTAACGTTTCGTTTTATGGAAAATACACCCAGAAAAAGTGTTTGGTGACGTTCTCTTTAGAAAGCAGGCCTTTCTAGACAATATAAACACGGATTTAAAAAGAAGGCAAAACTGGCATTTTTGCAAAGGGGATAGTCCATGATTTTGGTCAAAAAGTTGAAGTTTTTTCATCTTTTGTGTTTATCAAAAATAGATCGAGAAAAAGTGTTTGCTAACGTTCTAGATAAAAAAGAAGGCTTTACAGACTATAAAAACAACTGTTTACGAAAAACGCAAAATTCGAATTTTTCCAAAGGGGTTAGTCCATCGTTTTGGTCAAAAATTTGAGATTTCTTCAACTTTGATTTTTATGCAAAATAGACCAAGTAAAAGTATCTGGGAACGTTCTAGTTAGCAGAAAGTTTCTATAATTTTTTGTAACCCCCTGTAACCCGTTGTAACCCTCTGTAAACCCTTGTAACCCTCTATATTCCCTTGTAACCCCTTGTAATCCCTGTAACTTCTTGTAACCCCTGTAACCCCTTGTAACCCCTGTATTCCCATGTCATAGATCGTGAAAATTAATCGCCAATAAACGATTTTAGACGTTTTATATAGCAAACAAGCCTTTCTGAACAACGAAAACATCGGTTTCAAAACCCACAAAATTGACATTTTTCCAAAGGGGTTAGTCCATGGTTTTGGTCAAATATTTGAAATTTTGTTAACGTTTCGTTTTATGGAAAATACACCCAGAAAAAGTGTTTGGTGACGTTCTCTTTAGAAAGCAGGCCTTTCTAGACAATATAAACACGGATTTAAAAAGAAGGCAAAACTGGCATTTTTGCAAAGGGGATAGTCCATGATTTTGGTCAAAAAGTTGAAGTTTTTTCATCTTTTGTGTTTATCAAAAATAGATCGAGAAAAAGTGTTTGCTAACGTTCTAGATAAAAAAGAAGGCTTTACAGACTATAAAAACAACTGTTTACGAAAAACGCAAAATTCGAATTTTTCCAAAGGGGTTAGTCCATCGTTTTGGTCAAAAATTTGAGATTTCTTCAACTTTGATTTTTATGCAAAATAGACCAAGTAAAAGTATCTGGGAACGTTCTAGTTAGCAGAAAGTTTCTATAATTTTTTGTAACCCCCTGTAACCCCTTGTAACCCCCTGTCACCCCTTGTAACCCCTTGTAACCCCCTGTAACCCTTTGTAACCCCTTGTAACCCCCTGTAACCTCTTGTAACCCCCTGTAACCCCTTGTAACCCCCTGTATTCCCATGTCATAGATCGTGAAAATTAATCGCCAATAAACGATTTTAGACGTTTTATATAGCAAACAAGCCATTCTGAGCAACGAAAACATCGGTTTCAAAAACCCACAAAATTGACATTTTTCCAAAGGGGTTAGTCCATGGTTTTGGTCAAATATTTGAAATTTTGTTAACGTTTCGTTTTATGCCAAATACACGTAGAAAAAGTGTTTTGTGACGTTCTCGTTAGAAAGCAACGCTTTCTAGGCAATATAAACATGGATTTAAAAAGAAGGCAAAATTGGCATTTTTGCAAAGGGGATAGTCCATGATTTTGGTCAAAAAGTTGAAGTTTTTTCATCTTTTGTGTTTATCAAAAATAGATCGAGAAAAAGTGTTTGCTAACGTTCTAGATAAAAAAAAAGCCTTTAAAGACTATAAAAACAACTGTTTACGAAAAACGCAAAATTAGAATTTTTCCAAAAGGGTTAGTCCATCGTTTTGGTCAAAAATTTGAAATTTTGTTAACGTTTCGTTTTATGCCAAATACACCCAGAAAAAGTATTTGGTGACGTTCTCGTTAGAAAACAAGGCTTTCTAGACAATATAAACGTGGATTTAAAAAGAAGGCAAAATTGGCATTGTTGCAAAGGGGATAGTCCATGATTTTGGTCAAAAAGTGTTCATATTTTTTGTTTATCAAAAATAGATCGAGAAAACGTGTTTGCTGACGTTCTAGATAAAAAAGAAGCCTTTAAAGACTATAAAAACAACTGTTTAGGACCGCGGCTTTGTCAATGCAGTTGTCTTCTTAGACTTTAAATTGGTTTAGAAACGGTAAACCATGCTATTCTTCTTTCAAAACTTTTTGCATATGGTATCCGTGATCCTGCTAATCAATGGGTCTGTTCTTATTTGAGAAACCGTATGCAAATGTGTCTCGTTATCTGCAACAAGTCATCTGAAACGTACTTACCCTGTGGTGTCCCGCAGGGAACGATTTTGGAGCCATTTTTGTGTTTACTATATGCAAATGACCTTCCGAATTGCCTCATGCATTTGCAACCTAGAATGTATGCTGACGACACTAGTATCACCTATGCGAGCAATGATATCGAAGAAATAGAGCTTTGCGTTAACATAGATTTAGATAGAATTCGTATACGGCTTGAGGCGAACAAACTTACACTAAACAAGACTAAGACAGAATTTTTATTAATTGGGTCTAGGCAAAGACTGTCAACGCTAGAAAGGAATCCCATAATTGAAATTAACCAGTTTCCGATTAAACACGTTTCGACTTCAAAAATCTTTCTTGGGAGTGTCATATTAACAAATCTCTAAGAAGATTACTTCTGGCATAAGTGCGATTAAGCGTTAAAGAAGGTTAGAAGAGGTTACTGGAGATTACACGGAGTTACAAATGGTTTCAGGGGGTGACAAGGGATTACACGGGATGACAAGGGGTTACCGGGGGTTACAAGAGGTTACAAAGGGTTACAAGGGATCACAAGGGGTTACAAGGGATTACAAGGGGTTAGAGGGGGTTACAATGAAATTCGCTTTTATATGCTGATGATTTAATTATTATATCACGATCTAAAATCGGATTGCAGAACTGTCTCAACACATTATCCTCTTTTTGCAACTCTTGGATGTTAGATATAAATTCCAAAAAGACCAAAGTTATGGTCTTTCAAAAACGAGCGAAGAAAAACTCCAATCTAGAATTCCATATAGGTAAAGAAACCATTGATACTGTCCATGAATATACATATTTAGGAACCCGTATCTCCTCAACCGGTAATTTTAATATCTCCCTCGAACAACTGAAGGAGAAGGCTCTTCATGCTCTTTTTAGTTTAAGAAAACACACAAACTTTAGCAAATTAAAACCTTCTCTTGCTTGCAAAATATTTGAAACGATGATTTCCCCGATATTATCATATAATAGCGAAATTTGGGGTGTATATGTAAAACATGATTTTAAAGCTTGGGACAATACCCCAATTGAAAAAACCCACTTGAAATTTTGCAAGCGTTACCTAGAAATAAGCAATAAAGCTTCAAATGTTGCAAGTAGAAGTGAATTGGGACGGTTCCCACTAATTATTAATATTTATAAAAACATCCTTTATTACATATTGTATCTTCTGCGTAAAAACGAGGATACTATTGTTAAACAAGCCTTTCGTACTTCGCTAGAACTTCACTGTAATGGTAAAAATAGCTTTTACAATAATCTTATGAAAATATCTGAATATTATGACCTCCCTGATTTTGATCCTAATAATTTAAGTGAAGCTAAGATCAAACACTATATAGATATAATAAAACAAAAATATATTGCATATTGGCAACATACAATCCATCATTCTAAGAAACTACAATTTTACAGCTTATTTAAACATGATTATAAAATTTCAAGTTATCTAGACTTAATTAGAAATTCTGCGAATAGGAAAGATTTAGTGAAAATTCGTATAAGTAACCACAAACTCATGATTGAAACTGGAAGATATAATCAAACTTCCCGCAACGATAGACTCTGTCCTATTTGTAACTCTGGTATAATTGAAGACGAATTTCATTTTCTCTTCCATTGTCCAAAATACTCAATCCCAAGGGAGAAATTCTACGATCAAATCCAACAAAATTTTGTCGATTTTGATCAGCTATCTTACACAGAATTAATAATTAAATTGATGAATTCACAGAATTTTTCCGTAAATTCACATTTGTTGAAATTTGTCTCATTATGTAATGATTTACGTAATAATTTGTTATCAAGTCATGCTGATGACACTTGATTGACTACAGTCATCATTGCATTATCATTGTTATGATTTGTTTGTTTGTTTTTTATATTAAAGCTTTTGCAATACTGTAACTACATAATTATAGTCATGCAAATAAAGCTTATGTTGTTGTTGTTGTTGACAAGGGGTGACAGGGGTTACGAGGGATTACAGTTGTTTACAGGGGGTTACAAGGGATTACACGGGGTTACAAGAGGTTTCAGGGGATTACAGGGGTTTACAGGGGATTAGAAGGGATTTCATGGGGTTACAAGGGAGTACGGCGGGTTACAAGGGATGACAAGAGGTTACGAGGGATTACATTTGTTTACAAGGGTTTTATAAGGGATTACTGGGGGTTACAAGGGGCTAGAAGGGGTTACAGGGGGTTGCAAGGGGGCTACAGGGGGTTACAAGAGGTTACAAGGGATTAGAGGGCATGACAAGGGGATACAGAAGGTTACAAGAGGTTACAAGGGATTACAGGGGGTGACAAGGGGTTACAGAAGGTTACGAGGGTTTACAAAGGGTTACAAGAGATTACAAGGGATTACAGGGGGTTACAGGGGGTGACAAGGGGTTACAGAGGGTTACAAGGGGTTACAAAGGGTTACAAGAGGTTACAAGGGATTACAGGGGGTTACACGGGGTGACAAGGGGTTACAGAGGGTTACAAGGGTCTACAGGGGATTACAGAAGGTTACAAGGGATTACAGGGGGTTACCAGGGGTTACAAAGGGTTACAGGGGTCGACAAGGGGTTACAGAGGGTTACAAGGGGCTACAGGGAGTTACAAGAGGTTACAAGGGATTACAGGGGCTTACAAGGGGTTACAAAGTGTTACAGGGGTCGACAAGGGGTTACAAGGGATTACAGGGGGTTACAAGGGTTACAGGTGGTTACAAGGGATTACAGGGGATGACAAGGGGTTACAGGGGTTACAAGAGGTTAAAGGAGGTTAGTAGAGGTTACAGGGGATTACAAGGGTTTACAGGGGTTACAAGGGATTACAGGGGTGACAAGGGGTTACAGAGGGTTACGAGGGTTTACAAAGGGTTACAAGAGATTACAAGGGATTACAGAGGGTTACAGGGGGTGACAAGGGGTTACAGAGGGTTACAAGGGGTTACAAAGGGTTACAAGAGGTTACAAGGGATTACAGGGGGTTACACGGGGTGACAAGGGGTTACAGAGGGTTACAAGGGTCTACAGGGGATTACAGAAGGTTACAAGGGATTACAGGGGGTTACCAGGGGTTACAAAGGGTTACAGGGGTCGACAAGGGGTTACAGAGGGTTACAAGGGGCTACAGGGAGTTACAAGAGGTTACAAGGGATTACAGGGGCTTACAAGGGGTTACAAAGTGTTACAGGGGTCGACAAGGGGTTACAAGGGATTACAGGGGGTTACAAGGGTTACAGGTGGTTACAAGGGATTACAGGGGATGACAAGGGGTTACAGGGGGTTACAAGAGGTTAAAGGAGGTTAGTAGAGGTTACAGGGGATTACAAGGGTTTACAGGGGGTTACAAGGGATTACAGGGGGTGACAAGGGGTTACAGAGGGTTACGAGGGTTTACAAAGGGTTACAAGAGATTACAAGGGATTACAGAGGGTTACAGGGGGTGACAAGGGGTTACAGAGGGTTACAAGGGGTTACAAAGGGTTACAAGAGGTTACAAGGGATTACAGGGGGTGACAAGGGGTTACAGAGGGTTACAAGGGTCTACGGGGGATTACAAAAGGTTACAAGGGATTACAGGGGGTTACAAAGGGTTACAGGGGTCGACAAGGGGTTACAGAGGGTTACAAGGGGCTACAGAGAGTTACAAGAGGTTACAAGGGATTACAGGGGCTTACAAGGGGTTACAAAGTGTTACAGGGTTCGACAAGGGGTTACAAGGGATTACAGGGGGTTACAAGTGTTACAGGTGGTTAAAAGTGATTACAGGGGATGACAAGGGGTTACAGGGGGTTACAAGAGGTTAAAGGAGGTTAGTAGAGGTTACAGGGGATTACAAGGGTTTACAGGGGGTTACAAATGGTTACAGGGGGTACAAGGGATTACAGGGGATGACAAGGGGTTACTGCGGGTTATAAGGGGTTACAGGGGGTTACAAGGGATGACAGGGGTTACGAGGGATTACAGTTTTTTACTGGGCGTTACAAGGGATTACACGGGTTTACAAGAGGTTGGAGCGGGTTACTAAGGGTTACAGGGGTTTAGAAGGGATTACAGGGGTTTACAAGGGATTACGGCGGGTTATAGGAGATGACAGGGGGTTACGAGGGATTACATTTGTTTAGAAGGGATTACAAGGGGTTACAAGGGATTACACGGGGTTACAAGAGGTTACAGGGGGTTACAAGGGGCTAGAAAGGGTTACAGGGGGTTGCAAGGGGTTACAAAGTGTTACAGGAGGTTACGCTTATTTTCACAAGAAGAATTGTTTTTTAGACTCGTTTAGAGAGAGAGATTTTTTACAACTCGGAAATAGCTTACAACTGCATTTTTTTTTTTTGCTTTTACCACATGCAAACGCTTGCCGGGGGCTTTATGGGCAGTTCCGGTCGGGAAAAGAACAACAACAACATTCAGCAAGAAAAGTACTAAAATCTTGTGCCGTTTTTCTGAGGTGCATTACACTGAATTATTGAACTTGTCAGCAATCAGGTTTCGTCTGCCACCGGTACTTGGTCATAACCGGCTGAATCGTTCTCTCCCTTTTGACATGTAAACGGGTCTTAAAAAGACCGTTTACACGGAAAGTTTTATCTGCGCCATAGGTCTTGTTATTCGAGACGTTTCATTTTGCTACCGTCGTGTAAACGGACCCTTTGGCTATGTTCACACAGTACTGGACGAACTTTCGCCCGCTTGAAAATTTATGCGTTCCGGTGTTACGTTCATACGTAGACTGCGAGCAAGTTCTCTTGAGCGCGAACTGAAACTCAATATTCTGTGAAACTCGAGCTTGGAGGAACTCGAACTTGAACTGAAACTAGCGACTGGAATTCGAACTTGAACTTATGAAACTCGAGCTCGAATGCAAACTCAAACTGGAATAATAATCCGGTCATTGATGCACTTCTCATCGCCTTTCTCATTGCTTCACCATCAGTGCATTTTAATCCTTTAACTTCCAGGATTTGGTTATTATTTCTCCTTCCTGACTGCTATACATTTTATTGAATGTTAGCTAAGAGAACTTTGGGCGAAATCAATATAGAATCCTCTGATTGATAATTTGCGTATTCTCCCCATCTGTAGAACAATGTATTGGATATTCTGAGGAGAAGTTACATACCAATCTCTTCTGGGAGTAAGACGGTGAATAATCCTGGAAATCATTCCCAGCTATGTAATGATTGTCTGCTCTGTTCGTTTTGCTCTCGTTAAAAGAAACCAGTGTTCAAAACAAATGAACTGTTGCCTCTTGATTCAATAATTGGAGCGTGTAATGACGAAATAAAAAACAAACCGGGCGAAGTGATTTCTTACCATTGTTACATTTCACTATGCGGAAGCCCACAAATTTTGAAAGAGAAACTCCCAAATGCGAAGCAACACATTTTCATTGATGGATATATAAAAGGTAAACATGTTTTTTCCCGCAGAATATTCATCGCAGAGAAGGAGAGTCAGGGTATGCGACACCCGAAATCAGCGATGAATTTTCACTGAACAAATAAGAAATTCTTTTAAGTCAAAAACTAATTGAGTGATGTGTACAAAATTACCAGTATTTGAAGAATAAAACGCTAGTGAACAAGTATGTAAAGAAAAATAGCTATCGAACTGCAAATAGGTCTGTGAATGCTTCAACAGAAAAACGGAGATGTGAATTAATGAGTACTCCAAGACTTGGTTGCTTTGTTTTAAGCATAACCAGCCCAGGTTATTAGAATTACATGAAACTGAAAGGTTTTTCTAACTGGTTATTTTTTTATGTACTGATAAATTTTTTGTCGCTCGTATTAAGAGAGAAATTGATTAAACAACCTGGCAACCAATTTGAATAACAATTAGCAAAACAAGCCTGCTTGTAATAAGACCACAATTCTTGACGGCAACTGTGTGTTCACTCATTTTTTATGCGACTCTCTTTTAATATAAGTGGAAAGTATTTTATTATTTATTTTATTTTATTATTTTGCCACACACAATGAATTACAAGCAGAATAAAAACGATAATAAACAGGTTAACTAACATTAAATTTAAAATTTGTGCATTACTTGGGAGGAGTGACTGTGGCGGGGAAATCTCCGAGAAGCCGAGCTTATGAGGAATAGAGATTTCCCCCCACGGGCAATTTAAATACTAGGCGGCATTTTAAGAAATAAAGAAAAAAGTCGTTTATTTAAGTATATAAGTGTGTTTAGAAGAAAATATAGATATGAGGTGTTAAGGTATTTAGGTTGCATTCTGTCTGACCCTTAAAAATGGTTTGATCACACGCTTGAATATACTAAGTAAGGAAAAGAAGCTATTGGCATAGTATACAACACTGCTTTGCTTTTTAAGGAGTAACTCTCTTGTAGGGATTCCAGTATATAAATTAAGTTTTCACGCATGAATCTGACCTGTCAAAATTTTGACCAAAATGAGACGAAGCGTTGAAGTCAACCAGATGAATTTTTAATTCATTTAATGGCCAATATCAAATCAGGATTTATCCGCAAATGAAGAAATGACTAAAAATGCAGTTAAAATGAAAAATGGTGTTGCAAAAATAATCCGCTATTTGTGTTATTTCTCCGGTATGCGCGCGCTTCAGTTGTGCCTTGGTCTCTCAATATCGTTGTAGGCAACGAGGTGCGGTCAGGCGAAACACAATTTCGAGCTTAACGAGTTTACTATTCATACACTTTCATTAAGGTAAACACAGTCTTTGCTATGAAATGTGTTACCTTTTAACCGCTTTGTGATCATCAGGAATAATCCACAGCTCACAGTAATTTATAGCCAATCTGCACAGTTCAACAACACACGTGACCATTTCAATCACGTGACCATTTTTTTACAGTCAAACCAGGTCAAGCGTACCCCCAAGAATCCATTAATGAATTTAAAAAAGTTGAATCCGAATTTCAGTTTTCTGCAGGACGACTCATGAAATTTCTATCAACCTGAAATTGTTAAATGTCTTCTAACATTCAAAGATTTCAATCTGACCAAAGCCCATTACGCATGCAGAAATGCCGCTTTGAATTTGACACCAGACAAGAACCGACTGACAAACAGTTAACAAACGGTAAGAACCGACTCAATCAAACGGTAAGTCATACTGAAAACTGTAAAAACATCCCCATTAAGTTACATGTATCTCAGCGTTGAAATCTTTCGCGGCAGAGTGAACCTTTGGCAGGTATGTAAATCATAGTTCTATTTTTTCACCCAAAGCGGTTACGGAAGCGGATTAGCTGTGAATCCTTTCCCTTTGGGAACGACTTTCTACAGCAATCGGGCTTCGGTAAAGTTAAACTACGCCTTTACTGGGAAGCCGAGAGAAAGGGAGCTTCCAGTGCGACCAAGACTAGTTTAGATTCTCTTTAGAATAACTGTAAGATTGACTCGCAACTCCCTTGAAACGCTGCCGTGACTTAGTGTCATGCATGTATGGGCACGAGCACTTCGAAATTTACCTAAACAGAGTTTAAGAGCCAATGTCTGTAATTTTCGAGAATCGGTTGACAGTCGTGAATTTTTGAATTTCTTCATATATTGCCCAAATAATCTCTATAGTACCCTAATTTCAAAAATCACGTTAAAACTTGTAACAGCTTTTTATTTTTTCAGGAATCAGGCAAAGTTTGAAAAACTCTAAATCGGCGCTCTTTCGAGTATGAAATTAGGGAAAATTGAGCATTTTCTTCGCGCTCGTACATAAAAACGGAATAATATCTCTAGATGAAATCACGTCACAAAAGAGACACACATTTTCACTTTATAATTCAGCAGTTAACTTTAAATAAACCGTTTAAATGTGACTGTACCGGCCGCAAGAAGAAACACGGTTTCAGCACTTTTCAAAAATGGCAAATTTGACCTAACTTCACCATCGTAAAAACCCAGTTGGTACACGGAATTTTAATATGAAACAAGAACTGTATTGAAGCATATCCTTTGCTGTTGTTTGCGTTAAAATATTTCTGGCGGCATTCCAAATGCGCACCGTCGAGAGACCAAAACCTGAAGAGTATTTTGACACCAGGAAAGCGCTTGCAACAAGCAAGTTTCGACGCTTGGAATATTAATCCTTCGCAAACGTAAGTTACTTCGACATTTAAACCCTAGTCAGAGTTGTAACGGTTTCAGATTATATTTCGGCGTTTCTGTGCGGTTTAACATGATTCCTTTCAACTGATTTTTGCGATAAACCATAATGAAGAGACGAATACGCAGTTCAAATCACAGTTAGTAGAGGGGATTATTGTCGAAATACTCGCTTGCAAAAGTTTTAATCGCATTGAAACCTTAAAATCAGAAAAGTTATTTACTTACCTGAATTTAAATGCTAGACGGGGTCACAGTACCGCTAACTAAATTCTGCATCAAGGCAGAATCGAAGTTAAGTTTGCATATGTTTTCAATCTGTCAACACGAGGGAAGACGACATTCCGGAAGTGCGTGACGCGTAACGCGCCGGAAAAGAAATTCCTGGTATAAGTGTTTTACGGTGTAAGTCTTTGTTGTATGTTCGTATAGCATCTCGCACATATTCAAACTTGGCTTGTGGCGCCTGTGGCAGCAGTAATGCTGAATGTATTGCGATCATAGAAAAGATGTCGTGAGTCACCTTGGTATGCTCCTGACTTGTTAGTAAGGTGAGTATGTAGGGCAATAACCAAACATCGACCCTACCATGCTAATGATAAAAATAAGGTTTTCTGCATTTACGTTAGGTGATCTTTGTTTGATCCACAAAATTGGCGCATGAAAATAAGAGTTTTTCCTCACCACCTTTAAATGTTTGGTTTCGAGTAGCGGTGCAACAAATCACGTGGTACCGTTCTAGATCAACCTACTGGCTGCTCATAGAGGGGTCCATAAAGGCACATTGATTGATGACTCTGTATGGCCTGAACTGAAAATGATATAGCAGACGTTTTCTGAGCAACGAATGTGCAGCTTTTACACTCCTCCTTCGTTTCGAAAATAGACGAGCACGCGAGCGAAGCGAGCGAGCGAGAGAGAGCCCCTTGCTCTACTGGTCAATATATCCCCCGCGGCTTTTATTTTCATACCCAAAATCGACGATCTCCAAAGAGAAAATAGATGGACGATCTCTAATGAAAAAGTAGAGGCTATTATTTTAGTGAACTTTACAAGAGGTCTCAGGTGATTATGCTAACGTCATGAAAAGTCTACTTTAGGGAAGGAGGAGAAGATGGGTGGGTTGGTTGGCATTGGGTTCTCCATTAGGATCAACCCTACACATATAACAATCCATGTCTTTATCACTACATTTAGAGCTAGCAGACTTTGTTTGATCCACAAAATTGGCGCATAAAAATAAAAGTTTTTCCTCACCACCGCTAAATGTTTGGTTCCGGGTGGCGGAGAACAAATCACGTTGTTCCGTTCCGGAACAGCCTACTGGCCATGCTGGCTGCTCATTTAAAAGGGGTCCGTAAAGGGACATTAATTGATGACTCTGTGCGGCCTGAAGAAAATTATATACGCAGACGTTTTCTGAGCGACGAAGGTGCTGCCTTTACACTTCTTTTTCTTTTCGAAAATGGCCACGGACTTCTCTCCTCGCTCCTCGCCGCTAGGCGGACGTTTTTGCCTGAGAGATACCACCATGAAGGAGTTTTAGCACACAAGTCATTGCAGGTGCAGACCTACGAAAAGGGCATTCTCCATCTGAAATTTTAAATCGAAATGAAAGGCTGTTTTCAGCCTTTTATCTCTTTTCTCCGCAACGTATTTGGTTAAAAGATAGTAAGTAAAATGGCTGAGGCACTTTAAAGCATTTTTTTCATTTACGCGACGGATTTTGACGTTATGTATGGTGGCCGACAACTGCCATACGTCAACACGACATAAATTTGTTAATTTTAGATTGAACTTTAATTATTTTGAATTGAAAATAAAACGAAAGAAAAACGTCAAATTATTTTGTTTTTCATTGAACTGGAACAGGAGCCCATCAGGCTCCTGACTGGAAATAGATTCATTTTGTAAAATTTCAAAACAAACTTTGTTATAATGAAATGAAAATAAAAATAAAAGTGAAATAGAAGCAGAAGTGAAACTAATTTGTTCACGGCCGGGAACAGCCATTCAAAACAGAAAAAGTAAAATTATTATGTTCGCGGCCGGGAACTGCCATTCAAAACAGGAAAAGTAAAACTAGTATGTTCATGGCCGGGAACTGCCTTTTAAAACGGAAAAAGTAAAATTAATATGTCCATGGCCGGGAACTGCCGTTCAAAACAAACAAAAAGTAAAATTAATAGGTTCATGGCCGGGAACTGCCGTTCAAAAGAAAGAAAGAAACCTGAGACTTTTGGCGGGAGACGATAGTCTTCCTCGCAGCCGCTCGGGCTGGGGTCACCCAATTCTCCCCGCTGTCATACATTCCTTTCCCACTAACCTCGTTCAGTTAAGTGTTGACAGGCTAAATTCGTTCCCAGGTTGTCTCTCCGTTGGAGAGAACCTGGGAACGAGGTTGCCTTTCTAGACGTCGACGGTTTGTTAAAGCTACAGAGGTTTTTTAGCTCATAGATGACGTAGTCATGCCATGGGCTTTTGGAGACACTCGAATGGCACTCGACCACTCACTCACTCACTCACTCACTCACTCACCCACTTACTCACTCATTCACTCGATTCTTATTAATTTATTCATCAAAGTCAAATTATACACTTTACTCTTACCTCCCTTACTTAGCATTACTTTTGTTCAAAGTGCCTTTTACGCATATGTTTGGCATATTCTAGAGGGTACTAGTAAGGCGTACATTTTTTCCCGACACAAAAAAGTAACCAGCCGAAGATGGGTTTTGTATAAATGGAAATATTCTAATGAAAACTGAGAATATCATATGTAAGAAATGGACTTGGAATTGTTAAAAGGACGTTGAAATAATTGAGCGCGGATCACTGTTGTATATTTGGACGAATTGTGCGCATTTGTTCCGCGATATTACTTGATATGGAGAAGATGCGATCGACAGAGTGTGAAAGAGCTATCGAAGCCTGACGATGTGATTTCCTTCAGCGAAAAGCAAATAAGCCAAAGAGTGACCAAAGAGCCTTAGCTGCAAAAAACGGTCCTCGAATTGTAAAGCGGCGTTGATGTTTACATGAGAAAGCAAATTATTTTACAACTAAAAAGAGTTAATAAGCTTAAGGTGATCTTTGCGTTATTAAAAGAAATGCTGCACTGATAACAAGGTTCTAGAATATTCAGGTCCATTTGAATTCCTAAGGTCAGAACAAGTGCAGCTTTGGGCAACGATCTAACTCCCTTAAATGCGTGAGTGCTATAGAGATGCCAACAAGTTACTATAGAAATGCTGACGAAATGCTTTTTAAAACAGACAATGTATGCCAAAAAGTAGATGCCAAAAAACAAATGCTAAATACCGTATGCCAAAAAGTAGATGCCAAAAAACAAATGCTAAATACCGTATGCCAAAACACATGCCAAAAATAAAATGCTAAAGAAATGTAAACATTATCTATCAAGTAACCAACACACAAAGAAAGTCATAAAATATAAAAAAAGAAAAAACTAAGGAGAAAGTGAATATGTTACAGTGCCCAAGCAGTTTAAAACAAATGAATCTCGAAATGGAATGTTTCTCAAGCCTTCAAAGTTGCTATAAATACAGAGGTGATAATCTTCAACAATAACGAAACTCAATCAATTACCAAATCAAAACGAAAAACTATTTTCTTTTCCATTGAACTGGAAATAGATTAATTTTTCCTTTATTTTCAACTCAAAACAAAACATTTTTATTATCAAATGAGAATAAAAATAAAAGTGACATAAAAGCAGACGTAAAATTAATATGTTCACGGCCGGGAACTGCCAAATATGTCATGGCCGGAAACTGCCATTCAAAACAGAAAATGTAAAATTAGTATGTTCGTAGCCGGGAACTGCCGTTCAAAACAGAAAAGTAAAATTAATATGTTCATGGCCGGAAAGTGCCGTTCTTTGTGTCATTACGCAAGTAGACTAGATCAAAGGCTCCTAGGAGCAAGCTCATGGATGAATTGAATCGTAAACGGGCATGGGTGCTAAGTGCCACTGCTCTGGAATTTCGTGATTGAGTTTCGTTATTGTTGAAGATTATCACCTCTGTATTTATAGTAACTTTGAAGGCTTGAGAAACATTCCATTTCGAAATTCATTTGTTTTAAACTGCTTGGGCACTGTAACATATTCACTTTCTCCTTAGTTTTTTCTTTTTTTATATTTCATGACTTTCTTTGTGTGTTGGTTACTTGATAGATAATGTTTACATTTCTTTAGCATTTTATTTTTGGCATGTGTTTTGGCATACGGTATTTAGCATTTGTTTTTTGGCATCTACTTTTTTTTTTTTTTTATACATTGTCTGTTTTAAAAAATGCATTTCGTCAGCATTTCTATAGTAACTTGTTGGCATCTCTATAGCACTCACGCATTTAAGGGAGTTAGATCCTTGCCCAAAGCTGCACTTGTTCTGACCTTAGGAATTCAAACCCGACACAGTGTAAGTATCCGATTGCATGTGCACCTGAATATTCTAGAACCTTGTTATCAGTGTAGCATTTCTTTTAATAACGCAAAGATCACCTTAAGCTTATTAACTCTTTTTAGTTGTAAAATAATTTGCTTTCTCATGTAAACATCAACGCCGCTTTACAATTCGAGGACCGTTTTTTGCAGCTAAGGCTCTTTGGTCACTCTTTGGCTTATTTGCTTTTCGCTGAAGGAAATCACATCGTCAGGCTTCGATAGCTCTTTCACACTCTGTCGATCGCATCTTCTCCATATCAAGTAATATCGCGGAACAAATGCGCACAATTCGTCCAAATATACAACAGTGATCCGCGCTCAATTATTTCAACGTCCTTTTAACAATTCCAAGTCCATTTCTTACATATGATATTCTCAGTTTTCATTAGAATGTTTCCATTTATACAAAACCCATCTTCGGCTGGCTACTCTTTAGCCTCCCACGCAGGCGTTTTTAGGGGAGCTCGTATTTCTTCCCTCCCCACAAACGCCTGCTCAACGGAAAACAACATTCCTTTCCCAAGCTTAGCCAATCACATTGTACTTTCCAAATTCTGGAAAGTTGACCTTGACCGCAAGGTAATCTGATAATTACTCGATCTGCATTAAACACTGGGAAAGCTTTCTGACCTGCAATAAATGTTAGATTCAGAGCGGCAAAAATAAGTTTTAGTCAAAATTCAGAATACTCCGTGCACTGCATAACCTTAGCGAAGGAAAGAAAAGAAGGAAAACAGTAACTTTAAGGTCACGTTCAGTCGCGTTTAGCCTGTCAACACTTCATTGCACAATTGTTGATTGGTCAACGCAAATAAAACAATGAGAAATGAATGTTGTTTTTTCGGAGCAAAAAAATGTACGCCTTTTGTGTCGGGAAAAGTACCCTCTAGAATATGCCAAACATATGCGTAAAAGGCACTTTGAACAAAAGTAATGCTAAGTAAGGGAGGTAAGAGTAAAGTGTATAATTTGACTTTGATGAATAAATTAATAAGAATCGAGTGAATGAGTGAGTAAGTGGGTGAGTGAGTGAGTGAGTGAGTGAGTGAGTGGTCGAGTGCCATTCGAGTGTCTCCAAAAGCCCATGGCATGACTACGTCATCCATGAGCTAAAAAACCTCTGTAGCTTTAACAAACCGTCGACGTCTAGAAAGGCAACCTCGTTCCCAGGATTCTCTCCAACGGAGAGACAACCTGGGAACGAATTTAGCCTGTCAACACTTAACTGAACGAGGTTAGTGGGAAAGGAATGTATGACAGCGGGGAGAATTGGGTGACCCCAGCCCGAGCGGCTGCGAGGAAGACTATCGTCTCCCGCCAAAAGTCTCAGGTTTCTTTCTTTTTTTTTTTTGAACGGCAGTTCCCGGCCATGAACCTATTAATTTTACTTTTTGTTTGTTTTGAACGGCAGTTCCCGGCCATGGACATATTAATTTTACTTTTTCCGTTTTAAAAGGCAGTTCCCGGTTATGAACATACTGGTTTTACTTTTCCTGTTTTGAATGGCAGTTCCCGGCCGCGAACATAATAATTTTACTTTTTCTGTTTTGAATGGCTGTTCCCGGCCGTGAACAAATTAGTTTCACTTCTGCTTCTATTTCACTCTTATTTTTATTTTCATTTCATAATAAAAATGTTTTGTTTTGTTTTGAAAATTAACAAAATGAATCTATTTCCAGTTCAATGAAAAACAAAATAATTTGACGTTTTACTTTCGCTTTATTTTCAATTCAAAATAATTAAAGTTCAATCTAAAATTAACAAATTTATGTCGTTTTGACAAATGGCAGTTGTCGGCCACCATAGTCATGAAAAAGAACTTGTCAGTGAATTGGTTTATTTCTAGCCTGCGAACAAGTGCCGAGGGGTGGTGGCGGACAGAGCCAGGTGACTATTCCTTTTTTCAGGCGGGAGCTAGCAGTATGTGCATTCTGGTCTAACTCCATACTGTGTAGACTGGACAATTCGTCAACAGCAAGTTAAGGTCTCGCCAGAAGATGCCCTTGCTGCAGAGGAGCAAAGCAACACTACTTTCAGTAATTTAAACAGGTTAAATACTTGTATTTGGCTCATCAAATGTGTCCATTGTCCATTGTCGATATGGCGTACGTGTGTACCTAAATCCCTCAATTCATACTGAGGTCATCGATAAAGAAGTCTACACGCTAAGCGGGGTTAAGATTAGTTTATTACAAGCAAAGGCTCAGAAGGCTAAGTGCAAATAAAAGAAAACTAGTGTGAAAAGTTTTGCAGACTCGGCTTACTCTATTTGTTTTCTCTCTCTATTTGAGTTTCGGCTGGTGACATCCTAAAATCAAGTTTAGTTCCACGTGTTTTGGGAATATAAAATATAAAACTACAAAAACACTGTTAATTGTCATTTTATTTTTTTCTTGTACACTCGTGCGATGATTTATCCTTTTCTATACAGTTGCGTGACCAGACTCAAATTACACACGAGCTTTCATCACGCATCACAGGGTTTAGTCCGAGGCTAAACGACGGAAGACTTCAGTAAACTGCGGCCACTTGCGATTGAAACGACTGTGGTAAGTAATTCTTAGAGATCTCGAATCCCATTTAGAGCTAGCACGCCGTTTCTAGCGGCTTCATTTTAGGTGCAGAAACTGAGGTCAATATTTACACTCCATGAGAACTTAACAGCGTTGTCTTTTTCAGCTACTTGCGTGCAATCAAATGCAGTGTTAATCTACTTAGCTCTTTTTTGTAACCATCAAATTGAAAAGCCTTTTTCAAAAGATTTTAAGAACTTCCCGTAATGTGCCCCTTGTAAAAGAAGCTAAGTTACCAAAAACTTTTGTTTACCCACACTCGCGGCTAGCTTGTTTTCAGCGTTCCAACGAGAGAAAATACGCTGCACGTTTCGGTGTCTCAGCGACGCACTTTTGTAATGCCGCCAAAAATTTTTTAACACAAGAAACGGCAAAGGATGTGCTTTAAAATAGTGTTTGTTTCATTTTGAAATTCCGTGTATCAATTGTTTTTTTCGATGGTGAAGTTAGGTCAAATTTGCCATTTTTGAAAACAGGCGAAATCGTGTTTCTTCTTGCGGCCAACACAGTCACATTTAAACAGCTTATCTAAAGATAATTGCAGAATTATAAAGTACAAGTCTGTGTTTTCCTTGTGACTTGATTTCATTCAGAGATATCGTCCCGTTTTTATGTACGAGCGCGAAGAAAATGCTTAATTTTCGCTAATTTCATACTCGAAAGAGCGCCGATTTGGTGTTTTTCATACTTTGCCCGATTCAGGAAAAAATAAAAAGCCGTTACAAGTTTTAATGTGATTTTTGAAATAAGTGTACTATAGAGATTATGTGGGCAAAATATGAAGAAATTCAAAAATTCACGACTGTCAACCGATTCTCGAAAATTACAGACATTGGCTCTCAAAAGGTTGTATAAACAACACGCGGCTACATAATCCGTCTGCTCGTCAGCTTGTGAATTAAAGCTAACGGTCTTGACCTGATGATTACCTCGTTTGATCATGAAGAGTCGTTTAAAAACGACAGCTCGCTTACGATCGGTTATTAAATGAAAATCAAGTTTTGCTAACTTTTATGGTAATTAGGATAAAATACTCAAAGCATTGACCTTGTTGAGCTTTTTTGGAAATAAGCTGTTAAAGTAGAGGACAAGGATACATTTTTAAATTACAGTAATAAACAAAAAAATATATCCCCGTAAACAAGGCGTTACCAATTTCGATATGTTTAAATTCCTGCTTGGATTCGAGGCTTGGGGGAATAAAACAAAAGAAATAATCTTGAGGCTCAACAATTAACAATTATTGGACGGGGTTGAACAAACTATCGTGATTTGTCTGTGGCGAGCGGACCAATCATTTGCCGAAGCCGAAGGCTGAGGTAAATAATTGATCTACGAGACACTGACAAATCACGATATTTTGCGATAACCGAGTTCAATAATAGTTTTATCATTCGATCACCGAGTTTGTTTTTTTAATGAATATCCTCCGGAAGCGAAGCGATCTGCCATTTTCACGTAAGAGCGATCGCAAGAAGGAGAAAAGCACGGTTTCCTTTACGCATGTGCAGAATATTATTTGCAGCCAAACACAGTTGGACGGCATTGCGCATGAGCAGACCATTATTTGTAGGCAGTTATTTGCAGGTCACGTGGTGGGCTCTCGGCCAATGAAAAAAAAGAAAAATTTGCTTCAAATGATAATAAAAAATTATAATACATTTCTTTTGTTTTATTCCCCTAAGCCTCGGAGCCAAGCATAAATTTTAATATATCGAAACTGGTCTAAAAGAAACATAAGGTACATTTTGATGTTTCCATGGCAAGATTTTTGTTATGAAATTTTTTTTACTTTCTGCTTTGACCCAAATATTACTATTTGCCAAAGTAGGAATGTCATTCTTGCAAGAAAGCGGCCTTAAAGCTGAATTGTTGCCATGACAACTTTACAGTATGCCTCACAATTTCAGTGCCAAGTTCATTATCACCTTTTCCTGGATATATTCTTCATTTTATTATTTGCCTCCATTCTCAAAGCACAAGTTACGTCATCATTTTTTTTAGCTTGCGTAATTCAAAGGCACAAACATTTCTAAAACGAGTGAAACCATGAAAAGAAGAAAAAAATGTCCTTTATTTTGAAACGACTTTCAAAAAATCTTAATTTAATTTTTACTTTATGGTAACACGATCTCCTAATAAGAGGAATTATAAGGTCTACAAGGCGTACGGTGCATAGCGAGGGGTTATTTTTCTTCAAAGATAGTGTGTATCATGCTTACCAGGTAAGTGGTGAACGGCGAGGCAGTCAGCTAGACGCGAGAAACGAGAGCGGAACCTGACGAAAGCGCGAAAGAAGGCGAAAGACGCGAGAAACGACAGCGGAACCTGACGAAAGCGAAACTATGGTTTTTTCTCATCCCTTTTACACTCCTTTGAGTTGAGGTGTAGCCGCTCCGGTCTGGAAAAGAACAACAACAACATTCAGCAAGAAAAGTACTAAAATCTTGTGCCGTTTTTCTGAATTATTGAACTTGTCAGCAATGAGGTTTCGCCTGCCACCGGTACTTGGTCATAACCGTCTGAATCGTTCTCTCCCTTTTGACATGTAAACGGGCCTTAAAAAGACCGTTTACACGGAAAGTTTTATTTGCGCCATAGGTCTTGTTATTCGAGACGTTTCATTTTGCTACCGTCGTGTAAACGGACCCTTTGGCTATGTTCACACAGTACTGGACGAACTTTCGCCCGCTTGAAAATTTATGCGTTCCGGTGTTACGTTCATACGTAGACTGCGAGCAAGTTCTCTTGAGCGCGAATTAAAACTCAATATTCTGTGAAACTCGACCTTGGAGGAACTCGAACTTGAACTGAAACTAGCGACTGGAATTCGAACTTGAACTTATGAAACTCGAGCTCGAATGCAAACTCAAACTGGAATAATAATCCGGTCATTGATGCACGTCTCATCGCCTTTCTCATTGCTTCACCATCAGTGCATTTTAATCCTTTAACTTCCAGGATTTGGTTATTATTTCTCCTTCCTGACTGCTAAAAATTTTATTGAATGTTAGCTAAGATAACTTTGGGCGAAATCAATATAGAATGCTCTGATTGATAAATTTGCGTATTCTCCCCATCTGTAGAACAATGTATTGGATATTCTGAGGAGAAGTTACATACCAATCTCTGCTGGGAGTAAGAGGGTGAATAATCCTGGAAATCATTCCCAGCTATGTAATGATTGTCTGCTCTGTTCGTTTTGCTCTCGTTAAAAGAAACCAGTGTTCAAAACAAATGAACTGTTGCCTCTTGATTCAATAATTGGAGCGTGTAATGACGAAATAAAAAACAAACCGGGCGAAGTGATTTCTTACCATTGTTACATTTCACTATTCGGAAGCCCACAAATTTTGAAAGAGAAACTCCCAAATGCGAAGCAACACATTTTCATTGATGGATATATAAAAGGTAAACATGTTTTTTCCCGCAGAATATTCATCGCGGAGAAGGAGAGTCAGGGCATGCGACACCCGAAATCAGCGATGAATTTTCACTGAACAAATAAGAAATTCTTTTAAGTCAAAAACTAATTGAGTGATGTGTACAAAATTACCAGTATTTGAAGAATAAAACGCTAGTGAACAAGTATGTAAAGAAAAATAGCTATCGAACTACAAATAGGTCTGTGAATGCTTCAACAGAAAAACGGAGATGTCAATTAATGAGTACTCCAAGACTTGGTTGCTTTGTTTTAAGCATAACCAGCCCGGGTTATTAGAAGTACATGAAACTGAAAGGTTTTTCTAACTGGTTATTTTTTTATGTACTGATAAATTTTTTGTCGCTCGTATTAAGAGAGAAATTGATACCTGGCAACCAATTTGAATAACAATTAGCAAAACAAGCCTGCTTGTAATAAGACCACAATTCTTGACGGCAACTGTGTGTTCACTCATTTTTTATGCGACTCTCTTTTAATATAAGTGGAAAGTAAGTAAGGAAAAGAAGCTATTGGAATAGTATACAAGACTGCTTTGCTTTTTAAGGAGTAACTCTCTTGTAGGGATTCCAGTATATAAATTAAGTTTCACGCATGAATCTGACCTGTCAAAATTTTGACCAAAATGAGACGAAGCGTTGAAGTCAACCAGATGAATTTTTAATTCATTTAATGGCCAATATCTAATCAGGATTTATCCGCAAATGAAGAAATGACTAAAAATGCAATTAAAATGGAAAATGATGTTGCAAAAATAACCCGCTATTTGTGTTATTTCTCCGGTATGCGCGCGCTTCAGTTGTGCCTTGGTCTCTCAATATCGTTGTAGGCAACGAGGTGCGGTCAGGCGAGACACAATTTCGAGCTTAACGAGTTTACTATTCATACACTTTCATTAAGGTAAACACAGTCTTTGCTATGAAATGTGTTACCTTTTAACCGCTTTGTGATCATCAGGAATAATCCACAGCTCACAGTAATTTATAGCCAATCTGCACAGTTCAACAACACATAATCACGTGACCATTTCAAGTGCACCGCGAGGTTAAAACCGAATGTTTTTAAAGGACGACTGTATCAACAGTTAACTAAACACCACAACAGCCCCGCACTGTGAGACAAGAACCGACTGACAATCAAACGGTAAGTCATACTAAAAACTGTAAAAACATCCCCATTAAGTTACATGTATCTCCGCGTTGAAATCTTTCGCGGCAGAGTGAACCTTTGGCAGGTATGTAAATCATAGTTCTATTTTTTCACCCAAAGCGGTTACGGAAGCGGATTAGCTGTGAATCCTTTCCCTTTTGGAACGACTTTCTACAGCAATGGGGTTTCGGTAAAGTTAAACTACGCCTTTCCTGGGAAGCCGAGAGAAAGGGAGCTTCCAGTGCGACCAAGACTAGTTTAGATTCTCTTTAAAATAAGTGTAAGATTGACTAGCAACTCCCTTGAAACGTTGCCGTGACTTAGTGTCATGCATGTATGGGCACGAGCACTTCGAAATTTACCTAAACAGAGTTTAAAAGGTTGTATAAACAACACGCGGCTACCAAATCCGTCTGCTCGTCAGCTTGTGAATTAAAGCTAACGGTCTTGACCTGATGATTACCTCGTTTGATCATAATGAGTCGTTTAAAAACGACAGCTCGCTTACGATCGGTTATTAAATGAAAATCAAGTTTTGCAAACTTTTATGGTAATTAGGATAAAATACTCAGAGCATCGACCTTGTTGAGCTTTTTTGGAAATAAGCTGTTAAAGTAGAGGACAAGGATACATTTTTAAATTACAGTATTTAACAAAAAATATATCCCCGTAAAGAAGGCGTTACCAATTTCGATATGTTTAAATTCCTGCTTGGATTCGAGGCTTGGGGGAATAAAACAAAAGAAATAATCTTGAGGCTCAACAATTAACAATTATTGGACGGGGTTGAACAAACTATCATGATTTGTCTGTGGCGAGCGGACCAATCAGTTGCCGAAGCCGAAGGCTGAGGTAAATAATTGATCTACGAGACACTGACAAATCACGATATTTTGCGATAACCGAGTTCAATAACTGTTTTATCATTCGATCACCGAGTTTGTTTTTTTAATGAATATCCTCCGGAAGCGAAGCGATCTGCCATTTTCACGTACGAGCGATCGCAAGAAGGAGAAAAGCACGGTTTCCTTTACGCATGTGCAGAATATTATTTGCAGCCAAACACAGTTGGACGGCATTGCGCATGAGCAGACCATTATTTGTAGCCAGTTATTTGCAGGACACGTGGTGGGCTCTCGGCCAATGAAAAAAAAGAAAAAATTGCTTCAAATGATAATAAATAATTATAATACATTTCTTTTGTTTTATTCCCCTAAGCCTCGGAGCCAAGCATGAATTTTAATATATCGAAACTGGTCTAAAAGAAACATAAGGTACATTTTGATGTTTCCATGGCAAGAGTTTTGTTATGAAATATATTTTACTTTCTGCTTTCACCCAAATATTACTATTTGCCAAAGTAGGAATGTCATTCTTGCAAGAAAGAGGCCTTAAAGCTGAATTGTTGCCATGACAACTTTACAGTATGCCTCACAATTTCAGTGCCAAGTTCATTATCACCTTTTCCTGGATATATTCTTCATTTTATTATTTGCCTCCATTCTCAAAGCGTAAGTTACGTCATCATTTTTTTTAGCTTGCTTAATTAAAAGGCACAAACATTTCTAAAAGGAGTGAAACCATGAAAAGGAGAAAAAATGTCCTTTATTTTGAAACGACTTTCAAAAAATCTTAATTTAATTTTTACTTTATGGTAACACGATCTCCTAATAAGAGGAATTATAAGGTCTACAAGGCGTACGGTGCATAGCGAGGGTTATTTTTCTTCAAAGATAGTGTGTATCATGCTTACCAGGTAAGTGGTGAACGGCGAGGCAGTCAGCTAGACGCGAGAAACGACAGCGGAACCTGACGAAAGCGCGAAAGAAGGCGAAAGACGCGAGAAACGAGAGCGGAACCTGACGAAAGCGAAACTATCGTTTTTTCTGATCCCTTTTACACTCCTTTGAGTTGAGGTGTAACCGCTCTCGGCCGTCGTTTTGTACGCGTGCCACTCAATTAACTTTGACGAAAATATATGACGGGTACACTGATAAGACATTCAAAAAATCATCTTTAATCAATCAGAATCATCATCAGCATCACTGTTCAAACTTAGACCCTCCTCTTGAATTCCTGCTTTGGAACTTATAAAACCAGACGAGAATCTAAATGGAGCCTTTTTTTAACATTTCAGTGTCAAGACCAAAATGAAGACTTTAAAGTCAGTGATTTGCGACTGGTTCAAATTCATGCTCTCCATTCCAAGTGCTAAACCTATGACCATGACACAAAAGTTTACGATGTGGTCTTCACTAATCGTGTACTGCGCTGGAGGTTTCATCTTACTCGCCTGGGTTCAGCTTTGGAAGATAATTTTCCGTATTGACTTCCAGGGCCGCACTGAAGGTTATATTCGACTTGCTCTTCTGGGGGTATTTATTCTCGGCTTTCAGATCGTAATCATGGCGCGATCCAGGGACCAGAGCCCTAGAAATGGAACCATTTTGGGGACCATATTTGGACGGCTTGTGTACGTGAACGGGGTACTGCTTATGATGGTCGTAAGAGACATGGTTCCGCTCTCATTTGCTCTGACATTTATTATCCTCGATTCATCATTGGCGCTTATTACCTTGGTGATATGGGTCCGCGAGACAGATGGAGCATCTGTGATCCTTTTCTTTCGGGAGGTCTTCTTGCCGATATTAAAGTTGCGTGGAGTTACCTCAGGATATTCGATAGCAGCAGTCTTTATCATTGGAATTATCACAATGTTTTTCTGGCTTGTTTTCACCATTACGCCGGACACTGCCCAGAATATTTTCCACCTTGATCAGTTCCAAGGGCATTCAGGCGGGTTCTTAGCGTGCGTATTTTTTACCTTGTTCCTTCATGGTTGGGAGCACGTGACAGATGCCAGTTGTGTCAATCACCCATTTGTTCCAGGTACCATATTTTACCGAATTGCGTTAAGTGCACCGGTGCTTTTAGTTTTGTATTTGGTTGATCAAATTGAGCGCAATCTTTTTATTGTGCTCTTGAGTTTTGACATCGGTTTGTCGGTAGTTATTTATTTATTTGCGGTTTTCTCTAAGAGGGAAGTCATGTCGCCAGCTGTAAACAACGAACCCACTCAAGGAACAATGCTCGACAGTAATTGAAAAACAGCAAAGAGTGTTGCTTTCGAGAATACAGTTGACTCCTGATAACTCGAACCCTCGCTAACTCGAACCTCGCGCTAACTCGAACCAAAATCGATTTCCCCTGGATTTCCGTCATACATTCACTATAATTTTACCCTCGGTAATTCGAACCCTCGATAACTCGAACTCCCGCTAACTCGAACCAATTTTCGTTTTCCTTCAGGTCATTTTCTATGTAATTTTACCCTCGACAACTCGAACCATGTTTTGAGCCCTTAAAAATTCGGGAAAAAAGCCGTCTACTGGCGACCGAAACATTGAATTTTGGTTTTCCTATTGACGTGTTGTGGGAGTATATATAGTTTACTAGTGGAGGCTAATGTTGATTGTCACAGGCTAACGTGAAGCAGCTTTTCTTCTCAAAATAGTAAAACGCATGCTCTATTTAGGCTAGGTTTTGTTGCGTTACGTTCTGATTTATAATCTAAAAGTATCTTTTAATTTTCACTTGAAATTTCTACAATTAAATGTGATTAAAATGTTCACTGTGCAGTAAAAACTGTTTTTTACCTTACTCTCGGCTATTTTCTTCGAACTCCCGGTAACTCGAACTCCCGATAACTCGAACCTTTTTTTGATTTCCCTTGAAGGTTCGAGTTATCGGGAGTCGACTGTACTAAATTAATGAAAGTTAATGAGCGACGATGAACTACCCGTTTGCTGGTTTGCACGTGACGTCACGAAGACCATGTTCAGGATGCCAAGAACAAAAGCCTTTCTCTCCTCTGTGATCTTAACTCTATTTTCATGTAAAGTTTTCAACAAAAAGTTTTGTTGTATTGTCACTCAACGTGGCCGCCTTGTCACTTGGTTGCAAACCAAGAATTCTAGCAAAACATGGCAGCGAAAATCATTCTCGACAAAGCAATTAAGAAATACACTTTCCTTTTATATACTCTTGAGATCTTAAAATGGGGGCAATAACAAAGAAAAGTAGCGAAGGAAAACGGAATAATTATTTTAACTACTGTCAACTCTCTCATAGCGACCACCCCCCTCAAGTGTAACCGTTTTGTTTCTCAGTCAAATACTTTCAAAAACTCTCTCGAAAACGACCCTTATTAACAATGCATTTGAAATATGCAGAAATGCAATATTGTTGTCCAGAAACATATGAAACTTGAAGACAATACCCCCTTTACTGCCTTACAATACATAATATCTAGTGTCACTATGATCAGAGCACTCATTTTTTATAACCAACATCAGCAAAAACCTCGTTTTGGATGTTCTGGCTAAACCTTGACAGAGTTACTCTCACAAAAAAGTAACATTTTGGGGAAAATCCACTGCTAGTTTTGCTGTTTACCTGACTACTCTTGGAAGATCAATTCTTTTTTTTCATTTTGCTAAAAAGTTAGCCAGCCACAATTCCATGCAAAAGAAAGACAACAAAGTGGACAACAAAACTCAGGCCCGGCCAGGGGTTTTGGGTATACGGTATCCCGGGCCATTTTAATTCAGGTATATGGTATTTTTTGGTCAAAATTGGGGTATAAAGTATTCAGTTTTTCCTGAATTTTAGGTATTCGGTATATGGTACAGAAATCACTAAGAAATGTCTTGTTCATTTCTCAGTTTTATTATCGCTCTAATGCTGACTAGAAATAGTGCGGATGCCCGAAATTGTGTTCAAGCCCTAATCAAATACTTGCAAAACCTGTGGCTCCTTCTGTCAGCCTTTAATCTGACTGGGTCATCCACAAGGTTAAGTTTTGATGAGACAATTACCCGCGTCCAGCATTACTACGCTTTTCACGAAGAAGCCTCGTTGAAAGTTCACGGTATCAAGGGCTCAACTTCTCAGACCCAAGGACCAGACTGAACACTATCTGCTACTACACTGAACTCCGTGAAGATGATACTGGAAGGCCTCACTAGACGGAGGACAAAGGTGATGGAACTCAATCCAAACTTCATTCAACACTTAGACGTTGAAAGCCTTTTAACTCTCTTTCTTGAAAACTTCTTTTCCAGTATGAGAGGAGGTATTTAAACACGGACACTCCCATGATGCTCGACATTTGCTTGCGTTTTCCCCGATGTATTAACGAATTATTAAAACGTGTCACAGGTACGAGCTAGAGGTACTTTACAAATCCAGTGACCTCGTACTACCTTCAGCCTACTTTAGGTGATGTTGATATTAACTTGTGCGACCGTGCGAAATTACCGAAGCCTTTGTCTGGTTGCTTATCCAAGAAGCAATTGGATGAGATCCGTCAGTGGGTACAGCAGTACGGTATAAAGAGTGTCAGACAGAATACCACGAGGAACGGTTCAACAAAAGACAAGCCAGGCACCTTGCCATTGAACCTGTACGAGTCTGCACCCCCGGAGCAACATTCAGTTGACTTTGACGTGCTTGACAATGAAGACATCCCCGTTCATCACCAAGATACCAACACAGCTCGTAACATTGTCATCGCCCAGTCTACGTATGTTGTAGTTTCCCGAATATACAAACCGAGTTCTGCTCCAAACAGCCCACTGTATATTACAAAACTATTAGAGGATGTGGTTGATGACTATGACAGTGCTCGTTATGTAACAACTCTCTTTTACACCCAAGATGTTGTCGATCCTCTCCCATTTACTACTTCGGGAGAAGAGCATGTCATCCCAAAAGAGGGCATAAAGGGGATTGTAAGCGGCATTACAGTTGTTGACAATGAAACTGTTGAAATCGATGAGGAGGCGTATTATCTGCTCCTGGCCTTGGTGAACGGATCGACTGACACCACCTATCTCTCAATCAAGCTGATGAAGAACCTTTTGCAGAGAGCGTTGACGTTCAAGGTGACGAGGATCCGATCACCATGGACGCTGGCCGACCGCAAAGGAAGCGGAAGAAGACAGTGAACAAGGAGTTTCTCTTTTATTAAGATCTAATTTGTTCATTTTCAGGTATTTAGTATTCTGTTTCAAAATAATTTTAGGTATTTAGTATCAAACATTTTACGATTTTGAGGTATATTGGTATCTTGGGGGCAAAATAGCGGGTATATTGGTTTCCCACTACCCCCCCTGGCCGGGCCTGAAAACTGCTTATAAAGAAGAAAGGCAAAATGAAAGTGAACGAGAGAGAAAGATCGAAATAGATTCGAAAACAAAATGGCTTGTGCGCATGCACGAAAAATACAGTCGGAAAATACAGTTGACTCTCGATAACTAGAACCTTCGCTAACTCGAACCAAAATCGACTTCCTTTGGATTTCCTTTATATATTTACTGTAATTTTACTAGCCTGCTACCGCTTGGAAGTAGTGGGCACAAGAAAAAACGGGCGCACGCGAGGGAGACACGCGAGGGATGTCTCGCGTGTCTCCTTCTCGCGCGCCCGTTTTTTCTTGTGCCCACTACTTCCAAGCGCCTGCTACGCAGGCTATAATTTTACCCTCGATAACTCGAACCCTCGATAATTCGAACCTCTCGCTAACTCGAAGTAATTTTTGTTTCCCCTTAGATCATTTCCATATAATTTTACCCTCGATAACTCCAACCATGTTTTGAGCGCTTAAAAAGTCAGGGAAAAAACAGTGTACCGTCTTCCGAAACGTTGATTTTGAATTTCCCATTGACGTGTTGTAGGTATATAGTTTACTAGTGAAGGCTGATGTTGTTAATAATAATAATAATAATAATAATAATAATAATAATAATAATAATAATAATGAGTCTTTATTTCACCAAAAGATAAAACTACATATCTTATGTTACAATAAGGGAAGATAAAAACTATGATAAAAATATCTACGTTATATGTATATATTAAAAAAGTGTATCATTACAATAAATGGAGCTTAAAAATCAACCTATTTACAAAGGTGTTCATAAAACGCTCTATATTAATTTTCGGGCGTACGCAGCCTTTTTTCCTAAGATTTTTCACAAATCTCGGTGAAGCAGCTTTAAAAGGCATGCTCTATTTAGGCTTTGTTTTTTACGTTACATTCTGATTTACAATCTAGAAGTATCTTTTCAATTTTCACTTAACATTTCTACAATTAAATGTGATTAAAATGTTCACTGTACTGTGAAAAACTGGTTTTTCCCTTACTTCCGGCTATTTGGTTCGAGCTCCCGATAACTCGAACTTTTTCCGATTCCCCTTGAAGGTTTCAGTTATCGGGAGTAGACTGTATGCCCTTTTCGTTGCCAAACTCATTTTTAGCCATTCTTATGCTAATAAGCCAAAAACCAGTCCAAAGAAGAGGAAGTGTTGAGAAATGCGTTTATTTCGCTACTTGCTTGCCGTCACGCGGGACGTAACACGAGACGTCACGCGGTCAACCACAGCAAGCTTCGTACCCAGGCCGGTTCGCGCCGTCCGAATGTGTGCAATGAACTGTGTAACAAACTGTGCATGTTTTCAAGGCTACATCAGCGACGCACTGTGAGACAAAAACTAATTGACAATCAAACGGTAAGTCATACTGAGAACTTTAAACATCCCCATTTAGTTACATGTATCTCTGCGACCAAGTGTGAACCTTTGGTAGTTATAATCCTTTCTTATCAGTTGCGTTCCATATCTCTACTCAAGTGGTTACAGCAAAGCGGGTTTACTCAGGTTTACTGTGCATCCTTTCCTGTCATTTTAAACGACTCCTTGCAGTGGTTTGTTAAATTCACTTGGCCGATTTACTTGGTCAACATTCTTTCTAGGGCTTTGTTTACAAAGCGGCTTTTACTAAGTAGACGTGACAACTGTTTTCACTGTGAACCTTTAGCTACCTTTGCCCGCCTAACTCAAGAGGAGCACGCCATATTAAAAAAGATGGCGGGGAACGAGGCGCTTGTATACCTCTCTTGTGATCATTCTCGCGGTAATTTTGCGAAGGAGAAGGAGTTTTATTCAGCGGATGAGGTTTACGTCTCGCTCCTTGTAGAGGGAGACGGATGAGGCATAGAAGGCGTAGTGTAACCGCGAGGGGGGCGGGGAGGGGCACCCCCTTTTTTACCATAGGTATGTGCTGCCCCATCGGGTAGGGTTTTTGCGCCGTTTTGGTCTGAAAATGGGTGTACACTTTGCCCATTTTGGACTGGAATCGGACATGATTTTCGAGGGAACTACGGGAGTCTATGAAGGTATCTATCGTTTCAATTCCAAGTGAGTAAGAAAGAAAGGGAAAAAATTAATGCGAATTGAAAATGGCTTTGAAGAATAGAATTTTTTTGTGTGCGCTCTAATCTAAGTAATGATAACATAATTTCTGCCCAAAGGCCAGGTCTGAAAACAGGTATGGATTTTAGAGGTCTGGTGTGGAAAATGACATTTTTTCATCTGAAATAGGGTCAGGATTTGGAGAACTTGGTGGCACACCTCCACCAAGAATTCCCAGGTGTACCAACGCCCCATCCCCCCACCCCCGGGAGTGGAACTACTTGTGATGGGTTGTAATGTGGTAAGTAGTTTTGCACACCAGCTCTCTGAAAAAGATAAGGACCTGGTCTGGGAACCGGAGAATCCAATGAGGTCAGTGGGATTGTAAATCAAAAGAAGTGATTGTTGGAATTGTTTGCCTTGTTGAAATTCTCAAGCTCAACCATGAGGTGATTGTGTGGAAAATAATATTACCAGATTATTTGGCAGGCGTCTGTCACTACTTGCGACCCAGTTGGCTGCAGTATTTGCCAGGACAAGTTATACTATTTTGCAAGGTGGTATAACTCTGCCTGAATTTCCGGTTGTAAAAGAGATAAAAACCCTTGTTTTTGCTTGTGGAAACAGCTTGCATTCTTGACTACAATCTTGGACAAAACTGTTGAGAAAATGGCATAATTGGGGGGCATTTTTTCTGAACTTCGTAGCTGACCGATTCTTCCCTCCCCCCCTCCCCCTGGAAGCAGTGTTGTTGGGTCTTCAAAAGAAAGCCGGATCCCTAAGCATTTGTAGGAAGCAACTTTGAATTGGGGGAGGGGGTATTCTTTACGCAAAGCCGTTGATTTGGAAATAGTTTTGTTGCGTTAGGTAGTGTGCATTGATGAGAACATTTTCTCAAGTAGTTTTGTCCAGGATTGTAGCTTAAACAAGACAAGATGTTGTTAGTTAGCAGGTCTGACGTTAGGTTTTATCCAACCATGGTGTTTGGTTTCCAAAGTTAATGTTTTTTTAATGCCTTGGTCAAGTGAAGACCCATTACGTTATTGAATATATTGTGTATGATGACAAAATTCCGGTTAAAATATAATTTATAAAGAATGAAATGATACAAAAATCTTAAAAATGCAGCTCCTCAAAGCTCCAACTTTAATTTTATTCAAAAATGCATTAATACTGACTAGCTTGCAAGAACAATTAATATTGCTACATGATGTGTCTACAGTCAAACCTCTTTAATACGGACACTAAAGGGACAGAACCAAGTGTCTTCTTTACAGAGGTGTCCATATTACAGAGGTAGGAAATGTATGATTTTTGACATTTCTGGGACCAAACCAACTGTTGGTAATAGAGAGGTGCTGGTATTTTAGAGTTGTCCGTAAGGAGAGGTTAGACTGTATCAATCATTGTGGGCCAGTTTCAAAGGCATATGGAAGAGAGGAAAATACCCTTCAATTATTACAATACTAAACAGAAAAATATCTCTGGAGAGAAGGCATTGCCATAATTGAAAGTTAGCACCAATTTTGTGCCTTAAGAAAGGAACATGAGGTGCATTGTGATGTTTCCATAGCAAAATTTTGTTTTGGAAAAATTTTTGTTTCACTTTCTGCTTTGAATAAGTTTAGTACTATTTGTCAAAGGAGGAGTGTCATTCTTGCAAGAAAGAGGCCTGGGTTGGAAGCTAAATTTTTGCCATGGCAACTTTAAAATAATTTATGCCTCACGTAATTTCGGTGCCCACTGTCAATTCCCCAGAGATATTCTTCATTTTATTATTTGCCTCCATTCTCAAAGAATTTATGTCATCTATTTTTAACTTGCGTAATACAAAAGCATGACTATTTCTAAAAATAGTGAAGATCTTTCAAAGGAGAAAAAGCCTTTCAAAAAATCACACAATGTAATTTAATCCTTTCTTCATATTAACACAATCTCCTAATAAGGAGAATTATAAGGACTATAAGTAGAGCAGTAGTAGTAGATAACTATCTACTACTTATGGTGCATAGCGAGAAGTTCTTAATTTTCTTCAACGATAGTGTGTATCACTTGTATCAGGTGATCAGTGAATTGTGAGGCAGTCGCATGAGACACGAGAAAGGAGAGCACAGCCCCTCCCGGCCTGTGTGTTGTACATGTGCCACTCCATTACCTTTGAACATTGAAGAAAAAATATGATGAGTACAATAAGGCATGAAAAATAATCTTTAATTTTTAAGCATCAATGTTCAAACTTAGGCCCTCCTTTTAAAACCAGATGAAAGTCTAAATGGAACCTTCTTTACATTTCAGCTTAAAGACCAAAATGAAGACTTTTAAGTCAGTGATTTGTGACTGGTTCAGATTCATGTTCTCTATTCCAAGAGCTAAACCCATGACCATGATACAAAAGTTTACGATGTGGTCTTCCCTAATCTTCTACTGCGCTGGAGGTTTAGTCTTACTCGTCTGGGTTCAGCTCTGGAAGATAGTATTCCGTATTGATTTCCAGGGCCGCACTGAAAGTTATCTTCGACTTACTCTTCTGGGGGTATTTATTATTGGCTTTCATCTCATTATCACAGCACGATCCACTGACCAAAGCCCTAGAAATGGAACCATTTTGGGGGCTATATTTGGACGGCTTGTGTACGTGAATGGGTTCCTTCTTATGATGGTCGTAAGTGACATGGTTCCACTCTCATTTGCTCTGACATTTATGATCCTCGACTCGGCTTTGGCACTCATTACCTTGGTGATATGGGTCCATGAGACAGAGGGAGCTTCAGTGATCCTTTTCTTTCAGGAGGTCTTCTTGCCAATACTAAAGTTGCGTGGAGTTACTTCAGGATATTCAATGGCAGCAGTCTTTTTCATTGGAATTTTCACAATGTTTTTCTGGCTTGTTTTCACTATCAGGCCAGACATAGCCCAGAATATTTTCCACCTTGATCAGTTCCAAGGACATTCAGGCGGGTTCTTAGCATGCGTGTTTTTTACCTTGTTCATTCATGGTTGGGAGCACGTGACAAATGCCAGTTGTGTCAATCACCCATTTGTTTCCTGTGCCATATTTTACAGAATTGTATTAAATACACCGGCGCTTATAATTTTGTATTTGGTTGATCAAATTGAGCGCAATCTTTTTATTGTGCTCTTGAGTTTTGACATCAGTTTGTCAGGCATTGTTTCTTTATTTGCAGTTTTTTCCAAGAAGGAAGTTGTGAGTAAACAACGAACCCAGTGAAGGAACAAATATGCTTGTTAGCAATAGGCCATTTTCAAAAATAATACCATAACCCTTTAAGCCTCAAGATCCAAATACAAATTCTCCAGGCTGATCTACATACATTTCTTTTAAGAATAGTTGAGAGAATTTGGTTTAAGATCAAAGCATTCTCCCTTTGGTATAATCAATTTAGTAATTCTCATAACCTTTATTCTTGTTGATCTGCTGATGTTGTTAGGAGAAAATTGATGTTGCACACTCTTGGGACCTAAAGGGTTAATACTCTCTGTTGTTCCTCCTAAATGTTGCATTAAGCACTGTTTTCAATTCCCCTTGGACCTTACAAATTGACCACTCCAGAAAATACCATAACATACAATAATGCTCTTTGTTTGTCCCCCCAAAATTTTGCGTAAGCGTTGTCTTTAGTTTCTCTTGGGAGTTAAAATGGCCACAAGAGAAACTGAAAACAATACTTATACAAAATTTTGGGGTGACACACAAAAAGCATTATGGTATGTTATGGTACTTTCTGGAGTGGTCAATTGCCTTGAGAGAATTAAGTTTAATTGAAAACAATGCTTATACAAAATTTTGGAAGGACAAGTATTTTTTAAAAATGGCTTATTAAGTATTAGTCTGCTACGCAGCCGTTTTTAGAGTCGTCACGCAACGCTCCTCACCAGGAGTGTTGCGTAACTAAAACTGAAAACAATGAAAGGGGAGGGGAGGTGAATAGTGGTGGATATATACCTTGACGCTTCATGTCTCAGTATATATCCACCACCATCCATTGACCCTGAGGGGGATAGTTGTTTTAGTATCTACCAAATTAGTTGGATAGAAGTGAAAAAAGTGACTTTTTGTAAATTAAAAACATCCCTTAGTAGGAACTTTGTTCACAATTTACAAGCATTTCGGGGATTTTGTTTAGTGCATGTTTACAATTTTCTCGCAAATTCAGCATGAAAATAATTTTCTACCTACCAGTAAACACCAACAAGCCAAAATTTGTCGCTTTGTTGGTATGTGTTTGTACGACTGCTTCATTTGTCGCTCAAATGTTGTATTCCGAAAATGTTTCAAAATGAGATGCCATCTTTTTTTTCTAATGGAATCCGAATTGGCGACCCCTAAAAAGCAATGTTATTAATTTAATATGTAGGTTGTAGTTAGTTAATAATAATAATGTTGTAGTATTCAGGTAATTTTTGTTTTTCTTTTGTTTTTGGGTATGTTAATGTATGCTAATGAAGTTGAAACAAAGAAAAAATAAAATTACCGTAACTACAACTGCATGTACTTTAACAACACACTAGTAAGAACCTTTATTGTCTGGAAGCAAATATATCATAAAGCCCCTGGCTTCTTTATGGGCTTTCTTGTCAATATTACTACTTCAAACATTATTTTGTAAAATAATTTATTTAGAACAGTGTCTATTGTCTTTAATATATTCTAAATTTTTTGTATATTGTTAATGTGGTTAATGGCAAAATGAATGAATGAATGAATGAATGAACCCAGTGGGAGGGGGGGGGGGGGTACTTCCTAGTAATAGGCTAATGGGGATGTGCTGCTGAATCAGGTTGCATTTTCATTAGAGTTGCTAGAATGGGAGGGCACATTTTCAGGATTTGGGGGATCAGAGAATTCAGGGAGGGAGGGATTTAAAAATGGAAATAGGAATGGAAACATAATCTTCTATCAAACATCAAACATGGAAAGGGACCAATATTTGAGAGTGTTTAGAATTCCAGTCTGTATTTTTACCACGTGAACAAGCTGAAAAGTTTCTTCTTGTCAAACCTATCATTGGCCTTGCTTTGCTTATCACTATGTGTGACCCTCTGGCGAGTTCAACTGCAACAATGTTATGATCCCTAGTCTGGTAACCTGTTCGACTGTCCACTAGTGTAGATGATGTGTACTGGCAGCAAAATGTCATATTGCCCCACATAAGGGATTCCGGGATCTGGGAAATTTTTGCTTGTGGAATCTTGAATCCGGGAAAATTTTGATTATGGAATCCACAATCCTGGGGTTTGCAGAATCCGGAATACACCTAAAGGAATCCGGAATCCCACTAACGATTGGAATCCAGAATCCAAGTTCTACGGACAAATACTGGAATCCAGAATCCTCAATCCAAGACTGTCCTGGATTCCCTTACATGGGGCGAGTCATAGGTTCAACTCCTTTTGTGAGAGCCACCCCTTTCAAGTTTCTTTCTCATAGCTTCAGTTTTATACTCCTCCCCCTCCCTATTATACCATTGTAATGAATACAATGCTAGCAATGATTATTCATTCCTGTGATGTATTAGCCTGCAATCAAGCTCTCCAGGGCCCTGTGGCTGAGGGGCAGGAAAAGGAAGGAGAGCTTGCAACTATGTCTCTGGAATTTGAATTCCACCTCCAATTCCCCTCTGGCTCCCTGTCGACTGAGCTGTCAGATTTCCGCCAATCAGCCAGAAGCAGAAACGAGCACGAATGTAAACAAACATTGAAAAACATTATTAATGTCATCTCCACCAATCAGCATTTTGCAGACATTTTGCATCGACTTTTTCGATACAGAGAAGTTGCAATCTCTCCTTCCTTTTTGCCGCCCCGCTGCCAGAATGCCCCGGAGAGCTTGCTTGCAGGCTAGTGATGTATAAGTAGACACATAGATGAAAATTTTTTCCTGTTTTGTCCAACATGTCACACCGCAGTTTTAAAAGTGACAAGAGGTACAAGAACGTTGAGCAAGAGAGGGAGCAAAAAAAGTTAGAAAAAAAAAAGAGGGCCGAGACGGAGAAAGTCTTGTTGACTAAAATATCCTTTCTGTCTTGGGCCAGTCACGTGTTTTGATTTGGTTCCTGTAATGCCAATGATAGTATGACTTGTATATAAAATGAAGGGACAATTAAGCTAGGAGATCACAAAAAGCAATACTGAAAACATAATATCTTTTCTTTTTGAGCTTGCAAACAGGAATGATCCTGATGCAGGCAAAATCATCAGAAAAAATAAGTCAGAATTCTAATTCTTTGTGTAAAATTCTAACTTGTTATGTATAGTTTTGTTTGATTGACAGACTGTAAATTGTACATCATATCTTTCCCCTCATATCTCATCAAAGAGCATATTCGACCATCAGTTCCTGAAAACCCCCCAAACAGTGACTACTAAGTCATAACATAATCTCAGCAATTCAGTTTATTTCTGTATGTGGAAACCACTACACTACAAAATATAATCTTCCCATAAATTAAACTTTTATATTTACTTGTACAGAAAATTAATTTAAAATAAACTGCAGCTCCAAAAATACACATGCCTGACATGCCCAAGCTCCTTTAATAGGTACATTTAACTTACACCTGTCTATGTTGATGATGTTCTTGTATGCATCAGTGGAAAGGGGGGGAGCAGTCTCCAAAAAATTTTTTCAGGCCTTTTGGCCTCAGTTTGGTCTAAAAGTAAGGGGGGGCTCTGCCCCCCCTGCCCCTCCCCTGGATCTGCCACTGTACATGCTTGCATTTGTTGCTTTTAGATAATAATCATCCTAAAACCATGAATTAATTTTTCATATTCACAGTTCTGTCCTTATACTACAGTATTAATATCAGGGTATGGCATGTCAATACCTACAATGTCTACAATTAACGGAAAAAATAATTTAAACTTAGAATAATTCATTTCCAAGTTCATTAATTAAATTTCTTTCTTTCATTTCATTTCTACTTCTGCTTCGTCTCTATTGTTTTGCATTATGAGCTGTATTTTACTTTTTTTGTATGGCAAATAACTAAGTAAATATTAAGTAAAATAAATTTACGCAAGAGGAAATCTTTGTTTAACAGGAGCCCATGTTGTGAGGGTCCCCAATAGTTTTTTCGGGATCCGGGATTTCTCTTATTTGAGGCTCGGGATTCGGGATAATAAAGCAAAATCGGAGATTCTGGATTGAAAGCATGCGCGGGAGGTGGAAAGCCAGAAGTAACCCTCGGGATTACGGGATTGCACGAAATTTTACGGATTGAAGAACCCTATTGGGGACCCTCGGTTGTTAAAACTATTTGATGCAAGGGTACCTATAACTAAAGGAGAATTCCCCGATTTGAAGTGGCATATACACCTGCTAACCTCACGTTTCCCTTATCTTTGTGTTGATCCAGTAACTTAACGACACTGTTATATTAATTAAGGTCCTGCTTATATGGAGAAAAATTGTCCCGAGAAAGTAAGTCGCTCTCCCAGCCGAGTCAAAACTTTAGCGAGCGTTTGTATGAGGAAACATTTACCCCCTTTTTCCAAGCCGACAGCTGACAACAGCGCTCGCGCATGCTCTGAGTTGACCCGGCTGGGCTAGCCAAATATTTTCCGTGTGGAGAAACGTTTTCCGGCCGGGAGGATGACCATAACATCGGAAAAGGATGCCCCGGCTATGATAGTCTTTTAGTGTCGTCACGCAACGCTCCTACCTAGGAAATAGCGTTGCGTGACGACACTAAAAATGGTTGTGTAGCAGACTACGGCTAGGTAGGTTACCATTCTAGCTGAGCAAACCGTTTTAAACGAATCGCCAATTTTCGTAAGGAAATGTGGAAGAAGTTAAATTAACGATTTAGAAGTAGCGCATGCACTTAGTGGTCCTTTGTCTACATGATTCCTGATCCAATATGGAATTTGGAAATGTTGGGTTTTGGGGGAGAGGGAAAAAAACTGGGGTACTCGGAGAAAAACCTCCCGGAGCTAAGAGCAAAGGAGAGAACCAACATCAAACTCAACCCATACATGGCGTCGACGCCAGGACTCGAACCGATTGGTGGGAGGTGAGTGCTCTCACCACTGCGTCATCCTTATTCCAATAAGGCTAGGCTAGTGACCCTTTAATCCGGGACAAGCCTTCTCCAAATAAACGGGACTTTAGATTGCGAGCAGTCTCTCTTTTGCTGGAAAATCTCTAAGCGAGAGTCCCGGTATTTGAGCAGCGAAGTCACGCGAGTTGCGAGGGCACTCGTATTCGCGCCGTTGCAACTCGCGCGACTTCGCTGCTCAAATACTCTCGCTTACAGATTTTCCAGTAAAAGAGAGACTGCTCGCAGTCTAACGGGACCTTAGAGGTGACCGTTGGATGACATATGTAACAACTTTAGTCTTTTTCCTCGTGAGTAAGTTGCGTTCGTTCCTCGCTCTCGTTAGAAATTTTCCTTTTTGAGAACGTCACCAATATTAAAACGAGAATTGATAAACAGATATCAAAACCTATCAATGTGAGGCAAAGATTGAGTTCAATTTGGTTAACAAAACGCAATATTAAGAGCACTGGTACACTTAACGCAACTCGGTAAAATATGGTTGCCGGTACAAATGGATGATTGGCAGAACTAGCATTTGTCACGTGATACCAGCCGTGAACGGACAATGTAAAAAACACGGCTGCCAAGTAGCCGGAGGAATGCGCCTGGAACTGATCTAATTGAAGCTTTTCCTGCGCAATGTCTGGCCTAATGACGAATATTAGCCAGAAAAGCAACTGAAAAATTCCAACAGAGAAAACGGCCGCAAAGGGACCTCCCGATGTCAGACCACGGAACTTCAAAATCGGTGAGAAGACTTCTCGGAAGAAAAGGCTCATCGAAGCTCCTTCAGTCTCGCGGCACCATATCACTAGGGTGATCAGAGGAAGCAGCGTATCCAGGGCCATGAATACCAGAGCAAATGAAAGCGGTAACATGTTCCTTAGGACGAGCATTATAAGGATCCCATTGACGTATAAAAGCCTTGAAATTACGGACCCTAAAATGGTGACGTTGTGACTGTCTTGAAAGTTGGAACGCGCTGCGATGACAATTATGAAGCCGATAATAAACACCCCGAGTCCAATCACTCGAAGGTATCCCTCAGTGCGGCCCTGGAATTCCAACTGGAGAAGGAATTTCCACAACTGTGGACACACAAGCAAACTGAAACCTCCAACGCAATAGGCGAGCAATGAAGACCACTTGGTAAATTTTTGTGCGGCGCTCATTGGCTGGGTTTGTGGAATGGACAACATGAAGGTAAACCAGTCGCAAACTACAGCTTTGGCAGTCCTCATCTTCACCCCTGAATGATCATAAGAAAAAAATACTTTCATTTGAAAATTTTTTTTGCAGTTTTCTTGTATAGTTCAGAGTGGCACATTGCCTTTAATTTTCAGTCTATATAAAAATGGACTTGCTGTTAAAAACCTAGCTTCTACTATACAAATTTGCAGCCATTCGACCCGATTGTTGAAGAATGAGGCCGAAAAGCGATTATTTTTAGAGTGAAAAGCCCATAAATCACAAGAGCCGTAAATGAGAGGGAAGATCAGTAGAAACAGTAAGGAGAGGGGCCGGAAGGAGCACGTGACCAGGACGGGAAAATATCGGTTCGTGAAGAAGATTCTTCAGAAAACAGGTGACTAGTATGTTGTAGCCTGTGTACAGACGTCCCCCCTCCTTCTGAGGGAGGGGGGACGTCTGTATACAGGCTAGTAAATTGATGTTCCCCAAATACTTTGTAATGTTTAGCAAATGAAAATGTTTTAATATTTGCATATTTCGTTTATTTCCCGTGTCTGACACCAATATCATGATCTCATCTTAAGCTTTAAAATAATATCTGTAACTAGAGATCAGCTTCTGTACTGTTATGTTGACTCATTATTTTCAATACGATTACTTTCCCTGCCTCGAATAGCGTTTTTTTGCGAATTTGCAGGGCAACTGTATTTAAGTTTAATAAGTGCGAATAAAGTTTTTGTTTGTTGTTGTTAAAAAAGAAGAAAGCTTAAGCAATGTTCGATCAAGTTTTCTTATTGGCTAATTTTGAGACTGCTTTTGCAAGACAAAAATTGGTCGAAAAACAATGGACTAGTTTTCTCAGCTAAGTATTACTAAGATTCTCCAAAATCCACCCGGATATATTCCTGCGAAATTCGCTGTGTTCCGACAAACGTTTGCAACATCTCAACATACCGTATTTATTCGATTAACCGAGTTTGGACCTTGAGAGTTATTCGAGGCTACTAAGTTTTTTATTTTGCAAGTTTTGCTCAAAACGTAAGAAGTAACAAAGCAAGATTTCTGTAAAATCCAAAAAAACTCCGCCTGGATATATTTATTCCTCAAGTGGTGAAATTCGCGCTTATTTGATGTTCCGACAAACGTTTGCAACATTTCAACATTACTAAATGCCGACAACACTAAAAAAAACACTTTTCTACTCAACAAACAGCATTAATCGATAATCTCCGGAAGACTTGCACTTATTTGAAGGAAGAGAGGCGTTTTCTCTAGACGCATAAGTTAGAAAATATACCAAAAAACGAAAAGCAAAAACCTAGTAAATTGACTCTTCTGAAGAATGTAAAATGCTAAAAACGCCGTGAACTAAGTTAGCTTTTAACCCTTTAAGCCCTAAGAGTGATAAGCGTCAAATTTCTCCTTGTAATATCACTGCTTTTTAAAACAGGGTGGTCATGAGAATTGAGGACATGATCACACAAGATGAATCTAATTGATACTTCAACAAATTCTCCCCACTTCTTCTATTGAAAACGTATAGGGGTAACAAATGAGAATTTGAATTTTGATGTTAAAGTTTAGATACCCTGGGTGCCAGAGACTTTTCTAGCGCGGTTTCCGGTTTCTGTCAAGTGCTTCGCCGCTCGTGGTTTCGGCCTACGGCCGAAGATGTGTCGGCCTTCGGCCAACACCGAAAATTCCCGCCGCACGCGAGAAAAACCTCTGGTATCCAGGGTAAGGTTTAAAGGGTTAACATTTTAACATTTTGGGGGAAGGGGGTGCGTTGAAATATAAAATGATAATCTAATCACTATTTGGTCAGTGTGCTGTAAAAACGCCTTGTTTGATCCATTAATCACCCGCGGTAAGTAAACAGACAGTTATAAACAACGTGTGAAAAATCTTAAAAGCAAATTTAGTACCTTGTAAGGTGTAACCCAAATATAGTTTGCTTTTTAATACATTTTTCGAATTATCCCTGAAGTTCTGCTTCAACGGTCGTAGTAAACAAGTGCAAATTATCTCGTTTCTTTGTTTCCTAATCAAAGTCCGATGACAATTTGATTTACATGCTGTGGAGTCTTTCTTCGTTCGATTATAATTTTTTGGTTTAACCGCTTTCCACTGAATCCATTTTTTCAACTACCTAAATTTGCTATAGCAACTCGACTGATGGTTTAGAAGTTCCTGATATAAGGAGCATTCCTTTTTTGCCTTTCACTTTGGTCGATTATGATTTTTAATGGTTCCCTGCTGCTTTCAGAAAGTTTGAGTAGACGATCATGAAGTCAAAAAACTTTCGAAATTTACACAGTGACCTTCGATCGTTTAAACAGTAACTTCTGAACCGTTTTCGGCACGATAACTCCGCTCAATCATATCAGCTTCTGAAGCAAGGAAAGGTGGAGGAGGCGGCATGCAAGCCTGTTAACTTTAAGCCGGCTACATTGATAGGTAACTCGAAATGTTGATTCCGCATAGCAGTCGTACAGTTAAATTTCGCCTAAGGGCTTAATTGCCGTGCAGTGAATAGTCAACACTGAAACATTACTACCTACAGTAACTAACTGACCAGAGTCACCTACCTCGATTTATATCGTGTTTGCCTGTCTCGAAGGTTCTCAAATCCGCGTCTTAGGTTCTGAGGTCTTCTTAATTCAAACTGACCCCCGTAACTTACAGTGACCGAGTGACTCAATGAATAGATTTTAACCTGCTATGCAAATGTACGCCTCTTCTGTTAAATCACAAAGGAAAAAGGCTTCTAATTAAGGGTCATTGTGTAAGCAAAAGAGCCGGTCTGACATTACCACTAACAGTGCTTTCTAGAATAATATAAAAATAGTCCATTAAAAGGTATTTTTCTAAATTTCTGTAACTGAAATAGTCAGAATGAGTTATAAAAAACTTGTCTTGCCTTTTTTAAGAACCAATAACTCAATTAATAGACCTGATAATTTAATACAGCATCACTGATTCAGTGATCTCTTTGTTACGGTGGTGTCCTAAAAGTTTATGCGATCCTTTAAAAATTAAGTTATCTTTCAGCCCTTTTTCAGTCTCTAAATAAGAAAAAAACATATATTTCAGTTTTCAGGGACAGAAAAGCAGAAAACAACTATTAAGTAGTTTTCTGATATGTATTAACATCGTTGCGAATTATTTTGTTTTCCTTTCGCCGAAAACTATTACATGTTTTTGTAGGCGCGCTCTTGTCGGTTCAGCACCCACTCTTAAACGGTCTAAAATAGAATTATCAGTTATAAAATCATCCTTCCTTTCAATGGCATACATGTATTTTCATAAATTTCCAGTTTTGAAACGATTTTCCATGAGTTTACTTTTAAAGTAGCTCTTTCAGGGGAACTGTCAGGGACAAGAGAAAAACATATGACAAAATGTAACCATCCGTTTTGATTGGTGACAACAAAAAACGAAAACAAGGCTTTTGTTTTCGTAATCGGCTTAAACGTTTACGTTTCTCACGACCACAGTACACTTGTGGACAGTCTATTCAAATAACGGATGACAATCTGTTGATTATCAGGCAATAATTGCACAAATCTCTTAAAAAGATAGAGAGTACGTAAGGTCCGGCGGCTAGAGATTTTCAGAAAATAAGATGATCATGGAATTATATATTAACCGAAAATGGTGAATAGCAATTAAAGAAAAATGCATTTATTTTCTTCTCAATTTGCGAGCGAGAATTGCGAGCGGGTGGCATTCTGAAAACCACAGGGTTTCCAGTCTCACAATGGCCTGCCGGAAGCCAAATTATGGGGACTTGTATGGGAATTAATCGTAAGATCGATAAAACGGTTAAAATGCACATAAACAGCCATTTAAGTGTCCCTCCACGGTGGTGTGAGTCTGGGCGCCTTCTGGCAAACCCAGAAATCTGACTGGTACTGAGCCGAGCGGGTGGACTGCATAGTTCCGCTACTCCAGTTCCCAGGTTCTGCCTGCTACGGGTAGGAGTGAAGCCTGGAGACGAGGAGTTCGCTACTTTGGGTGGAATCATTGCGGTGAAGTTTGAAGTTTGTTTGCTGTTTTTGAATGAGCGAGAGCTGTGATTTTGAACAATTTTCCTTCCAAAAATAGGCCACTTAAAGTCAATTTTATTCTGATTCATACAAAATGTCTCAGGAGACGGAATTTCGTTTCGTCCTAAAACTGTTGTCTCTTGATTAAAAAAAACGAACTGGTTACCAAGCAATGAAACTTCTCCGTAAAATAGTCTTTTGTTTTTGACGAAATGGCCAAAAGGTGTAGTTGACGACTGTCAATTCGAAAGGTACGGAAAAACGGGCAACAAAAAACGTGCAACTTGTTTTGCAACATCACTGCAAAACGAGCTGAATAGCGGTGTTGCGCGTTTTACCGGCCACCCACGTTCAAACCTGTTAACAACCCGCACGTTTTTTGTTGCCGGTTTTTCCATACCTTAAGTGTTTTAAAAGTAATTATTTCAAGATTCAATTCTTTGGCGTTGATTAGTAGCGGTTAGCTTATTAGCTTGAGAATACAACCACCCCCCCCCCCCGTAACGCTAAGTGGCGTCTCCGTCAGGAAACATGCTCAGCGGTGGTGTGCCATGAGAAACGACTGTATTCGCGGCTAGCTTTTCGCATATAAAGCCTTAAGTTTGTCTTTTAAGATCAGAACATTTTAAGATTAAAATTTGTTCAACATTCCGAACAAGCTCAAAGTGTTTCCAGGTTTTTCAGGTGTTGTCAGTGTGGATAAACACAACGGCAAACAAAACATTTATTATTCACAGTGTTAAAATTTTCTTTTTAAAAGAAGTTTCTCCAGAGATCTTGTCATTATCTTCTCTCAAAGTACAGTGCAAAGAAAGGAAAAACGAAACAGCTTATAAGCTACGCATTATGATGGCAATCCAAACTCGCTTTCTGAGAAAAATCGCCTTGATATTATTCTCGGGTTTTTTAGTCGCAGGAGCTTTGGACTGGTTCCTCGCCGTTCGCTGGTTTAATTCAAAACCAGCAGCTAGGTTACAGTTTGGTCAGTCAGGCATAGCACAGTTCGTAGAAATGAAGTATGCAACTTTAAGGAATCCTGCTACTTCAAGTCCAAATTTTGCAAAAGAGGTGACAACCAAGAAGAAATCACAAAAACATAAAACATCTCTTATCACCACAAGAAAGTGCGAACAGCATTACTTCCTTGTTATTCTGATTTGTTCTGCGCCTGCAAATGCACAAAGAAGAAGAGATATCCGCCACACTTGGGGCCTTGATAGTGCCTTAAAGCCTCGATGGAAGACTGTCTTTCTCATTGCTCAAACGCATAATCCAAGCGAGTCTGATTCATTACTGAAAGAAGATGAAGCTTTCGGGGATCTTATACGCGCTAGCTTCTTGGATCATTATTGGAAACTTACTCCAAAGATTCAAGTGGGCTATGAATGGGCAACCAGGTACTGCAAGTTCTCGTTTCTTTTAAAAATAGACGATGATGTTTTTGTAGAAACCAGGGGGCTGATATCTCTTTTAAACGATACAGGCACATCTCAAAGAAAGCTGTACATGGGAAGATTATACAGAAAGCCTCCTGTTATTAGAAGTGGCAAATGGCGGGTAACGTTTGAAGAATATAACCGAACAAACTATCCTGATTTCTGCCCTGGGTTTGGATATGCTTTGTCCGCTGATGTCGTCCATCTTTTTGTGGAATTATTTGATGTTGTACCAACCTTCAGAATGGACGATGTTTACGTAGGAATGCTAGCAGACAGAGCTGATGTTAAGGTTGTCAATAACGATGGTTTCATAGTCGGTCCACCGCGTGTAACCGATTGTGTTCTTCAAAATGACACTCTAGTGTGGCATGGTATTTTTGGAGAGTGCTTATTTCAAGTTTACAACCAAAACCTTGAGCAAAAATCGTTAATTACCTAGGCTAACGACTATGTTTCATCTTGCTGTACATGAACCTGCCACTAAACTGAATTATAGTGTAGAAAGGGGGTCGGTAGGTAACATACGACTTTTACCTCGTGCCAAAATGCTGTTTGTTCCAATGAATTTTTTTTCTCCGGCGGGTAGATTAATTGCTCTGGAGGGTTAAGTTTTGACTGAGCAAATGCGATTTTTGCGCTTATTTCGTAATGAGAGGTCGTAACACGCATATTGATTTTCTGCGGTTATTGCCGGTCGGCACTGATTTGCCCTCTGATGCAAGAGCATTCTCTTTGACCTCTTATGAAATGTTAAGCTCTTCATTACGGCTAAGTAAGGGTTTCTAAGGTTGTTTGATTTTCTCCAAAGTGCCTCCTGGATCTGAATAATTATAAGCGATTTTCGTTTAATCCGTGAATGTAATAGTTTCCTGCAAAATTTTGTCTAGCCTGCGTAGCAGTCGTCGAAAGGGGTAGGGGATAGGGAGGAAGGGAAAAAGGGAGGGGGATTGGGGAGAGAGGGTAAGGGACTTCCTTCTCTTTTCCCCGCTTTCGCTCTTTTCTCCCTCCCACCCCACCCCCCACCCCCCCCACTTTTTGCTAAGTTTTGTCACGCTGGGTCCAGCTCGTTAGTGTTTTTAGCAAGATTTAAATTCTCAGGGATAATGATTTATGGATCCAAATTTCGAAGAATGGATTGCAGCTTAAACTGAACGACATCGACTATGGAGAATTGCGTTGTGAGCTAGTCATAATTGTTGTTTAAGTAATGATTTTTAAACTCCAGCTTGTTTTTCTCAAGATAATGTGAGTCTTTGGGACTGGAGCGCGTAGTTCCTCTCTCAGGTTCTGGAGGGGGGAAGGGGTCCTGATCCCGTATTCCCGCTAATTTTTCACGTTAATCCCGCATCCTGCACTTGCTCTAATCGCTTTCCCGGATTCCGTTTTTTGTTTCCAAAAAACATACGTTAAAACAGAGTAATTTAGCTACAAGAGCGGACAAATGTAAGATTTAGATTGGCCCTTGCGATGCTAAGGCCATTCCATACAATATATCACTTTTTATATCTAAATAGGACGAAAGAGCACCATATAACCACGTGATAGATCGTCCTACTCGTGTGCCTACTGACATCAAGTGGTTACTATCGAATGGTAAGCATCCCGTTTCCATGGATAACTGTCTCAAACTCATATTGACAAACAACTTGTATTCTTATTGAGAAAAGTACCCTAGGCCTCTACCCTTTATCATTTCCTCTAACGCCCTGAAGGTTTTAATTAAAACTACTTCTGGAATCTCTACAGCTCTTTGTGTTCGTTGTGTAGCGTTGTGTTTCTTTGTGCATCGCTGCGTTACTTCTGGTGCTAGCCTATTTCAAGTGTTCAAACAGTGGAGAGCGGAGGGGAAAAAAGCGAAAGAAAGGAATTGGGAGAGAGGAAGGTTTCTTCCCCTTCTCTCCCTGGCCACAACGTTTTTTTCTGCTGCTTTCCTTTTCACTGTCCCCACCATCTGGACTCCTGGAATAGGCTTTTTTGGCGCTAGCAGACTCGGCTGTGGCCGTAAGAAAGAACGACAACAACACTATGAATTTCTCAAGGTAAGCTACGATCAGGCGGGGTTTTTTTAGAATAGAAGGGATATGTCATTAACTGGTATGCTATTGCACCTCGTGCACTTTCCTGGCATCTGGTCTAGTGGTTAGTAAAAAAAAAAGTAAAGTAAAACTTTATTTACACAGGGTAGCCAATTCAGCTCTAAGGCTGGTCTCCATAGGGGCCCTGTATCTTAAAAAATTAATTTACATCAAGAATGTTCATGAACTATTACATTTAAAAAGCCTAATAAAAATACAATACTAGAAGGGAGCCAAGGGAAGAAACAGTGGGTTGAAACAGTGGGTCTTCTGTCCGCTCGTCTGTCCACTACCTGACCATTTCAGTTAGACAATCATTAACCAGATCATTTAGTGTATAGTTTGCTTAGTTGATAGGAAACACAACTGAACGCTCGCCTTGATGAATCGCATTTGCCGCTAGAAGGTGTATCTGAGTCGTCCCGTGCACAAATTTTGATGAATCCCTCTTCCCAAGTAGCATTCAAATCCCGTTTCCGAATCCCGCATACTATTCTCAATTGGCCAAATCCCGGATCCCGAAAATACCCTTCCACACCCTGCTGCTCCCTTGGTAACAAGACGATATGTCAGCGTGCACTACAGCGTCGTGGTTGTGAAATTAATTGTGAATGCGGAGGAATATATAGTAAGAAATTATATTTTTCCGGATACCCTTCAGTAAAAATACCCTACTTTTCTCCTTGTGAGTAACAGACGTCTCAACTTCTTCACCGGAAGTCTGCTAGTACGAGGGGTCCGCCAATATCCTGTTTCAAATTCTGTTATGAAGAACCCGTATGCTATTACTTTTCGTCAAATTCCACGTTTCGATTATAATTTCTGTCGTGAATAAATAGTGCACGACGAGATCTCAGTTACACTTCCTTTATTTCCTCTACAACACCACTTTCCTTATGTACAGTAAAATCCACACCTTCTCCAGCAACGTGACTAACATGAGTACACTCCCTTACAAAACTTGCCGAAAATGAGCAATCGCCACAACATCGCAACATAAACTTTATGAAAAGCAATAACACACAATACAAAAACAAGTATAATAACACCTACTCTTCCAAATAAAACTAAAAGAACAACAATGATAATGATGCTTATCACAACGGTTACGAAACCGAGGTAACTGCGTTTTGCTTCGCCTTGTTGACAACCTATCGCTTTCCAAATCGCTTCTTCCTGCCTCACTTTGGAATCAAAATAAACTGCAAGTTTGCGACATTCTTCAGCGTCGCAAATCCTTTAATACTTTGCGCTCCGCCTCAAGCTGCAGCCGAAAGAACTAGAAGTGATCTTGCGATATTTCCTACTCGTTCCGGTGTCACTACTTCAAAACCCAACCAAGCCGACAAGTAACAAACTTGCCTACCAAATCTTTCTTGTAACTCGTGCATAACTTACGGCTATTCTTCACATCCCAAATTACCTTGCGTCTCAGTGGCGCAATCGGCTAATCCCTCAATTTAGAGTCTCATCTGATATGACGGGTCATTATTTATTCTATTTCATCCAGAAGTAATACTTTCTCATAATTATTTCTTTCCCCTGAAAGAATAAATCAAAGAACTCGAAGATATCTCGACCTAATGCCGTAGCAACTTCGAGATATTCGGTTCCGAAGTTGCAACTTTGAAACATTCCTGAGCTGCGCGAATCCTTAACTTCGCGCTCCGCCGAAGTAATAACTTTTGAATTAGCTTAACAGTCTTGCGGCTGTTCTGTTATTGTCACTTTGTGATCAGGCAAGTTTGGACCCCCCTAATCAAAAATTCCTGGATCCGCCCCTGCGTTCCCAGCCGAGATCCTTTTTGCCAGCGCCACTTGATTCGTGTAACTGACCAAAAGGATCGCGACTCTTTTAAAAATTTTAAACTGCAATTTCTATACTTTACTTACTGATAATGTTACAGTTGTTACTGGAATTTTAGTTGTTGTTATTGTGGTTTTGTCGCTTTCTGCTGCCACGAACTACGAAAGCATCAAAGAAAACCACAAATGGTTGTTTTCTTCGTATTTTATCCATATTATCAAACAACAATAGTCCAACAACCAACCGAACCTCGCATATCATACAAGCGGCCTCCTTCTTCTCCCGTCAAATTTGAAGAAAAAAAAAACTAAGAATATTTAAATTCTTTGCCAAACCTAAAAGTGGAACTCTTCCTTATCATCTTTTACTTTGTGCTATACTCTGTGAGAATTAAATTACCTTCTATTTCCGTCTCCACTCTAACCTATACGCCTCTACTCAATCCATGACTCAATCAAATCAAATCAACTCAAATCACTGGTTTATTGTCCCTTCTGCAGTCAGAAGACTGAATTGTAGGATACCTTACAAGCTGTGGTATATATACGTTATACGTTAGCTGTGGTATAATACGCTACATTTATTGACCAGATTAACTAACAAAAAGTGAGAAACGTTCATGATCAGTCCTTCTGGCCATGGGCCTGCTAGAACTCCCTTATCTTAGACACACACTGGTAGATATGGGTACCACTCTATTGTGTATTAGTGAGTATAATATAATGGGTTACCTGGCCGAACCTTACCTATAAATTTAATACACGAGACAGCCCGACGGTCAGAAAGAGTGGATAATGTAGCTTTGCCAAGTGCAGTTTGATACGAAATACCATGCCAAATGATGGAAAGGGCCCTTTTTTGCACTTCTCAAGATAGCAAGCAAGATACTTAGGCAAGTCAGCAAAGACAGCGGAGGCGTACTCTAGTATAGAGCGAATTAGCGAGCAGTGGATATGAACAATATCAGCCGATGGAACTTTGCACTTCTTGAGTTGTCTCAGTGCATAAAGCCGTCTGTTGGCCTTCTTCACTACGTAGTCGCAGTCGCAGTGCAACAAAAGACTGTATTCTTTTTATTCTCAATTGTCTACTTAACACCAATCTTTTCCTGCATTTCTAATTTTTTTTCTGCTCTGCCCTACTTTTACTCAACCATACCTGTGCTCTTATCCTCTCTTCTCTGTGCTTCTCTTATGTCTTCTGCTGTAACTTACAAAGTCTCTTTTGCCTTTTTGCTCTAGATCTGAAACATTCATTGGTTTATTGTTGTAAAGACTGAATATTTGAAATATTCAGATTCAGAAATACCTGCAAGGTCCGTTTGGGACGTTTAGGTATGCATAAAGTCTTAGTTCATCTGTAGTAAGAGAAGAGACCCCTTATAGCTGTGTCTCACGCTCACCGAGGAGCGAGTAATCTAGTTTACTTAAATTCAAACCCTCGTTCTTGAAGTCTTTCTCGTAATCTTCGGAAGAATTTTGATTATCACCAGTTCCGTCGTTTTCTTCTGTTAGAGTACCATATATATCCTCAGTATTATATATATTCTCATGGTACTTTTCAACGATATCTGAGTCACTTGCCTCACTCAGTCTCTTTGGTACTTGGTACGGTTCGAATTGGCTGCTATTCTCTGCGTCAAAATCAGCTTGATTTTCGACGCCCTGAGTCAGCTCTGTGAAAGACTTACTGTCATCTGAAATATGACAATAGGAATAATCATGTGTAGCAAAGAAATCTTGTGAGCACATATTTTCAATCTCTGTCCTGAGTGGATGAAGTTCTTTCTCTAAGATGTGCCAAGCATCTTCTGGCTGACGGACAGGCAAATTTGGCCACTCTTGAGGACTGTGATTCTTTAACCACAAATCAAAGAGCCAAGACCTCGTTGGTTCCCTTAAATGAGATAATAAAATAATATCACTGTTGACAACTGGATTATTCCTCAATTTTTGCGCGAAATTACGACGTTGATATCATTGGTGACGAATTACTCCATATTAGTGAGTTTACGCAACAGGACGGCAAGAAGAAGAGGACGGCACTACACTTGTGTGTGACAAACGTGACAGGGCTATTACTTGCGTGTTTTGTCGCGATCTTCACTTAACAACAATGTTTTCTGGTCCTTTACCAAAAGATCTGTTTGAAGGAAAGTGACGTTTGCGAAAAGTTGTTTCAAACAAAATTGTCACGCTTGTCAAACAAGACTTAAAGTCTTCTTTCCTCTCCCGTCCTGTTGCGTAAGGGGGTGTTTACATGACCCCGGGGCGACTTTCGCGCCTGAGCGAGTTCACTCCGGTTCCCTCTCATGGCTCTACATTTGTTTACATGATACCACCACAAAATGCCATGCCGGCGCGAGTCACCCCGGCGTGAGTTCACCCCGGTTGTTGTACCGGGGCGAGAATGTCACCCCGGTACGAAATCTCGCAACAGTATCATGCAAATATTTTGGACATGTGTATTTTTGGACATTTGTTGAGCAGAAACTAAGTCTCTGAGTCAAGGAACTTGAAAATTTCATGTAAGTGTAAGTGAAAAGGGAGAGGGCGGTTTGAGATATGAAAACAAGCGCTTACCCCACTTCAAAGTTTTCAAAATGGTCGCCCAAGGAAGTCAAAGACTCGAACCAGTCCACTTCAACTGCAAGGCCCGCAAAGCATTGTCGGCCCAAAAATAAAATCGCGATACAGCGGAAAATAATTATCAGCACGATGAAAAAATAATTATCAATACTTGTATTAAAAATAATTCGAGGTAACTACTAAAAAATTATTTATGCCTCCTTGCCTGCTTGTCTTTTATACCTTTATTATAAAGAGAACCTTTGGCTAAATTCTGGGGTCATCAGTCGAGCTATGTTTGCAAGAGCGCTTAAAGAAATAAGGAACAACGATGTGTTTGGGTATAATTTTGGCCACGCAAGATGGCCGATTTATTGATTAAATATAACATCTTCAAACAAATTTAATTAGTTATGATTATTTGATTTTTTACGCTCTGGCAAAGGTGAATGCGGAGAAAAAAGGAATCCAGAGTAAATAAAGTACTATTAAAAAAGAGGCGGAGGAACAGAGGAGGAGGGTCAAATTCGCAAAGCTTGTTACGTCAGGAGACCAAGAGGAAGACTTTGGGGAACACAGCTTGTCTTATACCCTAACCTGAAGTCGAGGCCAAGTACTTTTCCGAACGAGCTCGTGACTAGTAGTTTTACAGCAAGTAATATTCCGGCAAGTAATTTACCAGCTAGTGATTTCCCGGCTAGTAATTTTCCGATTGATCTCGTGATAATCGTGTGATCAATACTTGACTATTTTGTGTCAAATTGGACCCTGCTCACAGCTCTTCCCTGCCGATTACCTATTAAAGGTGAATGCGTGACTAGGAATAAGTGCCCCTCTTAGCAAACTAACATAAATTATTGCGTGACTAGGTGACATAAACATTTTTATTTGCAGGCAAATAAATTCCTTTGTGGTACGCGTGAAAAATTTGATAACATACAACAACATAAAAAAAGTAAACAGCCTTAATAAAAAATAATTCATGCAGCTAAAAAAATTAACAACACACTAAAAAAATCCTGTGAAGTGATGACAAAAATACACAACGGGTCCATAATAAATGCTCAACTGGCCAAAAAGGTCACTTGTGATGCCATTTTATTGTATTAATTTTGACCTGAAGGGGCCTCCATAGGCAAGAGCAAGATTTTTTTCAAACCACGATGTGACAGATCCAAAGTTTGAAAAGTCTCTTCGTCGTGGCATTTTCGTCAGTAGTTTCACGTGAAAAAAGTCATGTCGATTGCAGAGGAAGAAAGAGAAGGTCAAGGATCCAATAAACCTACGAGAAAACAGTGTTTGCTTGATGTAACAGGGTGTTTTTATAAACTGGCAGCAGAGAAAGCTTGTCATCGGTGGAGTTTTATTTTGAAAGGCGATCGCACTGGAAGATCGATTTCCGAATTTAAAAATTACTTGACCGTAAACCACGGCCTACACGACGTCTCCAGATGTTGCTAGGATGAGGGAGTGGAGACAACAATATGATATTGGCAAAGCGTTCGTCAGCAAAGTGTTTCAAACATGAGCACAAAAGATCGGTCGGGTACACTACCTGTAAATGCGTACGAAGAAGAGATTGGTCCTACAGAAATCTTCAATTTTTTCAACTCCAAGATAATACCTTGCCATCTTCACTACACGAAGAGACAAGTACTAATGAGAATCGTGAACAGGAAACCACTTCCGCTGTTGCAAAAAAGGGTGATTTTGCATCTGTGGTACAAGGCTGCGCACCAAAAGTACTGGCCACAAAATCCTGTCCGTTTTTTTATCGTAAGATTTGAAGAGGATGTTTTAGCTAGTGATCCAGTTAAAACTAGGTACAAATGCCTCTGGTTCTCAGAGGATCTTCTACCCTTTCATTTCACGGATTCTGGTACGCCAGTATTGTATCGCAAGGAATTCCAGAGTATAGCATTGCCTATACGTTAAAGTTGAAGAGGGGACCGTAAGAGTTCATGAAGAGTGGTATGAAAAGACAATGCTCTTGGCATTAGACGAGGGTGATACAATGACGCCCACAGAAAGAGAATTTATGGCAGAAGAAGGAGATAAAGAAGAGCCTGAGCAGGAGGAAGTTTCAACGAGAAGATCAAGAAGAGCCAGGAAACGTGTCCAAGACGGTAACTTTCTTTTAATTTGATTTTGTATTGCTGGCTTACAAATAACAGTAATTCCTGGCCAGACATATGCAGACGACATTTGACGAAGACTAACATGAGAACCAGATTGTTGCTGTAAAAAATATCTGACACTTGAGACACTGTCTACAGTCGAAGGGTACTATGTGGATTTTTCCAATGTCTAGGTAGGACAAAAGCTTAAAAACCTGAATATATATATAGTATATATCTCAGTAATTTAGAATTTTAACCTTTATAAATGATTCAGTTAAAAAGTAGTAAGTGTGGATTGCAGCGTACGCCCAGAATAGCATCATTATATGTTAGTTAGCCTCAGTCTATTTTACTGTTTTTTTTACTATCTTCGTTCCGATTCCCAGAAAACAACAAACAAAGCACGTTGTGACGCTTTCTGTGTGCAGGAATGTCCGAATTTTAATATTTGGGGCTACGGGCTCCGCAGCAAACGTTTTGAGGGTTCCAGGCTCTACAGTAAAATAGTATTAGGACTCCAGAGCAACGAAGCGATGGGGCTCCGGGCTCCACGGAAAAAATCATAGGGCTCCCGGGCTCCGGCCACCCCCCTTTGAGATCCTGACCTTCCGAACGTCTCACTGCCAAGATGTCGACGAAGTGTCAAAATTTTATGAATGAAGATGTTGGAGCATTAAAGGACCTAAACACACGAAAGAGCACATCAAGAAGGATTCTAGCAGGTATCATCGAAACATTCTGAAAATTCTGCACTACTCATGCCAGAATGAAGCTCTAAACTTTTGAGAGCGTGGACTTCTCGATCGCAATACGATAAAACCAGGATAAACATGTCAAAAACTCACAATTGCGAACGTAATTCGTCACCCTTGATGTTATTTAGCCTGTTCCAGGCGTTCAGATAGTAGAGCGCGGCGGTAAGTGGGGAGCGAATTAAGTTGTACACCGGGAAAACGGGGGAGGGGGAAACGGGGGGGCGCGACATCGAAAGTTCTCTCTTCCTTTCCCTCTCTAGTCTCCCCTCGTTTTTTTTTTGGTGAATTTTTCTCCCGCGCTCTACTATGCGAACGGCTAGATGTTTTCAGGTTATCAAATAGTATACACTTGAAAATAGGGAATAATTTCAAGTGCGTTTTGTCCATATCCTAATAATTATGAGGATTTGGACAACTGAAACGCGCGTGAAATTATTCCCTAATTTCACTGGTCATCAAATGATTACACATATTAACATAAGCCGGTTAGAGCAAAATAATTGTTTTAAACTTCTATGGACAGAAGTAGTTCACCAAAAACTTAATAGTTAAAATAGAGCGCCGCCAACTATTACTGATACCTGCTCGTGAGGCAGTCATAAATGGCAATGAAGGGTGGCCTCTGTACAGACTTAAACGCCCAGCACTGATGCATTATGATATAAACCCAGTGAGGACAGTCTTTTGGTTGCTCCAGTGGTCCTTTGTCACACATATAAGGCAAAATCTGGGGAACAGATAGGTACGACCACGTTGTACGTCAAGTTACTTGTAGATCCCAAACTTTTGGTCTAACTTCATAACTCGGACTTTTGTGGCATTTTTATATAGCTTCACGAGACATTGAAAATATCAATAAGCTATCAGGATTTTTAGACGTTTTTGTTAACTGTTTCAAAAAAGTAAAAATCCACAGAGAAAGATTGTGGGTAACTTGATACTTAGCCTGCGTAGCTGGCGGTATTGTGTAGTAGTCGAGTGAGATTTGGCGGCGTAAGCCGCGAGAAATAGCCTCGTCCCCACTTCCTTTTTTGGATCACGGCTCCGCCGCAAAAACTTAAATCGCGCACCGAGACAATACCGCCCGCTACACAGGCTACTTAAGACTGAGAATACCGTTTATACCTAACTGATTTCGTCCGATTTTTTGTGTGTTGTTTACTAGTGAATAAAACGGACACAATCGTAGACTTTCTTCAGATGATCTTCAAGATTATAATTCAAAACCTTCACACTAGCAATACATCAGTTTCTCAGAATAACAATCAGAGACTACATCAGAAAACATTCTGAATCTACGAGCAAGAGAACAGTTTGTGGGGTTGGGTTATTTTCCAATCTCATTCCCAGAGTCCGCGTTGCATTGTCCAGCGAAAGGATCGCGGCCTCTGGGAACGAGATTGGGTTTTTTCTGAAACGAAAACACGTGATACTGACGTCATACTGAGTCCCTGTTTCCAACAAGTAGTTCCCGTCCCACTCCTCAATGGCGTTGAGAAAAATTAAAAGAAATCTTGACTGGACAAAAAGGGATTGAAAATTACCTGTTCGTTTTTTAGGAAAAAATAGGGCAGTGAGAGATGTCGCTGTTCTTGACCATTTTCGTAGGATGCGTAAAGTTCCCAGGCTAAGATACCAAAAGCCCATACGTCGCTAGCGTGAGTATAGAGTCCATCTGAAATAATCTCTGGTGCACTCCTAACAATTGAAAGCATTTATTTTGATATCACCATTCATATCAAAAATAATTATGATAAAAAAGTAACATTTTTCGTTGCTAAAATGCCTAAATACAAGAGACTATAAAGGGGACAGAGAGGGCATCCTCCATATACACCCTATTCCATAGGTAATTCGTCTTGAGTTATTTTTAACACCACAGATCTCAAGGGGGATTAGACAACAGCCAATCACATAGCGCGAATGTGTTCCGCGTGGATGACCCACGCTGAGAACCACGCGTCCTTCACAAAATGACGCAGAACAAAATGGGGGAAGACGCGGAGAGCGATTTTGCTATTCCTTTTGACGACGAAAACGACTACAGCGAGATTTCTGCGAAAGCTGTGTCAGCGAAACCGAAATTAAAAAAGAATCGCCCTTCCTCTCTTGTATAGAGCTAACAGTAGAGCAGGGAAATCCTTAACACACTGAATATTCTCTCAGGATCATTTATAATTTACAGTTTGAAGAGAGCAATTTCTGGTTTGATGTTTATTTTTTTCAGTCTTTATAGCGATTATTCCTACCCACTTACTTTGTCAATTGTAGGCGAACCCTCCTAAAGCTGAATTTCAAGGGACCATATTCAAGCTCAGAAAGAGAAATAAAATTTCGTCGTTGCTTATTTACGTCCTCCATAAAACGCGAAATTAGGCATTTTCACGTCGTAGTCGTGCAAAAACGGGAAAGAAATGAAAAAAAAAGTGTATTGCACGTGCGAAGTTGTTGTTTTGCTAATTAAACCTATTGTTTTTTTGACGTTCTAGTTGTCGTCTGCGTCGTTGGATCTTAAACTCCCTAAATTGTACAAACGACCGGTTTCAATAGACCGGCGAAATTTCTCATTTTATTAAAGCACTGAGGTTACGACAACTTCGAGTTAAACTGATTTCACGGGTTGTCAAAGAGTCCAGCGATTCCTTTTTCTCAGGTGAGCGCCGACTCATTTCGCTTCAATATTCAGGAATGCTCTCGATCTTTTTACGCTTTCATTGCCTCTCGCCCGACATGTTTTGCACGGCGTTTGGTCATGCGAAACCTCCACGAAACATCCGCGCCTCGCGCGAGGTAACTTTATCCCGATTCTAAAAATAACTCGAGACGAATTACCTATGGAATAGGGTGTATATGGGGGATGCCCTCTCTGTCCCCTTTATAGTCTCTTGCTAAATAGCATATCTTATTCTTTACATCCACCTAACGTTGGCAAATTTGGAAGATGTTTCTTTCTATTTTACCGTAGACGTTAATCGTAAAATACTAGACTGAAGATGGGGCGCAGATGTATTAAATGCAAAGACTCCGTCTGTTGATTTTGGCAATGCAGAGTTGGAGAAAATGGCAAATGTTACACACTGTTTGCGAGGACAAAATAGCCAAATAACCGCTAATTAAATAAAAACACGGCAAGCGCTAGTCGTAAGTTAACTGCTATTTGACGAATGCAAGCATTTAATGGTCCAAACCGCTTTCCATCTCCAAAAACATTTCTTGTCTTGTTGACCGCTAAAACGGCTACACAAACAACATGCCTTAACGGTAATCGCAGATCATTAACTGGGCAGAAAAAACAGCTGGAAACGATTTAAAAGCGACAAGGGAGCGGTGATCTGTCCACAGTTTTGCCGTCCTTTTTTGTGACGGAACCCTTTTTTATGATTGGGCTGTAACTAAGGGCCTACTTTGAAAAGTACCATTTGAGACCAGAATAAGTTTCCATGCTGTAAAATGACATAAGCGTGCTTATATGTGGCAAAATACGGATGGTAAACCCAAATTGCCCGGTTTTTGAGTTTGTGAGACACTCATTGTCAGGTGACCCAAATCGGAAAATCGCATTTCATGTAGGCTTACAAAATAGCTGTTATTACTGTTCTAGATAGCGACCCAATCAAACTGTAAATTACTTACCAACGAGTTGAGTCAGGAGGCAAAACATCCTGTGCAACACATGATGTACTGGTTTTATCACATCCACTGAGCAGAGGGAGAGACTTAGAGCGACCCAGTCGAGAAACCTGCACCTTTGAAAAAGATTTCCCCTGAAAAAGAAGACATATAATCTGTACTACATGATAGATTTGTACAAGAATCTGGACTCTTCAAATGTTTCATGGAATTGACGATTTAAAAGGCTTACCCTGGTAAATACGTGTGGGGTAGTTTTACAGACATATAGCTGGGACTGAAGGTTACAAGTGACAGCCCGCACATTTGCCGTGTACGCAGGACTATAGTTCACCTTCATTAATCTTTGTATCATTAGTAACTGAACAAAATAAGACAGGTTTTTAAATGAAGATATGATCGTCGCAGTGGTAATTGCAAATTAGGCAACTGCAAATAAACCCGAAAAAAAAACTTTCATGTTTCATTCCTATCACTGGTTAAGATGAACTCAACAATTTGGCCTGCTCCCCATCTATGGGACTTCATAGCTCAAGTGGTAGAGCCCTGCAGCGCTTACGTAGAGGCCATGGGTTCGAATCTCGTTGAAGTCCCGAAATTGTTTTCAGGTGAATTTGCAATTGCTTAAACTGCAATTACCACTGTATTTCCACAGTTCACATCATCTTCATTAGCCTGTTCTGGGCTCTCAGACACTGTCGAAAGGAACGCGAAAAGTTTGCGAGGAGGGAAATAGGAAAAAAGGAAAGGAATGAGAACCTATAATCATTTCTTTTACGACCGTCTTCGGCCCACTTTTGGCAAGATTGAGATAATTAGATTTCGGCTGTCAAACTATTGAAACCCTTTCCACTTAAAGGGACAGAGTCAGCTATGGGACCGCGCTGACCTGGACACTACTTTTGCCAGTTTGAAAAGCGTTTACCTCAACCCGAATCAAATGTACGCGTCGGATACATCTAGAAATCCCCTTCAATCATACCTAGTGTTTCATTCAATCCTCGATAAGTAGTCTACTATGTTGGAAATTAAGCCCCGTTGGTGCGTCCCTTTGCGTTCCGTGTGCGTTCTCTTTGTTAATATGCATAAGGTCGAGTCCATGACGTCACCCATTGTTATAACCTAGGGAAAAAATGCGTTCCTCCATCTAATTATGTGCCTTCCTCCATATATAATGGAGTGGATAGTCGTTTCTTGAAAGAACACAATAGGCACAATAGGCTTGCCTCGACTTGCCCGTGAAGTAACTTGAGCCTGGTTTACGGACCGTCTATTAAAAGGAAAATAGGAATAAGAGGAGCGATCAACTAGCAACGCGAGAAACGGCTTCCTATATCTTATTTAGCGCTAAGACTCAGATATATAAACAAAACGCATACACAAAGTGGAGTTGAAAAGTCTTTATTTCAATTTAGTTTATGTCTTTTCATTAGCGCTAAAACTCGGATATATAAACTGGACAAAAGGACTAATGAACTAGCGATGGTGGTGAAAGACATTGGTGCGTTAAGGGACTCATTCGAGCCCTGATTGGATGCAGTGTGATGGAAATTTGCATTGATCGAGATTAAAAACTCTAGTGTTTAAAAAAATATAAGTGAGAACAGTTTAGAACTTGGAAGGACTTGGACAGAGAGACAATTTTCGTTTATTCGATTAATAGTTTTTGAATTCGCTTGGTAGTCTTTTGTGAATTTGAATTCGGTCAAATTGTAAAATTCGTAGCTAAGAGTTTGTGAACAATTTTGAATATAGTTCATTATCGTGAACATAAAGGAAATAAAAACACATATACACAAAGTGGAGCTAAAAAGTCTCTATTTCAATTGTGTCTGACTATTACAGAACCGCGTTTTCTCCTATCTATCTCGAGGAAATGAAAAACTATTAAAGTCTCAGAGTTTCACGCGCCGTTAGTCAGGTAATTATGCGAGTTCACAAGCCCACCGTTGCATACAAATTAGCTCTGCAGTAAAAACCCCCAGGGGAACATCTTGACTTATTATTATAAAAACACACAAAAAACCAATTGATAATTTAACAAGGATCAATTGAAACACGCGACTAATAATTGCTAGCAATAAAACCAGACAGGTTTCTTAAGACACAAGAAATCAACTTTATGACCCTTTATTAAAATAACTGCAAAAAAGATTAGATTAAAGATTCTATTAAAATAGTCAAAGAAGGCAAGCCATCCTTTTTTTTTACACTGCGCACAATGTTTTACTTACCCCTCTCCCTTTTCAATTTTATTTCCCTCCTTAATTTTTTATTCCCTCCTCCACAATTTTATTATTTTCCCTCCTCAATGTTTTTATTCCCTCCTCTACAATTTTTATTATTTTCCCTCCTCAATGTTTTTTATTCCCCTCCTCCACCTCCACCTGCTCATTTATTCTATACATTTTTCCATCCACAAATATATCGACCTCCTATCGACCCTACATCGACCCCACATCGACCCTACACTCAACTTTTTTTAACACAGCTTCGTGAATAGTGAAACTATAGACCACCACCGCAACCACATTTCTATTGTTTTCCTCCAATACCACCCCCGCCACTGCCACATTTGTATTGTTTCCCTGCACCACCACCACATTTCTATTGTTTTCCCTCCACCACCACCACCGCCACCACATTTTTATTGTTCTCCTCCAACACCACCACCGCCACCGCCACATTTGTATTGTTTTCCCTGCACCACCACCACCACCACATTTCTATTGGTTTCCCTCCACCACCACCACCACCACATTGCTATTGTTTTTCCTCCACCACCACCACCACATTTCTATTGTTTTCTTTCCACCACCATCACCACAACCGCCATATTTCTATTGTTTTCCCTCAAAAGGCCAAAGAGGCCAAAATCAGGCCTAAAAGGCCAAACTCAAGGAGGGAAACAATAGAAATGTGGCGGTGGCGGTGGTGGTGGTGGAACGAAAACAATAGAAATGTGGTGGTGGTGATGGTGGTGGTGGTGGAGGGAAAACAATAGAAATGTGGCGGTGGCGGTGGTGGTGGTGGAACGAAAACAATAGAAATGTGGTGGTGGTGATGGTGGTGGTGGTGGAGGAAAACAATAGAAATGTGGCGGTGGCGGTGGTGGTGGTGGAACGAAAACAATAGAAATGTGGTGGTGGTGTTGGAGGGAAAACAATACAAATGTGGTGGTGGTGATGGTGGTGGTGGTGGAGGGAAAACAATACAAATGTGGCGGTGGCGGTGGTGGTGGTGGAGGTGGAGGAAAACAATAGAAATGTGGTGGCGGTGGGGGTTTATAGTTTCACTATTCACGAATTCGAAGCTGTGTTAAAAAAAGTTGAGTGTAGGGTCGATATGGGGCCGATGTAGGGTCGATAGGAGGTCGATGTATTTGTGGATGGGAATAAAAAAATTAAGGAGGGAAATAAAATTGAAAAGGGAGAGGGGTAAGTAAAACATTGTGCGCAGTGTAAAAAAAAAAAAGGATGGCTTGCCTTCTTTGACTATTTTAATAGAATCTTTAATCTAATCTTTTTGCAATTATTTTAATAAAGGGTCATAAAGGTGATTTCTTGTGTCTTAAGAAACTTGTCTGGTTTTATTGCTAGCAATTATTAGTCGCGTGTTTCAATTGATCCTTGTTAAATTATCAATTGGTTTTTTTTTTGTGTTTTTATAATAATAAGTCAAGATGCCCCCTTGGGGTTTTTACTGCAGAGCTAATTTGTATGCAACGGTGGGCTTGTGAACTCGCATAATTACCTGACTAACGGCGCGTGAAACGCTGAGACTTCAATAGTTTTTCATTTCCTCGAGATAGATAGGAGAAAGCGCGGTTCTGTAATAGTCAGACACAATTGAAATAGAGACTTTTTAGCTCCACTTTGTGTATATGTGTGTTTGTTTTGTTAATGTTCACGATAATGAACTATATTCAAAAATTGTTCACAAACTCTTAGCTACGAATTTTACAATTTGACCGAATTCAAATTCACAAAAAAACTACCAAGCGAATTCAAAAACTATTAATCGAATAAACGAAAATTGTCTCTCTGTCCAAGTCTTTCCAAGTTCTAAACTGTTCTCACTTATATTTTTAAACACTAGAGTTTTTAATCTCGGTCCATGCAAATTTCCATCACACTGCATCCAATCAGGGCTCGAATGAGTCCCTTAACGCACCAATGTCTTTCACCACCATCGCTAGTTCTTTAGTCCTTTTGTCCAGTTTATATATCCGAGTTTTAGCGCTAAATGAGAAGACATAAACTAAACTGAAATAAAGACTTTTCAACTCCACTTTGTGGATGCGTTTTGTTTATATAAATAAATAAGATATAGGAAGCCGTTTCTCGCGTTGCTAGGTGATCGCTCCTCTTATTCCTATTTTCCTTTTAATAGACGGTCCGTAAACCAGGCTCAAGTTACTTCACGGGCAAGTCGAGGCAAGCCTATTGTGCCTATTGTGTTCTTTCAAGAAACGACTTTCCACTTCATTATATATGGAGGAAGGCACATAATTTGATGGAGGAACACATTTTTTCCCTAGGTTATAACAATGGGTGACGTCATGGACTCGACCCTTGTGTATATTAATGAAGGGAACGCACCAACGGGGCTTAATTTCCAACATAGTAGACGACTTCGATATTTTACAGAAAACCTCTCTTTGAGCAAACGTTTACTCATCCTATTACATTTAAAAACAATATCCAAAGGAACATGAACAGAAGAGGTGAGAAACGAGTAGGCGCCATCTCCTTAGCTTCGTTTGCCAAAATAACGAGAGAAATGCATCAATAACATTGGCGAGAAAATAATCGTTATGTAATATTTCAAAAACGAGTGCAAGTGTTTTACCGGGGTTTCCAGACACGAGAAAACTGATGATGAAAACTGATTTTATTCTTTTCGAGTGTTTGGAAACACCGGTAAAACACGAAGCACGAGTTTTTGAAATGGCTTCTCAATCGGCGCCTAATTGTAAACAAAAGAAAAAAAGAAAGCGAAAGAACAAAAGAAAGCAAAAATCACATAAGCATGTGATTTTGGCCTTCTTTTGTTTAATCAGGGCGTAGTTTGTGATGATAATGTCCGTGTTTTTCACAACTGACGCTTGTTTATTTCAAGTGGTCACAATTTGCATTCAGTGGCGTTCTGCTAGTTCCGAAACACGGACGGGTTAGCTGAGGATGAATCTTGCCGATTTCGACTGCCTAAAAGTATGCAAGAAGAAGATTCTTTGCTTGTAGAGTCCAAGCCTAAAAGTACACAGTATAAAGACAAGTGGGCCGTTGAGGTTTTCAGAACTTGGCAAGCGGCGCGCGAGCAAAAATTCTGTATACTTGACGCGGGAAGCGTGTTCAAAGATTATGATGTTCACCGTGTGCAAAGTCTCGAAGAGAAGTTGGAGGACCTGGATAGTCTTTCCCTAAACTATTGTCTCACAAAATTCGTCCAAGAAGTTGCTAATAAGAACGGTGGTCGCTATCCGTCTCGTTCCTTGTATGGAATTGTTTGTGGCTTAAAGCCGTATTTGGAGGACGTAAATGGAGGGAATGCATTGAATCCTTTAGACAGCAGTGATAAGAGGTAAGTTTGCAGAAGTTATACTTTAATCTAGTGTGCTTTATGTGATATAGAAACTTAGAATGTTTACGAAATTTATGATTTACTACTTCTCAGGTTTGCTATTTTTCGTCGATGCTTAGACGCAGAAATGAAAGACGCCACGAAACAATAGAAGTAATAAAGTTTGTTTAAGTTGTGTATTGCTTTTTCTAACTGATTTCCAAGCACACGTGTTTGGATCTCCAAACACGCTGTTCTTTACCGCGGTATCAAGGTGCATCCATGTGACCTAAATGCGGGCACGCAATTGGTTTATCACTTGATTAATTATTAATGAGTTTCAGAAATATATTTGAAAAATCGATGGAAAAGGTTACATATGTTTGGAAAATCAAGCTTTCTCGACCTTGAACCTTCGACAATGATTCAGACTTCGTATCATTTCTCACCTCTACTGATGTTCGAATTCGGAAGTATGCGTCGATGTCAGGTTTGGCTTTCCCTGGAAAATTCCATCGGTGAATTCTCAATGGTATATATAACAAATGAGTGCTCTGATATGGCTTAGGGTCTACAATCACGATTTCGGCTTGTAACTAGTTCAAACTTCGCTACGATAAATCTTCGCTTCTTCGCTTCGCTAGTTTAAACTTCGCTACGATAAATCTCGATTATCAGAGCACGTTTTGACTTCTGGGCCGGGTTGTTCAAAGCTGGGTTAAGATAACCCAGGCGCGGGTTAGTGCAAAATTTGAATTCAGAAATAAAAGCAGTTAAAAAAGACAATTCAGTTTTACTCTTTTTATCTACAATTTGATGATTGGATGCTCTAAAAGGAATAGAGAAAATTACCTGGGTTAGCGCTAATCGGCCCTCGAACAACTGGGCTTGAGCCTTACTTTTTTTCTAGTCATACAGTGTATCTTCTCATGGTAACCCAAGAAAAGATTGGCGGGAAAAGGTACCAGATGGGGTGAAACGTCTCGACAAGCGTAAAAGAAAAATAATTTCCTATGACAAAATTTTAACGGTAGACGGTTTTGCACATGCGACCTCGACGAAATCAGGTACCTTATCCCGTGAAATTACGATGACATACTGAGCCCGAAGATCCCCATGTACGATGTGGTTTAGATGAAGGTAGTGAAGAGCTGACGCCACCTGGGAAAGAAAGCAGATAATTTCCTCCTTTTTGCATTTTCTGTCAAGTACGAATTCTTTAAGGTCCCCGTAACGACATTGAGATGAGATCTGCAAAAGATAGACAACGAGGCCGGTATTTCAGTTTGTTATAAAGACATTTCTAGTGTTAGATTCCTGCGGTTAAACCAAATGGTCTACAACAACTCCAAAATGCAAAAGGTTCAAAATTAACTATTACTTTTCTGAGAAAATGACAAAGATCCGGAAGTTAACCCTTTATATTAAGTCCCAACATCAACATAAACATTCTCCACACTGATCTCTAGACGTTTCCTTGAAAAACTAGTTGGGAGAATTTGTTTTAAGATCAAAGGATTTTCACTAAAGTCCTGATTTTATTAATTGTCATAACCCAGTCTCATGATTATGTATTAGTATTGTTAGGAGAAAATTGATGTTGGTCACTCTTGGGACTTAAAGGGTTAAGAATAAGCAAAAAAAAACCAAACGCTTTAAAGCGTCAAGTGCTATTGGTGCTGAAGAAAAATAAAAATTTCCGAATTTACCTCAGGATGTAGGTTTTTATTGTATAATATTTTTAGTTATGAATGTAAGCACGCCTGATGCGTTTGTGAGGTTGCTTACTATTTCACAGTTGATGAAATGTGCGTCAGAAAATTCCAACTTTTCAATTCGAGAAAGTTGAGGATGGTTGAGGCGAAGAAGTTTTTTAAGATGCTGGACATCTCCGCGTACGATTTTCTCACATACCACTGCTGAACCCTGTACAGAAATCAGTAACGTAAACTTCATGACTACAACGAGAAAGCAATTAAATGAATTAAAACATAATTAAAAAGTTAGACAAAATATTAATTATAACAACACAGAGAACTTGTTAAAACAAGGAAATGAAACATTTAAAGTAACAAATAAATTTTATTGCTGCGAGCTCCTTGCTGCGAGTCCCCGGGCGTGCAGCACACTAATCTTTGGCAGGCCCGTAGTTTCCTGGGTTCACTACCTTATCTTATTCGAACAGTCTCGATTTTTGTTTGTCGCGATGATTTTGAGCAAGTTTATGTCCAGCGGTGTTATCATAACTTAGATGCGCCTGGATCTGGATGCGTAGCGCGAGCTCCCCTCTCTTACTTAGCTTCTTCGATGTCAAGGTGAGTGCGTTCCATTTGCAAATGTATCTTGCTAAACTCAAACTTTTTTGTTGCTGGAAGTATTCATGAAGGTCACAAACGATTTAGTGACATTTCACGAGGAGGACAATGTTCTTTTATGAGTTTTTCAGCGTTGTTACGTGCTCAGAGTTTGCCGGACGTATTTTTAACCATTTACAGCAAGAAGACAATACCATATCTCTCTCAGCCTGTTATCATATTTTAATTTAGTTACCTTGATGTTCAAAGTTACTCTTATTGTCATTCTTAGCGTCGAATTGCAAAACAGTTGTGTCTGTATCCATTCATGATATTAGCTATTTAAAATTATGGCTTTTTTTGTTGTTGTTGAGTTGTTGCAAGGAGCTCTAACTATTATCCTTAATCCTAATTTCCTTCGTTTACTTTACATTTAAAATTTGTTAAATTATTCTGTACATATGTAAACATTCAGTATGACTCTATTAAGAGCTTACTTGACATCAACCTTTCCTAGACTATTATTATCCTGTTGTAATTTTGTAAATATTTTCAAAAAATTTCACGCGTTGTGTTTAAACAGCCTATTGTTTTATTTTTATTTTATATCTCAGCCTATTGTTTTCATTTAGTTACCTTTCAAAATATTTGCATTTTTCACATCACATGCAATTACAAAGAAGTTTTAATGTTATATAATTCTAAAATGATTAGTGAAAATTGACCAATAAATAAATTTATGAAATTATCAAAATCTCTATAGTTATACATTTACTACTTCCGTTATGTTCTACTGCCCAGCATCTGCTTGCAGCATTATCGTTATGATCTGTAACCTCTAGTATAAAATACACATAACTCATGCTGCCAAAACTATAACATCGGCGTTTTTAAAAACTGCTGTTACTCGTCCATGTTGCGGGTTGTCAGTTAATTTGGTGAACTGATCAATTTGGAATTTCCAAGTTCAGATGAAGCCCTCTGGACTGCTTGCAGTTCCTATTTTGTCTGTGGCGTAGATGCTAGACGGGATTCGAGAGAGCGGTTTAGACGAGAAGGGTCTCACAAATGAGCTTGCGGCCTCGAGGTGTTTTCGATACAGATATTTTTTAATCACAGGACCTCTTAAAAGTGATTTTATCTTCGATCTATGCCATAACATTCTAACCACTAATGAAGTTTTAAGTAAAATCGATAATACCATGACAACGATACATCAGTTAAAGACGAATTAGGCCTACTATATATTTGAAAATCCAACATAGCGAACTTTAAGTATGGTGTTTGGCAAATAACTGAACCTCCATGACAATAACAAATTCGGTATGTTTAAATAAAAATAAAATACAAATATATTTCAACCCTTAAATTTTGATCTCTGAAAAACTGTATCGAAACATCTTAACTGTCGCCGCGTGTGTGGGGGTGTGGGTGGGAGCCGTATGAGTGTGTGTTTCTAACAGCTCAAGTCGCTTTATAAAATTTAGTACTAACTGCTAGAGATTGTTTTATACCAGTTTGAAAAGTGGATGTTTGTGGTGGGTTACTGTTAATTTACGATAGGCAAAAGAGAGCTATTTAGTGATAAGGGGCGGAAAAAGCGACCCTCGCGTGTGTCCTTCTCATTCACGCCTCGTTTTATTTGCTCCCCAAACTTTTCATACGCCTGCTACCCAGGCTAATAATATGACAGCATACCAACCTGTTTTATTCTACGTCGTGGCCCATCTGGGATGTTGTCATTCTGAGCGTTGCACTCTTCGAAAACAGTTAAAGCAAACATCATTTTTTACTTTAATAACTCAACGTTACCCAGCATTCTGCATAACCCTCTATGAATCGTTTGGGATTACCTTGCATTAATTCCAATGGCCTAAACATTTATTATTGAACAATAAGCAACGTGATGAAATATGATAATTTTATCTAGTGTAACCGACAAAAAATTAAAATGACAAAAGAGTCCATCAGTTTGAATAAATAAAAAAAAAAATAAAAATATTTTTAAAACTTTCAAACCTGGAATAGAGGAGTATATATCCGTATCCGTCTGTATGTTTTCAGCCTTCTGTTAAAGAAAAAAAAGTGACAGATCGAGGTAATTAACGATTTCTCTTTAAAGGCACTGGAAATTATGGAGAACGTTTTTACGTGGTATGAATTAAACGACATTTTTGGGATCCCATTCCTGGCCTGTAGAAAGTATCTGAAGTCGAAAACTTCTGTTGGAAGAGTTGGCAGCCTTCTACAAAAAATAATAAAACCTGAAACTATTGACTAAATCTCTTAATCTAACTGAGAATTTAGCTTTACAGCAGAATGCTTCCTTTCTTTGCGAAAAAAAAACGCCTTACTAAACATCAAAAAGGGTAACTAGGAAAGGCCACTTAACAGAGAACCTGAGCCTATTGGTTACAGATCATCTTTTAACGCCACCGAAAATATAGTTACTGTATCATTCATTACTGATGATAAGATGTTACATTCTGCGAAGGCGGACCAAAACACGTACAACTACAAGTGGTGCTGGGCGAAAGGAGCAGCAATCTTCCTACGCAAAACGGATTCTTCTATGGCGATTCGTCTGGGGTCGATTGACGACTTAGCTAAGTTAAGACTGAGTGAACGCCCTGAAGCTCGATCAGAGGATCGTTGCAGCTAAGTTAAAACTACTATTATATTTTATCACTGATGCTACTATGAAAGGCAGGAACAAAACTGTAGTGAAATCTATTAGATCTACATTGAAAGTTTTATCGTATTATAGTCGTCCTGGAAATTTGGCAGAAATTCAAGGCCAGTTTAATACTTCAGTGTCCACCACATGTAAAACTGAAAAGGAATTAGACAAGCTAACTAGCTTATATGACTTAGATTTGTTTTCCTTAATTTGATCCTCGTTGATTACTCCTCTAACAGAATAACTAGTCGATATTTCGCCCCCCATAGTTTTAAGAAAATGAAAACGAAGTTGTCAAAAGATGAAACTATTTCTAGCTTTTCTGTTTTTCATAACAACGTAGTTAGCCTAAATCGTAACCTGGAAAATCTTCAAACTCAACCTTCGCCCATTTGCAAAGATTTAGGAGTTCTATTTGACAGTAACCTTTCTTTTGATTCTTCTGTAAATCATCAATCTTCGTCACTACCAGGTAACTTTGTCAAATTTATAGTGTCCGACACCTATTTACAAGAGAAGCTCTTTCATTCATTTCGCATTCTTTAATGTTCAACAAATTATTTTAATAACTGTTCCACTGTGTGGTCAGGATCTACACAACAGAATATCCAGAAACTGCAGCTATTATAGAATTTCGTTGCCAGGATACTAGATGGAAAAAATATAATATAGAACAATTATTCACCGAAGAAGAGGTAAATATCCACCGCTAGCCACCGACACTGAGGTGAATAATTGTTTTAGTATATACTAAAACAGTGAGATAATTGAGCACAATAATGATGATTTTTAACTCAAATACTGTTGCCAACAATTACAATTTTGGCGCGTAATGACCGAACGGCCGCGGCCGTCGCTTTTTCTTGCCGACAAATAAAACTTGTTTAGCTCTTGCGGAGAAATTTCTGCAAAAGGAGTTGTGAATTCTTTTTGTATTTAAAATCATTCTGTAAAAAAAGATTATTAAATTTAGTCAATTAAATAAAGTAACGCAAGACTGAGCTTAATTTGCATTTGTAAACAAAAAACCTTTTCACGGGTTTTATCGATAAATTCGAGTCAAAAGAACAGAGCTTTACCTGTTAAAACTCCCAAACCGAACTTCGTCACCTTCTTCGTGTATTTCGGGAACAGCTTGCTTGATTAGTTGTGAAATTTCTTTTTTTGTTACAGCGGCAAACCGGGAATGCATTTTGCTTGCAACTTACGCGAGTTTGGCGTCGCTCACTCGCAGGAACTGGAGGTGAATCAGTGAATAATGCAGGATATTGACTGATTGAGTAGCCAATCAGAGCGCGTGAAAAACACTATCCACTGTTTTAGAATATACTAAATCGATTTAGCCAGGGCTAAAAGCGAAGCTCTTGTTAATAATACGTGTAAACAAAAAAAAAAAATAAATCGAGTAATGCTAAACGTGGATGACAATGGAAATGGATTCAAGACTAATAGATCTAATTAGCAAAAAAAAAAAAACAAATTGCACGTGCAGCACACTTTTTTTCTAATTAGCAAAAAACAAATTTGCACTAGCAGCACGCTTTTGTGTCTTTCCCTTGCCGTTGTTTTGCACGACTACAACGCTGTTTTGTACGACGTCAAACTTCCTAGTTATATGGAGGAATTGTCGTACATGCTTACCCAATATTTTGTTTCCTGTATTCATGTCCGCTTTTATTTTTCACTGCCGCTCATTTTCACCTTGCAGGCCGCTAGCATTTCTCATTTTTCACCGCCGCTTTGAATTTGCATGTTTTTCTTCCTACGCAATTCGTCTCCTTTGTTTTCAATAACTCGCTCTAACTCTTTCTCTGTTTTCCACGTTAGTGTAAAAATAAAAAAATAACACCGAAAAAGACACGACTTTGTTGTTGGGCGGCCATGTGATTTCCTTCCAAATAAAACCTTGAGTTGCATTTGGGTTGCCATAGCTGTTGATTGAGTTATTTTACATTGGTATGCCTGTGGTGCGGACGGACGGTCGCTCGCTCGCTCGGTGTACGGTCACGTGATCACCAAATTTTCTCGGTTGGGTAGATAGACCTATTGCTGGTTGTCAGTGTCACGCCATTCAAAATAGATCAAAATAAAAATCAAAACCGTTCAATAGATAAAGTCCAGAATCTGGGAAATAAACGAAAGTACATATACAAAGACGCTCGCCAAGATTCAGGTCAGAGAAATATTTCTATACGAGATATCCGAAGAAATGTTTTACCCAAACTTATAGAGATTTGTATGGAGACGCCATGCTGGTGCTCACCTGGATGAGCTCCAACAAGGCGGACGAAAACCAACAGAAACATTTGTTACCGAGTTTTGCCACAAAAGCGTGAATTTATTCTTCGAGAAACTCATAAACATTAAAGTAATACTTTTTCTAATACATGAACTGTTTAGATAGCAAAATTTCCTGAAATAAGTCATTTTTTTAACCTATAGACAGCTCTCTTGGCCGTCATGTAAATGCCGCATCACGCAAAAGCTTAGAAATTCAAGCGTACTCTATCACAAAACCAAGAACCCTTTTGAAGCGAAAATTTTTTTATGAAAATTAGTTTTCAGCTGCTCTAAAGCATCGTGAAAGTAAAATCTCGGTAGGATCGATAGTTTTTCAGTTTGAATTTTAGTGACGTCATGTGACAACCAACAATTCGGCTAACTCAATGTTGTACCCAATTCAAATCTCCCGGGGATAAGATTCTTTGTGTATTGTATTTGCATTATAATGTGGCATTCACATTTAAATGATATGGAAATTCCTGAAACAAAACGTTTTATTCCAAAAGGCTTTGAATTGGGTACATCATTGAGTTAGCCGAATAGGTCTATTACCACATTTCCTTAGCTATGGGGCTCTGCCCACGCGCGGCGCTTCGCGCCGCGCGTGGAGCTCCGCTATGATCACATTTCCTCACCCAGTAGAGAACTAGGATGGTTTCAATTAAGTACTTGGTAAGAAGCAAGCCCTTATAACTCCCCCGTTAAAGAAAAAAGATGTGATACTGTTTTTAAAAACTTACGACCGGTTAGTAATTTGCAGTTTGTATCTAAACGGACAGAGCGGGCTGTGTTCGATCAACAGCGAGACCACTTATGGGTTTTGACCTCTTTCCGACTCTCCAATCATCGTAAAGGCCAGAGTACGGAAACTGCATTGTTAAAAGTGCATTATGATCTGCATGCAAATGAATAAGAACAGTCAGCAAGTAGCTTGATCTTACTCGATTTAAGCGCGGCGTTTGAAACGGTTGATCACGGGATTTTGCTTTCACGTCTCGAAACGGCTTGGTATCTCCCGGACTGCTTTAGCTTGGTATCACCTCATACCTATCCAATACACGCCAACGTGTAATCTTTGACGGACAGCACTCTAATGAGTTCAATCTTCATTATGGAGTTTCTCAATGATCCTGTTTAGGTCCATTACTTTTCACGGTTTATCTTAGTGCATTATTTCATATAATTAACAACTACCTGATTTCATAACTATGCTGACGACACTCAACTATACCTTGCCTTTTCACCAGGTGACACTGGTCAAGCGCAGACTATTGAAGACATAGAAAGATGCATCGAAGAGATAAGAACATGCATGCTCACTGACAAGCTCAGGATAAGTGATAACAAAACCAAACTCTTGATAATTGGGACGAAGCAGCAACTTTCAAGGATTGTTATGGTTACGTAAAGTATTCACAGGGTTTATGTTCATTTGTCACATGACCAATCTTTTTATAGGCATTCTTTCCGTTCTTCATGCATTGAATGTCCATACATAGAAAAGACTTAAAAAGACCTTTTGAAACCCTTTTAAGTTAGCGGGACATACTCCTATTGTGAACTAGCTTTAGTACCCTGCTTTGTCCATAGGCTTGTTACCACTTTTTCTAAAGGAAAAAGGAATGGGAACAGAGTTACGATCGTACCAAGAGTCTACCGTGTTTTCCTTCCAGTGGAGGAGGGTCAGTTCTTGGATAGTCAACATCAGCTACAAGATAAAATGTCTACAAATTAATAAGGCAATTTCGTAAAAGCACCATATTTTTCGAGGGTAAGTCTTTCACCAGTTCATTATTAATATTTATCGCAGTAATATAGCCGATGAAATATCCATTTTTAAATTAAGATCATCTTTACCTCTCCTATCCTAGATCTTAAGCAAAATCTTTTTTAACGTTGCTTTCATTGCTTTTGTCCACATAGTAAATGGTTTGAAGTATGGTATTATTTCAGCCTTCAACAGTACACTGTAATTACGTATTTACAATCCGAGCATGGGTCGGATGTGAAATAAAAAGTTAAAGGAAGACCACGAATCATCGGAAAAACCTTTGTCAGTCTTGTGTGAACTTTCGGAGTGAATATTGTGGGATCCCACCAGACGGCCACTGTGATTTGCCGAGCAGGGTTTGGAACGTTCCTTACAATCCCAGGCCCCCCATTACAGGCCCCGTACAATATCAGGCCCCCCATATCAGGCCCCCCATTCCAAGCCCTCCCATATCAAACCCCCATTTCAGGCCCCTTACCATATCAGGCCCCCCCACATCAGGCCCCCATTCCCATATCAAACCCCCCATCCTAGGCCCACCATTCTAAGCCCCGACGATCAATACGAGGCCCCATGTTAATAATTATAACAAGACTAATAATGAAAATACTAATGATAACGATAATATTAATAACAATAATCAATAATAATGTTAATACTAAAACTCTTAATGGCAAAGCGAGTGAGAGTGCCGGAAGCCAGAAGTTTATTTATTAAAAATGTTATGCTTGCGCCATGCGTCACGCCGAGTATTTATTGTTCTGTTCTCTCTTTTTTTATTTTGATTGTTGTTGTTGCTTTTAGTAGTTGCCTTGTGATTGCTTTGCAAAAAGGCATGAAAGTGCTAGTATCAATAAAATTTCAAGACTACTTCACTACCCTATTTGCATTCTGTTCTAGGTAAATCAATCTTTTGTAGATGAGGACGTCACTCTGATACCCCGTTAACAGGATTATAATCGTTTTTTACCTGCACCAGAATTGAAAGACTAGAGATGCCCTAATTATTTTCGACTTAACAATTTTGTAGAAAAAAGTGCATGGGTTAAGTTCGTTTGAACCTTGTGACCTAAGAAAAAATTACTTTATTTTTGTGACAAGCTATTACGGTCAGTGGGGAACGTTTGGTGGAAACCTTTTGGTTGGGTTTAATACGTGCTTCTTGCATGATAAATTACACTCGCTGTACACTGATAACCCGATAACCGATGAGAGAAAGATTAATTGCAACGGAATTGCAATGACGTCAGGAGCAAATAAAATTGATTTGATAACGTTGGTCCTATGTCGGTCCCGTATCCGGTTCGGCCGTGTTATGGGCTCGAAAATCCTTCAATAAGAATGAGCGAGACCAGGTTTTTTTTTTAGCATGCAAGACTAAGCCCCCAGCCAAATCCATGTCTTCACTAAAACGGCTGGACGCACGACCTGGTTGAGGTCATTGTTATCTAAGGTCTTCCTAAGTCTTCCTGAATACGTACAATATTCTTTCAACAAGCCTACGCCCTACCCTTGCCCGGCCCCCGCTTTCGCACGAAAGGAGATCGAGAAAAATTGACCCTCGAAACCACACTAGATATCAGACGTTTCTTTTCTTTTCTGTTATTTTCTGTCAGTGTTCTGTCATTTTTTTCCTTGCGGTAAACATTGCCTGAAAAGCCTACCCTTTAATATATTTCAACTAGTGAAACCCATATCCTTTCCTATACCTGAAGACTTAAAAACGAACTCCTTTGGGTTCGGTTAAGGCCTCCCCATAAAGGCTGTCACCGGGAGCTTCCCCGGATTTCCCAGATGCCCGATGTTAATTAAGTACGTTGTGTACGTACAATGTCAAACCCCACGCTTAGAGAGAGATAAAACACAAATTGTGTGGCCTTAAATAAAAGAACAGGCCTCATCCTTCAACTGAAGGAGGAGTAAGCTAATGCAGATATGGCAAAAACAAGACCTTTTAGAACAGAAGCTCCTTTAACAAGAAAATCGCAACAAAGACCTTCGCATAAAACACAACCTAACTAGGATCAAGCATACAACTACCCCATTGGTCAAATCATATTGACCAACAGAAAACCTCTATTTTCGATCCTACCTACGAGCACAAATTGAGCAACGAACACCATCACATTGCCATTTCTACATAACCTAACATAGTAGCAACTGATGAGGTCCACTGAAAGGACCGAAACTCGAGTCTTGCTTGAGAATTTACTCTCGAAATCATCATAGCAGAAAACACACTAGTAAACGAAGAACGACTTCTTACAACAAGCCCTTCAATACTCGCTGATATAGCCAACGATCCTGCAGAAGATAGCCTATTAGCTTCGGATGACGAAGACATACCGTGTGGACAAATGTCAACAGAAAGGCGCAAAAACACAAACCTTAAAGAAAATGGGGATCAGCCATTGAAAAGAAACAGAAAGACTAACAATACTGTGAGAAGAAACGGCGACCCCACAGAGGCCAAAAGACTAAACGTGAAAAAACCAAACACCAACGATCAGAGAAAATGGCGCCAAGTCCAAATACCACGCAAAACGGGTCCACAGAAACGTCATCATGATGACTCTCGTGAACAGAAAGAACACATACCTTTTAAAAAACAGCGCCTTACTACAGAAGAGCTTGAAAACACCATTAAGGACAAGATACAAAAGTCCAAAGAATCCATCGCCAAACTGAAGAAACATATTGAGAATAATACATGTCCAAAAACTTTGCGTTATAAGGCAAGGGCAAACATTGCCCCGGACGAAGAATTCAAACGAGACATAAGCTGGATTAGAAAAGACGCAGAACGAAAAGTTTTAGGCGCACTCGTTAAGTTTCACGACCGTAGAGTCGAAAGAAGCAAATCTAAACTTGTAAAACTAGAGCAGGAATCACGCAAAGAAAAGAGGAAAGACATGTCAGATAAGGTACCATCTAATACTCTAGAATGCAGTCACGAACAGAAACTAGAGAATATCCAGAAGAAAATAGACGAACTCAACAAACTGAAGTATGTCTTACAAAATGCTAAAGAGAATAAACAAAGTGAATCTTATCCCAGAGTGTTTTCTGAGAATAAAGATTATCTAAAAAGGGAAAGAGGAAAGAAAAAGCGGTCATTGTCAACCAAAAAACGCAATGAACGGAGGCGAAAAATAGCGCGTGATAAGAACATAGCAGAAGCAAGAAAGAAACATATCAAAAACCTCTCAGATTACAAAATGACACGCGATCAGATAAATGTTCTGTCAAGGGGTCTTAAATTCATCCCCACACCAGTGACAAACACAGGTCACGTTAGAGCAGAACTATTAAAAGATTTCAACGCTTTCGCTAGACGAATGCGTCTACTATATATCTTTCATGGAAAAGATAAAGAGCAACACCCCTTTCATGTAAAGTCAGACTGGGAGCCACCAGTTCAGCCATCAGTCGCACTAGAAACATACCTAGAAGAGGTTAAATTAGAACTTGCTAATATAAATACAATCACGCCTAGAAACAATCTACCCAAGAGGGAACAACTTGCCATTAAACAACTGAAACAAAACTCGGACATCAACATTAAACGAGCAGATCATAAAGGCTCTTCTATTGTTGTTCTCAACAAAGAAGACAAAATAAAGAAGGTCAAATACAATTAGATGACAGAGAAAACTACAAACCCTTACAAACACCAATGGTAGTAGAAACCTCTAAAAGGGTCAAGAAATTGATAGATAAGCTTTACAAAGAGAAACATATAGACGAGATGAGAAGACGATGGCTATCCCTGACGCCAAATCCACCGCGAATACCACAATTCTACACTCTCACAAAGATTCACACACCAACACCAGTTGGAAGACCGATCATATCAGGCTGCGAAGGCCCGACGGAAAGCATCTCATCATTTGTTGATAGTCTCCTCCAACCAATTGCTAAATCACAAAAATCGCATCTTAAAGATACGACAGACTTTATCAACTTGATAGAGAAAACCAGGGTCTTAGAAAATGCTATTTTAGTCTCTATGGATGTAACTAGCCTATACACAAACATCCCTCAGGAGGAAGGAAATACCATTATACGCAAAGCATACGAAACATTCTAGCAAAACAAACCTCCAATACCCAGCCAATACCTCGCAGATATTCACAGACTAATCCTAAGGGAGAATTCTTTCCAATTTGTTAGAAAAGACTACCTCCAAGTACAAGGTACAGCTATGGGAACAACAATGGCAGTTGTATTTGCTAACATTTTTATGTCTGCAATAGAAACAGAAATTATTAACAAAAGTCCACACAAACCACAAGTGTGGAAGAGATTTATCGATGACATATTCTCATTGTGGAATGTAGACAAAGAAGAAATATACTCATTCATCGAACAAGCAAATAACCATCACCCGACCGTAAAATTTACTGCTGAAGTTTCAGAAACAGAAACCGCCTTTCTGTATACATGTAATTACAAAGGAGAAAGATTTAAGAAGGAATCAATCCTAGATGTGCGTACACACTTCAAACCGACAGAAACTTTCCAATCAATACACGTACTTCTCTTCATGTCACCCCCCAGGGGTAAAGAAAGGATTCATAAAAGGCGAGGCCTTAAGATTACTCAGAACAAACTCTTCTGAGAAAATGTTCGAAGAGAACATAACTAATTTCAAGGGAAGACTCCGTATGAGGGGTTATAGAGATAAAGTGATAGATAAACAACTATCAGAAGTCAAGCATCACGAAAGAATGTCGGCTTTGCAAAACAAAACAAAAACGCACAAGAAAATACTACCATTCGTGACAGAATATCGCCCCTCAGTACCGAATCGAAAAAAAATCATCATGCACGAATGGTATCTTATAGAAAACCAACCGTTGCTTAGAGAAATCTTTAAAGACCCTCCCATAATATCTTACAAAAGAGGAAAGTCACTACAAGATATACTCGTAAGAGCTAAACTATGAAGGTAAGGTCAAAGCAACAACAACTGAACCAAAGATAGACGTGAAAAGCCTGTCAACATTATGAACAACTCAAACTATGAAGCTTAAAGGTCAAAGATATACAACAAGTTGGCCAAAGGGAGTCGTGTATGGCCTGTCAACATTATGAGTCATGTATCACGCTTCTTTGTACGTGCATTTTTTGCCGCTACTGCACGACTATGACGTGTGCTAGGAAGCGCCTACTTTCATTCAAAGCTTAAAGAAAGTATGCTAACATTTCACTAATTGAACGGGGGGAAAGTCGAAAAAGCGAGAAAAAATTTTGTAAAAGCCGCGACTTCACTTTTTGAGTGACGATTTTGTAGCAGCCGCTGCCTCCGTGTATTGTTGGTTAAGATTCCTAGGAGTACTCTACATACAGTCCTTATATTTTCAGTCAATTTCAAGAAATGTTAATAAAGGGTTAACGTCGTCCGTTTCATGTTAGGTCCATGGAACTGACAGTTGATGATCAATAAAAGTATGCAAAGATGGGGCGGAATGCAAGTATCATACACACTTCACGTAAAGGGAAGCAAGATATTACAGATCAATATTTATTTAAGAAAAAATTACAAAAAAGAACTTTATCAATATACAGGGATGAAAACTGAGTTTGATAGGGAAGGAAACAAATTATGCATTATGCGTTAGAAAGTTAGAATTACATTTTCCGTTGAAAGATTATTACATTTTGCGTTAAAAATGTTATTACATTTTGGGGCGATTCTTAGTGCATCTTGCGTTAGTAATGCAATTTTCGGCGATTATTACATTTCGCGGCGTAGTAGTGGTGTCATGTAACAAAGTCGTAGTAGTAACAAACCATGGTGTTACAGCTTCTGGGGGCGTGACCAGAACTGATTTGACCTTTGCTCCAAGCAGGAAAATAAAAAGCTAAAATCGATACACAATGAACAGTTTGAAAAGGACACAAAAGAGTTGTAATGTTATGTGGTGATTAAAAGTGGAATAAACAACGCACGTTTAAATTTGCTTGGGCCCTTTTATTCCAAACTATCAATATTCCTGTCTTCATTTACAAAGTCTTTGAGCTAAATTACACCGGATCTTGTGCGCAAGGAAAATATAATTTTGAACATGCCAATAAGAGATTTTCTCGACTTGTAGAAAATTCCCTGACCTTGATTTTTTTTTTTTGCTTTACCTTGACACGTCCTTACACGACACTCTGTATATGTTGCTACAAGCAATGAAAGTTAGATTGTTAATATTAAACATTTTGGTACATATTTCCCCAATTATTAACAAAATAATAACACGTTTTAAAATTTCCCTGTTATTCTCGACATTATTATTATTGGCCGCTCACACGACAGACGAGCGGATTATTCGGATAAATGGCGTCAGACAAATAATTTGTCTTGATGTGAAAACGGAACGGTTACTTAAATTAAATTTGGGACTAATAATCTGTCTGACCTTAACTGTCTGCCGTTATCCGTCAAGAAGGATAGTTAACCCGCCTCTTTTGTGAAACAAAATCGAAATATAAGTGAATTACCGGAAACCTAGCTTAATATACATGGGGCCTGATATGGTAGTTCGTGGCCTGATATGGTAGGTCGGGGCCTGCCTGGGGCCTGATATGGGGGGTGTAATATGGTATGGAACGTTCCAACCTTAGTAGGATTTGCCCCGGCGAAATCAGATGATCTTTAGTTTTCTTTTAACATTCTGTAAATTTCATTAAAGGGACTGTATTTTTTATCAAATAAAACAGAACAACGTGAAATATGTTCGCCCAGGTGAGTGTAATCCTAAACAGGACTGTTGTTAACAGTGACTGATGACGTTTTGACAACCTGTGCGATGGTCAAAGTGAGGGTGAAAGTGAGTTGTCTCTCGTCAGTTTATGGCTCTACAATCTGGTTTTTGACTTCATTGGCCGATCAAGTCATGGTATCATTGGTCATTTACCTAATTATGCTAAGAAATGCACGCGACAAAGAAAAAGACAATTGTGGCAAAAATTTGCCCGGGGTTTAGGGAAGATTTAGAGTGTGGTGTCAAAAGGCAACCTTTGTAAAGTGGAGATTTTGACGAAAATGACGAATCTGACCGTCAAAAACGGTGAATTTGAGGAAAACGGCAAATCTGGCAAAGATTTTCCAAGGGTTTAGCCAATATTCAAATGAGATCATAAGAAAGGAGTACCTTGCAAAGTGGCGAATTTAACGAAAATGTCGAATCTGACGAAAGTGGTTAATATGGCTGAAGTAGACAAGGGTTTGGCGAATATTCAAATGAGATGGCAAAAGGGGCTCTTAGTAAAGTGGCGATTGTTATGAAAATTGCTAGACTGGCGAACATGGTAAGAGTGGCGAAAACTAGAGACAGAGTGATGAATTTTAACCAAGGCCACTTTTGGCAGGGTAAAGTCTCGTGTGCGACTGCCTCCATTTCACAAATTATCATGCACCTATACATACATTAGACCGCTTAGTCTGAAATGTCACTTGTCTCTACCCCCTAACCCGAGGCCGCGCCCTCCACAGGTTAGGGGGTGGAGTGGTATGACATTTCAGACTATGGACCACTCTGCTTCATTTTGTTTGAGTTTTCTCTTGCTCAGCAAATTCTCCAGGTCTTGAATTTAGTGCTTTCTATAAAATTCGCATTCTGGTTTGTGCATTAGACAGCCAACTCCGGGTTCAGAATCAGTTACCAAACGTGCTTTAGTAAGCATGGATACACAGGTGGAACCTGGATTCCATCACACATTAATCGAGTTCCGTATTTCTGCATTTGCATCATGACTGAATTTTTGTCTTGATTAAATATCATCTCCATTTGAATCAAATAGCATATTATCATCTTCAGTTACTTTTGCATTCAGCTCATCGATTTTGAGCTTCAACTTCGAAAGGTCATCAGCGTTGGTCTTGTCATGCTAGTGTCATGGAGCTTTGCGCTACAATTCCTTTCCATGAATCTCCCAGTAACAGTAGACACAGAAGCCAACATTTGGTTGTTTTCAAAGCCTTGCGAACTTTCCACCGGTGATTTCTTTTTAAATCACGAGACAGCGGCGAAAGCGTTCCTTGTAGGGACAAGTGGTCCTCAAGGATAAGTACAATTTTGGCAGAGTGCTATTGAGGAATTCAATATATTCAACCTTTTCGTCAGGGAATCACCGTAGGTATTCATTTTTCCGCTCCTAGGTTATTTATTTTCCATATCGATTATTTTGGTCATGAAATAACTGTTGAATAGGTGGAAGAGGATCAGATATTTTTTGGCGGGTGTCTGTGGAGTGTCAGGCATTATTACATGTATTAAATCCATTCCAGGAAGTGGAAGGGCCAAATCATTTAAGCCAAAAATTTGTTAAATGACCAGGCCCAACCCGCGCCCCCAATAAATAACGCACCTTTCCTAAAATGTTTTTGTTTCTATAAGTTAAAAGATCGCTAAGATCGATTATTATCAACGACTATAATCAGTTAATTACCTTCAGCATTCTTCAGCAATTTGGTCGGCCTCTGTCTGATGTCAGTCATTTTGGGTCGACTAGATAACTCCCTAGTGCAACACTGAATCATCAGCTCATATTCCACCTCGCTAATGCAGGACTCCTGAGGAATTACTTCTTTACCCTCCACAATCTTTAAATATACAAGCTCAAGTGTTACAATTGTTGTTATAACACCACTAGTTCATATAAAATTATGTTCACATAATCGTGCTTCGGCAAAACAATAAGTTGGAAAAGAGTGACCGCGGATGGGTACGGGTTGCTTAATGGGACGAACTTTGGCTTTGGTAAAGAAAAGGGGAGAAGAGGGAGAAGTAAACATGAGGGAGTTGGGGTTGTACGGGGGTGAGTTTTCACAAAAGTTTTAGCGTTTGGAGAATTCTGCACTCCCCTTTATGCTGCAACTAACTGAAACTCACTCAGCAAAGCCGTGAGACATAGCGCGCAGTGAAGGAAGTAGAACAATTTTTCAGACCTGGAAAGGTTTTTTGGTACGGTACAATTTTAACCTACCAATAAAACATGCAGTAACTTCATTTTAACGAAAATGGTTCACTGACTTTCCCTGATTCCATTATAGGGAAGAAAACGATCCTGTGTTTAGTTTAAATACCTGAAACTTAACGAAGTGCTAAAAAAATTCCTAAAAGCTGCGTGCTACTAAAAAAATAGGACCTTTCTTGTAGGTACAAAAACGTGACTGTGAGATATCGGCATATACTTGGAGCCGCATATTTACAAAAAAAATTTAAATAGCCTCGAAATCTCGCGACCGATTTTTCCCTTACCTCAGCAAAAAAACTTGGAACTCTAAAGCTTTACTGATATCTAAAAGTTTAAGTCAATCGTGAGCATCATGATACAAATCGCTGCACAAAATGCTAGTTAAACTTAAAATTAGAATACTCTACGGTAACACACAGAACACATTTGTGAAAGATGACGCACCAACAGCTAAAGAGTGCCGACGGAATATCTCCCATCTGAAACGTCGTGTTCTTACCCAAAGCTGAATTGCATGAAACTAAGTAATCACGAACCTGCGGCGAATAAGTTAGCACTACAAGAAGAACTACTTTATGCTGCATTTAGATCGAGATCAAAGATCAAACTTACTTTGAACATAGTTATGAAAGACTACAAACATCAAACATAAACAAAATGAGCCACAACGTATGCTATCTCCTCTAAGCGAGGCAAATGTATGTCGACACAAATCTCAGAATATCTCGCTTATTGGCTGTACAGGACACCCAACAGAAATTAGGGGTTGCGTTCTCGTACTTCGAACGCAATAACTGCATATGATATCTAGTTTATAACAATTTATAAAATAACTAAGATAGTAAGCGCGTTCTGATTGGTTAAAAACCTATGGTTTATTGTGCCGGTAAACTCATAGAAAACTTAAAGTTACTTTATAAAAGTAGCCTGCGTAGCTGGGGGTATTGTCTAGTAGTCGAGTGAGATTTGGCGGCGGAGCCGTTGTAATATAGTCGAGTGACTGGCGGTATTGTGTAGTAGTCGAGTGAGATTTGGCGGCGGAGCCGTTGTAATATAGTCGAGTGAGATTTGACGGCGGAGCCGTCACGAGCGGCGAAGCCTCGAGAAATACCGCCTGCCAGAATACCAGAATTTTTCGAATGCCGCCCACTTTTGTCACCTTAGCTGATCCCAATTAAATCAGCCAATCAAAGAGAAACCTGCAATTTGAAACTTCCGATTATTTTCGCGCGCGACAGTTTAGAAATAAGAGTTGACAGGCTAAACACGACTCCTAAGCTCCTGATAATGTGAAACGTGACCTTGTGAGTTTGCTTGAACAGAGGTTTTTTTTTTCTCGGCTCTCGCGCGAAGCTTACTAGCACTACACAGTGCATGTATCATTCTAAACTTTGACTGAGTAAATCTTTTTTTGCCACACTAGGCTTAACTTTAAAAGGTCATGAAGCTGGTTTGTTACATGCATACTGAGTGACCATTTCCTGTGGTTTATTCTTCTGTAGGTGTTCCCTGATAGGATTTGATCTCAGATGCAGTTGTATAGTGTTTTAATTTTCTTTGACCTTTGGTTCTTGCGGCTAAATAAAGACAATTCCAACGCTGTGAAGTTTAAAGACGCCATTTCGGCAATTTGGTCATCAATTATGCTCTTTTTAAAGGGGAAATAACAATCACTTACGTCTTTTCCAGTTTGCCATCTGCTCCCTTAATTGGGAAATATATGCGAAGGATCATCTAACATGATTAACATATGTATGGCCCTCGACCAATCCGTTTCTCTATACACCGGTGTGCGGACTATTCAAAATACCGGGGTTTTCTGGCAGGCGGTATTTCAACCGCCTCGTCCCTACTCCCTTTTTCTGGAACACGGCTCCGCCACCAAAACTTTAATCTCGCACCCACATAATACCACCAGCTACGCAGGCTATATAAAAGCAATAGACCACACTTTCTATGGGTTTAACGGCGTGATAACCTACTTGGGATGTTAGGACAACACCCGAAAAGTTTGTAAATTACTGGTCTTTGGCTCGTGATATACAAGCTTTTCCCGTGTTCTCCCAACATCCCGCGTGGGTATCACGCCGGTAAACCCATAGAAAGTGTGATCTATTGCTTAAAGAGTTAACTGTGTATTGTCTTTTTTCGTGGCACCCATTGTTATACTGCAAGACAAAGACTCGCCTGGAAATAGGCGGGTTTTTTAAACCTCGAATTTTCAAACGTAAAAGTATAGACCTTCTTCTTGAATCTGGTCGAAAAAATCGCAATGTATAGGGGAGATGTGTATTTAAAATAAACCGTTCTTTGATACGAACTTTTTCACTTATTTCGAAAAAAACCACTCTGAATTTTAATGCGGTATTTTCATTTCCCATACTAAAAGTCCCCAAAAAGCACAGTTTTGAAGCTAAAAGTCTACAAATTATTCTCGTCGGACTTTCTTGCTTTTTGCGTAGAATAGAAGATTAGCCCTTTAACTACACAAAGCAATTGACATTATAAAAGTAGACCAAAGGCATAATTCAAAATGGCAATTTTCGTGAGGCACCTTCGCCAAGTCCTCTTTTTTATCTCTTATCGTGGCGTTTTTGTGGAGCGTTCATGCTTCAATGGCCCACCGAGGTAGCTCATTATTATGCATAAATATCCGGCCATTCTGCGTTGTGTACAAACTTAAGAGCTCTGAGGCTTATATATTTGCTGAAGCTAGGGAAATCTGTCGTGGGATTTCGAGTCGGGTCCACCCATAAAAGATGTAGCTGTATATACCGCAAACAGGTTCAAAAATGAATAAGCTGGTTAATTTATGCAGTTTGTGCAAGTTTCAGTTCTTTACAACCAGTAACAGAGAAAATAACTGCAAAATTACTAGGTGGCAAAACGTTAATGAGCTCATACATTCTTTTAAATTTTAATTTTTTTCAAAGAGAATTTCTCCCAAGCTATTTGGTATATCGGGCTCAAACTTTCCGAGCTAACTAAAAATTGTTACGGTCTTTTAACATTGAGAAATTTCATTTTAGCTTCATCAAATAATGATAAGCCTGTGCTAATGAAACAACAAATGTAAACACTGCAAGGATTCACCTATACGGACATCTCATTATTACAGACAGTTTGCTTTGGTGCTGGAAAAAGAAAGCCTCTACATTTTCAACCCGCTTAATTCTAACACTTTCTATGATCCCCTCAATGTCCGTATAAACGGGGCTTGACTGTAGTACGAAAGCACCAGAGTTGAATCAGTTATTTCACGTTGCAATCCATTTCCGTTGATTGGTTATCGAGATCAGGAAAAAATACTCTTACAGTTTACGAAGAGTGATACATTTTTAATAAGACTGAACCGTAACTGGCTGTCTTTTGTGGTTGCCATGCGTTTTTGTGGTTTGAAAGAAAAGTGACATTTTTTGGTAATAAAATTCTCTTTTGCAATGTATACGTTAAGTGATTATATTCAGGAACTGACACTCTCTTTCCAGTTAGACTGATATAGGATTCTAATGCTTACTTGCAAAGATACTTGTTTGTCATCCAACAAATGACTGTAAGGGACACATCCACGAGTTAGTACTTCATACATGAGTACTCCAAAGGCCCAAACATCAGAGGCGGTGGAATACTGATGCTTTGTTAAGCATTCGGGTGATTTCCATCTAACTGGAAACTTCTCGTCATCGTTGGCGGTTATAAAACCTGGAAAGCATTGAATGTATTGATAAGTTGAAATATCATGGAACATGTCATGAGGTTATTCACAAGGGTGGCCATAGTTTGTTTACCGTTTGTCTCAATAAGCAGGCTCCTTACAGGGGCGGATCCAGAAAAAATCAGAAATGGGTGTCCGGGACACTTGCCAGGTATGGAGATACTTTTTATTTTTCTGAGAGTCCCATAAAAATAATACAAAATTTCAACGAAAATGAGGTGACCGCGGCCCCCCTGCCCACCCCTAAATTCGCCCTTGCTTTACACGCTGATTTCGACAAAGTTGCTTCTGCAGCATACTCGATCAGTGGTCTTTATCATCATATGATGGTTTTGCTTGGATTTGTACCTTAATAGTATTGCATGGTTTTACATGTAAGGGATGCTGAATATCGCTTCTTATGCCATTAGTAGGCGTTAGAACTACCTCTAAAGTTTGTAGTGGTATCGATAAGTCGTTTTGTTTCTTTAGAGGACTTAAGTTGAGGAATTTTGATTCCGTTATTCCTATTGCGATGCGATGTGATTAGTCTCTGGTCCCTCAAAAACTATTTCCATGTGCACTTAATGAGTGGTTGAGTGCTTATCGTAATAGATTTCACTTAAAAAAGGGACAATGGTAGTGAAGCACAGGTAACTACGATTGAAAAACGCGACAGTCATTTTGTACCACTCCGAACCTCAAGGCAGGATGCAAGACATTGGGCAACATATCACTATTCGTATAGTGAAATATATTACCCTCAGATAATGAATCAGCTGGCAATTTCTGTAGAGAGTGCAAACCACTTAATTTGCAGGTGAATGTTTCTCCTACAAGAACATTTTCTGCCATGACCACGCGGTGAACTAAACCCAATCTTTGTAGGTAAAGAAGGGCTTTGCTGATGTCGATGAGCATATTAAGAAGTTTTGTGGGCGACAGATTAGGTTTCTTTCCTCTGGACAGCCTGACAACCTGTAGCAGATCACCCCTCATTTCGAACTTGGTGATGAGATGGTACGGCAAGCTTTTCGTGTCGTGGCAAATAAGGACAGGAAAGTTCGGGTGTTGAGTTACGTTTAGTCGGCTCAAGGCGTAGGCTTCTCGATAAAGTTTGTCTCTAGCCTGGCATTTTGCATCTTCTTCCAACAAATGTTGCTTTTTGACTTTCAGAATCTTGACAGCGACCTATATAGGAATATTGGTATATACAAATATCACACTTGTTTTATCAGACAGGTAAAAATGTTCTTTGTTTATAAACGTTCTAACTGCTAAGTAAACTAACTATCGATAAACATTAATTCTTGGGTTCCTTGAGGCAAACCCAAATCGTAAGATGGACTTCGTCGACGGTGGACGAATCACCCGAAAAGCATTGCATTGCGTGTGCTGCTGCATACAAGTCCCGTCCTCCCTGCTTGGGGTCCAAAGTTTTGACTATTAAGTAAATTTGCGGGCGAACGTGACTTTTCTAATGTGTCACAGCAGGGACCAGCTCTTTAGAAGATTAAATAACTCATCAGCGGGCTTCCCTCACCACAAATTGCTCTCGGGTGTCAGGAGTTGGCGTCCATTTTGAAAATGCAATTAGAATATACGACTATAACACTTGTATTATCAGACAGGTAAAAATGTTCTTTTTATATAAACGTTCCAACCGTTCTATAAACATTAATTCTTGGGTTTCTTAAGGCAAAGCAAAATCGTAAAATGGGCTTCGTTGTCGGGGTCGCAACAAGACAAAATGGCGGACGAATCACCCTGAAGGCATTGCGTGTGTCGCTGCATACATGTCTCATCCTCCCTGCTTGGGGCCCGATGTTTTGATTATTAAGTAAATTTCAGGCGAACGTAACTTTTCCATGTGTGTCACAGCAGGAATCAGCTATGTGAAAGATTAAAGTACTGGTCAGCGAGCTTCCCTCTGCACATGCTCTCGGGCGTCAAGAGTTGGCGTCCATTTTGAAAATGCCTTACGGTTTAGGTAACTATTTGGCGTAGCTGACACCCGATGCAAATTTACGTCGTCTTTGAAGATTTTAATCGTCAAAAGGAATAAAATCTGGCTCACTTTCGATATTATATATCCTGATAATAATAAAGGAGTGCCAAGACTATGTCATTAAACATAAAAATAATTGTTCATATGAGTGATTTTATTCCAAATGCAGAGTCACGGCATTACCGTGGGTGAAATATGTCATGGCATTTCACTAAGAAATGTTTGGAGAACAAGGCGGCAAAGCTGTTCATAAAAAGGTGCATTTGTTTAAACGCAAAGGCAAAGAATGCTCTTTATGTTACGTTGCTATAGGATATAAAATACTGTATGGTACCTTCCTGGCCGCACAACCAAACATAACATGCCTGCGAGCAGGCTCACTTGGGCGAGTTCCGGGAGAAGGGACTTTTGCTCGCCCGATGGCGGCTCCGTCGCCAAAATTTTTTTCCGAACTAGCACAAGTGAGCCGGCTCGGAGGCTAAATATACAATTCTGGTTTGTGTTCATGTTCAGGGGCTTTACAGCTTACAAATTCCTCCACAGGCTTGTATATGCGAAACGCATATACAATCTCTTTGACATGTTGTTACACAGTCAGACTGATAAATGTTAGATCATGTCCCAGTGCTACATGTACAAGTACCTATTTAACCTGAAGACGCAACTACGGTTTCGATTTTATATGTTAGAATAAAGCTAAAAACGTTTTTAAAAAAATTCATTTCGGATGTCGCGAAGAATTTTCACGTAGAAAATACATATGTGCATACAAAGCCTTTTATATAGTTTGTCTGAATCACACGAGGGGGTCTACTGTCACAAAACCTATGTTAAGTAATAAAGAAGGGCTATTTACAGAGATTTTACAATGCCCTACAGAGATTTTACGGGGATGGAACAACTTAAGACAGTCTCTATAAAATTTACAAAGATTTTTCAGAGTTTTTACAATGCATGTAAGTCTATAAATTTCTCAATCTTCTCACTTTATTCCGCAGTTAAAATTTACAGACTTCTCATAACCATTATCGATATACATATATAAAATAACTTTATGAAATGTCTGCAAACATGATTTTACATACATTTTGTTTTCCTTTTGCACTCTCATAAAAAGTCTATAATTTTACAATTTATAACATTTTATTACTAACGTAATTCGTCACCTATGATATTAATAGGTAATCAAATGGTATACTCGTGAAATTAGGGAATAATTTCACTCGTGACCATTTGATTACACATACTAAAAAGTCCCATTTTTCCAGTGTATAATTTCAAAAATCATTTTGCTTTCCTATAGACTCCCTCATCACAATTAAAATATGGTAACGAGTCTATAAAAACGTAAAAAATGTATCAGTGATGGAAGCAATAAAAGGAAAGGAAATGAAAATGATATGTAATAATTTTTTAAACCAACAGGGTCACGCTCTATCTCCATGTAATAATGTATGCCGATGAGCATAGTTACCACTTTTTACAAAATTTCTTTTGAATAGAAAATAATAAACTGACATGTTGACATGCTACGGCGAGAGCGAAATAAACTCTCCTTGTTTACAAACTGAATCATAGAGTATTTTGCAACTTGCGCTTAGACTATCGTTTTCATTAATTTCTTACGTTCAAATGAAAATGCCGGCGTAACATATAAGAAGGATGGATGCAGCACAACAAAAAAAAATATAGCAATGTTCGCGTATACATGGTACACTTGCCGTATGTACGGTACCTCAAGTTTCCCACCCTATTATAGGCGTCATGTTACTTAAAGACCTAACAGGGAACTTGGTAAAGCTGTGTCGAGGAGGGTACAAAGTAGACGTGCGTGAATGATGGATTTAATTAAGCTACAAACTTAAGTAAAGAAGCTCTGATATTGATGTACTCTCGTGCCCTTACCGGTCCTCCTTGAAACATGCCAGTACTAACGAAAGAGCTCGTGCTTTGATGAATAGTTTTCGTGTTGATTTCCAGGGCTCGTGTTTTGTATTCCAAGACCAGACGTTCAGTATGTTGGTCAAGCGAAAGAACTTCATCCCAAGAAAGTAGATTGACCAGCTTTGTCCTATTTTCCTTGTCTGAGCAAAAGAAAACATCAGGAACTGCCCGCCTTAAAAGCACTCTACACTCTGGTGTTTTCTGCACTATTTCATCTCTAAGCATATTCAGTAAACAGTCACAAGCCTCCAATCTCACTTCTGTGCCAGAAAGGAAAATTCACAAATATCAAAACGAAGATCTTGTACAAAACTCTATCCTTACCTTGCATCTATGGTATTCCCAGTTAAACCCAAAAACGTTTACTACTTGTAGAAGAGAGGGATAGGATGACCGTTGTGGAATCATTTTGTAGCAAACAGAGAGAGAAGAGAATACAGTATTTTTATTATTATCAATATTTTTAGATGGTAAAACCGTCATTTGATATTACATATTGTAAAATCAGTGTGAATACATGTACCTATTTTTTTATTCTGACGGATAACGGTCGCAGCGATGAAGAAAAGTGAAACAGAATACTGTTGAGGTCGAATTTTGAGTTTGAATAGAATGGCTTACATTGATGATCACACTACCGTTGCCACTCGACAAGTCTTTGACATCTCTTTTTGGAAACTGGATGGGACTATGATCCCGAACCCTGAATTAAAATCCAGGAAGTGATTCCATTTTCCTACTTATATTAATTAATCTATACAGAATATGTATAGTTTATCAAACTTAGCATTTAAGATTAAATGTTAAAATATGTTACAATTAGATCTGTATAGTCTAGTGTATAGTGTAACTTTTTGTCCTATACTCATACGTTAGTTTACTTGATACTTCTAGTTTGTAATGTTTACACAGTGATCGTTTTTACTAAGCCACGGATCGGCCTTCTTTAAAATCTTCGAAACCACGGACCTCGTCGCTTTTAAAAGTGCGTTATCAAAGCACGGTTTTCCTAAAAGCAAACACCTTTTTCAACCTCAGTTTCAACCAGGAAGCATTATACACACCCTCACCAGCCTATCCAGCTTTGGTTTTTCAACAAGCTTAAAAGAACTGCTTTCTATGCAATTTTATTTCCGCTCGTCGTACCAAACTAATTCAAAAGAGACAAAACGATACAAAGGAACAGATATTACCTTTATTAACGCTGTTGTTCGTAATTTCAACGAAAATTGACGATGCCAGTAGGCAAAACCTCCAGTCGGCTCCACCTCCTTCCATTAAATATGCATCAGTTACCAGTTTAATGAGGTTCATAGCCCGTTTCCCGGTTTCTGAAGTTTCACTGTGCACCTAAAGAGATGGACAGGAATAAAGAAACAAATGAATGAATGAATAAACATAAATATATACATTAAGTAGCAATGAGCATTGCATAACCTTATTAAACAAACTGAGAAATTGAACAATACAAAAAACAAAGATATGTCAAATTTTAAAACAACTAAGACACAACAGCACACACGAGAAAACGGCAATAAACACCCTTTGCCGAAAAATCTAAAGTGAGAGCAAGGGAGCCTCGTTGGGTTACCCGGAAAGACCTGTGGAGGTAGACCATAATGTCTGTTCTTTTTCAACTTTCAAATTCACATAAAGCTATGAAATCTGTTCATCGGACTAAAAAACTAATTATTTATGAAAGAGGATGATACCACTTGAATGTCACACTCTCGATTAAACATTAGATTCTAATCCAACAGCGATGATTCATGTAAGATGTACTACTTTTTACTAATCTTAGAGGCAAAATAGCGTATTAAAATAATTTCTCGACACGAGGGAAAACTTTTAATAGATTAAATAAAAGATATAAGCATGAAGTGCGAAAATAGGCTTCAGCAAGTTTAATTTTCGATTATTATGTACTATTCGTCGCAGAAGTGACTTACCATTCCGTGTAGGTGAATCAGTATACAGTGCAAATTGAACCACTCATTTCTTTTAGTTGGTTGGAAACTCTTACTCTTCTCCTGATTAAGTTTCCGAAGGACATTTAAGTCCTCGCTTTTAATTTCTTTTTTTCCGCAAAACTCTTGACATTCATTCAGGGAGTCAATTAACTTTTTTGTCGCTGTTGATTTGTTGTGCAGTCTCAAAAGATGAGAGATGGTAGTTTGGATTAACTCCAGTGAGTAGCGAAAAACATCCTTTCTTTTGGTTCTCAAACGTTTTAGCTTTTCTTGCATCGTTTTCAGATCTTCTTTCCTGTCCACAACGAGCATCTTGTCTTGCAAGACTTGTTGCATTAGAGCTAACCATAAAATACGGCTGTACACAAAGAGTTTGAGGTTTTGCTCCGAATGTTCATCCTTGCTAAATAATCTCTCGGATGATAGAATCGAAGATCTAATAGTTTCTTCGACAACCATCAAGTTTTCGTTGCTGCTCCCAAAATTTTCTTTGCAGATCAGATGAAACAGCTGCTGCAATGCACGTCTGACAACTTTACCACTGTTTAAACTGCAAGTTAATTTTGCCAAAATTTTGCAGACTTCTTCGCGGTCATTTGAGGTTAAGCACTCTCCCCAGGATTTTTCAAGATCTGGAAGCACTGCACTCAAAATGAAAAATTCCCTCTGCTTCTTAACAATGCCAGTGGTCTTGTCCATCTCTTGAATGAACTGATCTGGGTTCTCCAGAAATGATTGAATTGTCCATATGTAATTTCCATCTACTGAGAATTTCAGAGTCGAAGTTAGAAAATAATCCCAACCCCTTGTCCCACATCAACTTAGCGAATCGTCCACTATGGCTCTATTAAGGCCGAGGCCAGTAATCTGAAGCCAAAAATGTTCTGCACCAGAGATTGTCTCACGCCGTTTGCATTGTTTCATAGCAACCACATTATCATAGGAACATTCAATGTTCATGCTTCATCACAACATCTTTGGCATCTAGCAAAATGATAACCAACAGTTGTTCTCAAATAATTTATTTGCTTCCTAATACAACTTTTTTTTTGGCAGGAGATATTACTATGCATCACAACCACAGCGAGATGCAAATTCTTTCAAGTCTGCTTGCAATTAACGAATCAACCACAGTGAGCTACAAAGTAAGCAGAATTTTTTTTAACATGTGCCACATTCGTAATTTCAGTGTAAAAATTTTAGAGTGATGACTACCGCTGAGCAAATGTTACACCCGTGATGGCCAAATTCCTTGAGAAAACACATTATCCCTCCTTTTGTAAGAAAGCCTTCGAGGGCCAATTTACCTACCGTTAACGTTGAGGGAGCATTTTCATTCTCGCGTTACTCCGAATACAACACAAAATACTCGCCGCTCTCGATAAACCTGACCTAACCTGTTACACTGTTTTTTGGACTTTGTAAGGGATATTGACTTGTTTAAGACAGGCTGCTATGGGTTGGAAACGGTTCCCCAGAATCTATCCTAACTTGACATTCAACTTTTAAAAACAATCTTGATATTGAAAGGGGCTTGGCCGAGTTGTTTACTCAGAAACGAATTTATCGCTAACCATTAAAAGGAGTCATCGGTCTGAAACAAATGTGTTGATAATGACTTAACCTTTCAGCCTTTTATAAAAATGTTCAGCCATGTTGCTTCCTGTTACCTACTTACCATCATTAACAAGGACTCCTTTTTCAGGGCGTGGCCTCCACACATGCTCTCTTTCTTCTGCCTGTTGGTTGAATTCCTTTTGACTCACATGGAAGTGTTCCTCATCGCCTTGAAGCAAATTTTCTTTCGAAACTGGAGGCTGTGTTGTGCAATTTTGAGTGTCGTTAGCAGCTACAGAATAAACAGACGAAAAAAGTTTTTAATTGTTATGCTGGCAATATACTAACCGTGACAAGCATCAAAGAAACGCCGAGATCAGAGGTACGTTTGAAGGTCTCGTGACCCAGTGATTTTGTAGGCATACCTTCTAACTTTGAACCGCCTAGACCTAAACAGCTTGATCTTTATTGTAAATTTATTGTAACACTTTGATTGCAAACCGACTGAATTACATTATGGTATCAGTTTATACGAGATCGGAGTGGAAGTCAAGTGAGAATGACGTCACACGTGTTTTAGCTCTAAATCGATCTCATTTTCTCTGAAAATGCTCTACGCTACGAGAGCTAAGAGCTATAATGTTTGTAACATTGTTCTGTTAAAAGCGGAATAAAGTGTTGTTGTTATACCGGTCCAAAATCAGACATAATCAGAGGCTTTATTGAAAATTGGACTACTACTACTATGTTATTGGCAATAATCTCTAGATCTGGTGCACGTCTGTAAATGTTAACCAGGCTAACGAGCCCTTTCATTTCAACAAGGAATCCCATTAGGCTCGGGGGCGCTGTGACTCCTCCAAGAGGGTCTCAATGGGGTAGTGGCTTTTACGGTTATCGGCTAAAATTTTGGCTTTTTTACGGTTATCGGTTAATTTTTTTCAGTTACGGTTAACAAAAAAGTTAAAAATTAACTTCTTTTGTTTCAAAAAGTTAAATATTAATTAACCTGTATCTTTTTGTATCTTTAAAGCAAAATATAGGTCTTAGGATCATCTCGGGATGAAATAAGCTATTCTTTTGAAAAACTTTAACATTTGATAGATCATACTTTTTATAAAGTATTCCACTTCTAATACTATTTTACACATAGAAATGTCAATAGTCAATTTAAAAATAATCTTTGTGAAAAGGCAAAGCACAAACGCGAACGCCCAACTCAAGGCCGGGGCGCGACATTCATTACAACAGAAGTGGCCGTTTTCACACTAGAGACGGATTATTCGTGTGAGATGGGTTATCCGTTTGATGATTCGCGTCAGATAGGTAATACGTCTTAATTTGAAAATGGAATAGCTTTAATTTTGAATGAACAATCCGCCTGACCTTATCCGTCAATTTCGAAGGAAAGTTTGAAGACGGGATTATCCGTTCCAGATAGCTTGTGTACAGCCGCCCCCTTCCCTCAGAAAAAATCGGAGAAGGGGTGTCTGTCGGGAAGGGGGCGACTGAACACAGGCTAGTCTCAGACGGATAATCCATTTCTAGCTCTAGTGTGAAAACGGCCAATAACAAAATTCCCGTGTCCAGTGTTTTTAATGATAGCGAAGGACTGTACGGAACCACTGTCAGCCGTTGCCTTGTCCGTAGGCCTCATTATTTCGCGCGCCTAATACGTTTCGGGTCACGTGGTCCCAGCGAGTTCGCCACCGAAATGCCTTGACCGAGATTGCGTGGGAAGAGGCCGTACAAGGACTAGGCCTGGCCATGTCTACCGTAGCGTCAGAGAAAAACAGGAACATGTTGTTTATCGGCAACGTGTTTTACAAATAGTGACATCTCTGCGTGTTGTTTCACTAGTAGGGAGTTTACGCAAAGACAACGACGAAGGCAACGAGAACGTCAAACAAGCAATAGGTTTAGACAAGCAAAACAACAACTTTGCACGTGCAGCACGCTTTTTTGTAAATTTCTCTGCTGTCGTTGCACGACTGCAACGTGAACTGACTGCCTAATTTCATGTTTTGTTGAGGACGGGAACAAAAGACAACAACTTTCTTTTTCTTTTCCTGAACTTTGATACAGTCCTTCAGAATTCAACTCCAAAACAATTTGCCAACACTTGACGAATTAAACGAGATGGAATAAGCGCGATAAAGTTTGAGGCAGCGCAAATTCACTTTTTAAGTGACGATTTCGTGGCCGTCGCCGTCCTCGTCGTTGCGTAAACTCCCTAGTTCGAGGGCACGACCTCCTGAAAATCGCAAATATTAATCCCCAGCAAGAAGCCACACTTTCGCTCTGGAAACTAGCCGGGAAATAAAAAACGCAACCATAAGTGAGTTTAGTACCTTCCTTAAAGGTAGCAAATTTAGGGAACAATTTCTTTTACGGTTAACTCTTTTTTTTACCCTATTTACGGCTAACGGTTAAAATTTTTCAATTTTTACCGTTATCGACTAAATTTTTGGCCGTTTTACGCCTATCGGTTAACCACATTGAGACCTTCCTCCAAAGGTACTCTGCTAAATACGGTTAAAGCCAGCACTATATATCACCTTTCAGAACAGTTCTTACTGCAGACCCACGAGATCATGGAACTCCTTACCATACCAACTCCGAAAAATAATACTGACTCGTCAGTGGGCTGCTTGAAGAAAGACATTTTAATTACAACTTGGATTTCGCTAAGACTGTTTATGATGTTTGCACCCCAGACCTATAACAGTGTGTGTATCAAGTGCCACAATAGCCGGCCATTTGGCCGCCAACTTGCATTGATTCTTATTATTCTCTTTGTCATTTGATTATTTTGCATCTACCTATACGTTGTCAACATATTTTTCATTAGAAGTAGTAAGTGTCCTGAAGTGGTGGAGCATTATTTCTCTGCGAGCGTTGCGGGCCTTTTGGCGAAGCAAAATGAATAAATATATGAATAAAGTTAAGTCAAAATTAACGCTCCATGAAATTAACGTGAATCGTTAAAATTCGCGTTAATTTAAGTCGCGTTAATTTTGTTGAGCGTTAATTTCCGCGACGTTAATTACGTGCAGCGTTAATTTCCGCGCTCTTAATTTCCAGTATTTTAACCTCAATTTTGGAACCTGTCCAGACATTCTTGACACCTAAAAAACATTAACTAAGGCGAACGTTTACAATATTTCTCCAACCACTTGATCTCTCAACAAATGGAGCTGTCAAAAACATGGAGAAACGTGCATTTAGTGTATATTTCACATCGTGTATCAAGGATGAAATGCTACGTAACCCCGGGAAAGATGTTACAACAATTGAAATTGACTCAAAGTTATCAACCTTGAAGCCCCGCAACGGCAAGCTAATGAAAGAAATCTACGAATAGCTTTTAACAGATAAAGGAAAGGGCATTATTTTATCGGGGTGGAGATCGGCCGGTATCATGGACTGCGTGAAAAACGCTAGAAATGGCCAGATTCCGTCGAGTAACCCCCTACGTTTAGAATTTTGCGTACTGTTGTGTCGAGCACATGGCTCAGTTTTGTTCAGTTTTGAATTTTTTTGCATCCAGTATTGAAATAAATTTGTTCCAGTTGTCACTAACAACTGTGTCTTAATCGCGTTAATTTCCTTTATTATGAAATTCTACCTCCTCTTTCGCGTTAATTTTCTTTATTCGAAAGTCGTTTTCCATTAAATTCGCGTTAATTTCCAGTACCTCAATTTCATGGAGCGTTAATTTCCTATAATAACGTATAATGCATGAGTTATAATGGATTTACAATACGATTTGCTATAGATGGCTCATGGCAAGAAATTGTGCCTACAAAAATACTGGCTCGAACGACGTGGCCGAGTTTCTATAACCGACTTCAGTTAACTGTCTGGGAATCGGAGGAAGCCGAGTGTAACGTGAATGATGTTATATTGCTTTTCAGTGATTCACGGTAGTTTCTTCCTTTACTAAGTTCGAGAGTGCAGTTTGGAAACCTGGAAGTGAAAGTAAAAACCCAAAGAGTCAACTGTGCGCTCTTGGACAACTTCTTAACAAATAATTTCTCGTTTTAAGTTCGCAGCTACCAAAAACACTTTTCTCCGTCACCTTGTTTAGAGACGCTGTTTTCTGAAGCGTCTCCTCTCTCTCCGCCCGAAACTGGTCGTTGTGTTGAATTAATGTTATCACCTAAAACGAAAACAGAATAAAGTTGCTTTAAAATGAAGGGAAAATTGGCAGCGAACTAAACCTACATCTGGATAGATAACGAAATGAGTAATTAGCCCCAAAACCAGGTAATTTTCTATTTAAATATTTTTTGAGATTTAACGGCTTTTGTTGGGTTTCCTGTGCATTTTACCAAATTACCAAAGATTTTCTACAGCATCTCAACACTCAACAACCAACTATCCGTTTTACAAAGGAGACTGAGAATGAAACACAATTCCCTTTCTTGACACATTGGTCATAAAAGCCTCAGAAGGACGCCTCACTGCAAGTATTTACAGAAAACCTACGCACACTGATCAGTACCTGTCTTATGACTCACACCACCCTCAATCAGTTAAACGCGGTGTTGTCAAGTGCTTATACGATCGATCAAAAAATATCAATAAACCATCGGTTATCTCTGTGGAAAAGAAACATTTAGCCTCCTTCCTTGTCTCTAACGGATACCCCTATTCGTTTGTAACTAGCATCACAAATACAAGAACCGGCAGACATCTGATAAAGAACCCACAACCCACAGCGGTTCTGCCATACATCAAAGGTTTATCTGAACCACTTCGTCGTTGCCTACAACAGCATGGCGTACGATCTGTTTTGCAAGCCCGACACAACACTGAGATCGCACTTATTACGACCTAAGGATCCTATTAATGCACGAAAACAAGATGGAGTGGGTAGGAAAGAGGAAGGGGCCTTTTGCTTGCCCATGCTACCCTCATTTACAAGTCACACCGTTTTTTCAAGTCACACATCGGTTCAAGAACTTACTGAAAGGTTTAGTAGGCACGTTGTACACAAACTTGCGAAGTTGCGGAACAAAATAGCCAGCTGCCCTGCTCAGCGTTCTCTGACAGTTTCAGGCTCTCGACACCCAGTACGAAGCTTCTAAATACAAACCTTAAGTGTCGAGGGACCTGTCAGGGCGGTTTTGAAATTTTTGTAGTTTATCGTTCAAAGTTTGGCCAAGACCATCTGAGACATTACAGCAGTACATAAAATGAGTTTCAATTAAGGCCTGATAGATTTTTGCGCACGTGAGTGTGTGTTGATAAATGGTCTCGCATGCTTCAAGGCGCCAATTCCTGAGGAATTTTTCTTCGAAACGTTATCAATATGCTTGGACCAGGAGAGGTTCTCGTCAATTGTTAGTCCAAGAAACTTTGAGGAGTCAACTCTTTTGATTTCCTTGCCCTCGATATGTGCTTGTATGGAAACCTCAGCTTGGGTTTGCAGCCTCTGACAGAAGCCAATGATCATGAATTCAGTTTTGGCGACATTTGGGCTAAGTTTGTTAGCTTTAAGCCATTTAGTGTTAGCGTAGGCTAACTCGGTGTTGATCATTATTTCAAGATCATAGTTCGTCGGGGCTGCAAAACTGATACTGGTGTCATCCGCGTGCCATTTGGGCGGTGCCGTTAATGTTGTTAAGAGAGTTTGGCAAGTCATTTATGTATAATAGAAAAAGTAATATGCCAGTTAGAGAGCCTTGAGGGACGCCGCAAGTAATTTGACTAGCAGTGGATAGATGGCCATTCATTTGACCCTGCATTGTTGACTTCTAGAGGACTGGTAGGATGTGAAGCAGCTTACAGAAGTTTAGTCGAGGCCATAATTAACCAATTTTTTGATAACAATTTCATGGTCAATAGTGTCAAAGACTTTCTTAAATCGATAAAAATCGCCCCATTAAGGAGACCTTTGTCAATATTAACACACCAGTTGTTAGTGGCTTCAAGCAGCGCAGTTAGAGTATTGTGCAACGACCGAAAACCTGATTGGCAATTTGATAATATATTGTTTGTTTTTATTTGATAATGGATTGTTTTGCATATCTTTTATTTAAAAAAATGTTCTCATAACTTTTCCTTGATTTGAAAATAATGTCATTTATAACGCTATAAAAGCTCGAACGCATCCACTGCTCTATGATCTCGGTACTTCAACTTGTTTACATGCTATGTTTACGACAGATCTATAAGTGTTGGAAACTGACCTTCGATCGTGATGTTTGGATGTTCATATCCAAATGCAACATTTCCACCATAGTTTTTTATGACTACGGGCGGAAGAGGCGTATAGCCATCGTTTTCTTCAGGATCGTCTGCAAATAGGAAATAAAATAGCTGATTTCAGTTTAATTCATTGCCCCCGCAGGGATTTCGCCCAGAAGGCGAAATCCCGAGGAGGCACTCTAGTAACTCGCGCGTATATTAAGGAAAGTACCTACAGTTGAAATATACAGTCAGCACAGTCAATATAGAAAAAATCTGGATTTGCTTGAACAGGGGTCGCGAGGAATCGGTAGGTAATGATGACGTTTCTATTCTTTGCGCCCGCAAGTACGAAATGGTTAGGATGACTTAAAGACAGAACATCCCCAAGGGACCGCTTAGGTAGATTTTGTGATATTTATTGTGCAGTCATACTTCGACACTCTTTTACGTTACGTGTTATCAGTGACATTCAATGGAGCAGTTGTTTCAGTGAAAGTTATGGACCAAAATTTTAACGACACTCGTGAAGCGCAGAAGAAGTTATAAGGTGCCTATAACTGTGTATATATAAACACTTGGAGAGTTTGCCAGACACGAGTTCACAAATCTTTTATTGGAAACCTTGCCAGACACTCCTTCTCTCTCTTTGACCGGAATAAGACTCAGCCCCAAACAAGCAAGACGAGTGAACAACGGCTAGCTTATCACTAGCAGAACGATGGACGATTACAGAAATTCGCCGACAATCAAATTCTGTGCTGACTTATTCCCTGCTCACAGATGTCTTCCCCTATAAAGTTTAAAATAAGACTAGAATGTGCGAGTGTGAATTGATCAAACGTCCTTTTAATTTCTAAGGCTTCCTTTCCGGCAAATAAAATGAACTGAATGTAAAAAATGAAAGAGAAATAGCGAAAAATTCAAATTCTAATTAAGTCTTTTCTTATGGTTAGAATAAACTGTTCTCGAAACTGAGAATGTTTTGATCAAAGCTGTGTAAATCGACGTGAAACTGTGCATGGAACCTTGCGTTTCCTGTATTTATCTCACCTATTGTATCGTGGAATAGGTGTGAAAATCTTCCTTATGAATCGGTATATTTCAAAGAGCTACACAACGAGCAAGAATGCTATTGACCGACAATATACAGAACGGGGGCAGCTGTAGTGTCAACTATTACTAGTCCGGGTAATAAAAAGGAAACATATATTTGGGGAATTCAGGTCTACCATAGTTAACTATGGGTTAACTCAAAATATATTTATTCACACGAGGAAACACCTTGCAAAAATGCATCTCATAAAACCAGGTCACAGGTAAGTCAGGAGTTAGAGTATTGCCCTGCTAAGGCAAAAAAAAGAAACACTAAAAATGTCTCCTAACCCCCAGTCATAATCTGATATAGATTTTTAGTATAAGGGTCAACTGTTTATCTCAGTTATTTATGAATAGAACGTTGATCTGCACTTGTGATCTGAGTTAATTTATGTACCTGCCATTGAGAAAACGGAAAAGAATACTGATTTGCGCTTTTCTTATCGTAATTTTGACGCTGTTTTCCGCGCAAGTGATGTCTTCCTTGAACGGCCGAAAAGGTGGGATAAGATGTCAAGTCCAATACTCTTGTTATGTGCGAGAATAAACCGATGTATGGACAAACAAACCGCAATTTCCGATACACAGCAGGTTGGTTTAAATTCCTTTTTCTTTGCAGGGAATGATAGTATGCGACAGTGAGTTTAATACAAAGCCGATAAAACTAGAAATGTGTTTGTAAGCAGCGCATTATCGTCCGGGTGAGCGTTGTCCTGAATAGGACTGCAGTTTTTTATTTTTTATTTTTTTATTTGCCACACAATAATACAAAATGAATTGCACTTTCAACTCGGGGTGCCGGAGACAAGGGGGATGCACAGGTTGGGATGCTGGGAACGAGAGCAGAGAGCGAGCGGAGAATTATTTCCTGCATTATTTCCTGTGTTAGCCGGAGGGCAACCGTTTAAGTCCCTAGAAACGTTGTGAACCCAAGTGAACTGATACTTTCATATAAAGTAGAACCTCCGAAGGGAAACGAAAAACAGTTCGAGTTAGGTGGACTGCGAACTTATAGTGCAACATATCTGAGTGCAAAGCAAAATCACGGAGTATTTCAAGTGATTAGCGATGAAACATTTTTGTGTGAAATAAGTTGTCTGCCAGTGTTTGTAGCGAAAAAACGTATGCCCTTTAATATGGACACCACTGGAATGCGCGACATATAATCAAAATTAGGGATGTCTGACATTTTCAATCGATTTCTTATTATTAAGATAACAACTAACCTAGGTTTGTGTGTTTTCTCTCCTTGGGCGTATAACCCGCTTGTACGACATCCTCGTCATCAATCAACTCCACGAAGTTTGATGGAAACATCCCTTCTTTCCCGGCTAATCGGCCCCACCACCAACCTTTTCCCACTTTTTTTTTAATGTCAACAATATCGCCGTAGTTTATTGACAGTTCAGTATGATCTTCAGCGTGCCTTGAAAATGTTACTTTTGCCTTCTTTCCTGCAACTGTCACAGATGAAATATCCATTAGTATCATAATGAATATGACCATCAAGAGATTTCTTCGTTTTACAATCTTTCCAAAGGCGCCACTGTATTGTGAAGACAGTGGCTTAGATAAACCTTAATTTACCATTTCATCCGCTCATAAAAAACGATATGTAGGTCGAAATTATTTCATCTCTCCAATCTTCATTTGAAGAGTTGTGTGTTGAGAAACAGCAGTTTCGAAGAAATCGTTACACATCTCAGCACTAGCCTGAGTGAAATGATTACATTAGTAATTATCACTCCTCCGAGATTTGATTTTTAAGATCGGAAATGCCAAATTTATTTTTAGAATTTGGAAACATGTCAGCTTTAGGCTTCTTCCAGGCTTATTTGAATGGAGACGATACCTCGAGCTTATTTTTCTGCGAACCTATTTCGATCTGTTGTTCTCGCTCTCTTCTTTTTCCCCTCTCCTTTCCTTTTTACAGCCAGTTTTGTTGCCCACTTTATCGTCTTTCTTTCCTATTGGATTGTGGTTGTTGGCTATCTTTCCAGGAAAGGGAAATATTATATCTGCGAAGAGTAGTAACTTTGTCAGGCCTGGTCAGGATTTGCAAAATGGTACCTGTGGAAGGATCTATCCTTGCTGAGCTCATTGTTTACCAACTTGACAGCTTAAGCTAAAAGCTAAGTGGGTCCAGGAAAGAAAATATGCATCATTCCAGATGAACGGAAAACGACCAAAGGGTTGAAATAAACGAGATAAAATATATGGTACGAAAGAAGTATAGTAGGGAATGTTTAGGTATTTTTTGCGGAGAAATCCCATTACCCTGTGGAGGAATGAATCAACGCTGATGACGTCATAGCCTTTTGTTTTATATCATGAATAAAATGCGAAAGAATCTCGTCAAGATAAGATGGTGCGCTATTTTTTGGTGATTTTACAGGTTTTACAGATTAAAGATGGATAATATATAGATTTAGCCAGGGCTAAAGGCGAAGCTCTCATTAATATCTATAGTTTACTCAAAAAAAATATAAAATCTTGTAATGCTAAGCGGCGAAGGTAACGAAAACAGCCGGAAAAAAAAACAATAGGTCTAATTAGCAAAACACAACTTTGCTCGTGCAGCACACTTTTTTGTACATTTCTTTCCCGCTGTTTTGCCCGACTACAACGTTAAACTTCCAGAAGCTTCCTAGTGAGACTTTTATGAAGGAAATGTTGTATGTGTTCCTATTCACTTTATTTTTCGCTGCTGTCGCTGTCGAAAGAAAGAATCGGCGTTGTTGTTCTTGTTTCTTTTTTTTTTATCTCTAGAAGTCTGGGTGACTATGCGATTTTATTACCACCGAAACGGGCGGGTACTCGAAATGCAAATTTTCACTCCGACTTACATGAAGGGGTGGACGTACGGACGATTTTCTAAGAAACAAAATTTCTTGAATGCATAGATAACCAAATTTTCTTACCCCTACCCTCTTGCGAGCACTTTGCGCGCGAGAGAACTCCGCTAATATTACAGCCCTTTGTCTTTATCTCATGAATATAATGCGGTGGATTAAGATTAGGTCACGTGCTATTTTTAGGTAATTCAACCCGCTGGATAGGTATTCTTGTTAATTTTAGGTAGATGAATGTCTTGCTGTTTGATTGATTGACTAAGAACTCACAAACGTATTCATTAGTTGATTGATGCGGTCAAAGGAATACGCGCTAACTCGCCTGTGATGTGGGGTCTTTGTAAGATCGATCTGGGGTCAATGTAGGGTTGATGTAGGACCGATGTAGGTTCAATATGGGGTCGATATTGAATCAGAATTATGTAATTGAATGAGGAGGAGAGAGAGAACAATAGAAATGTGGTGGTGGTGGTGGTGGAGGGAATGCAATAGAAATGTGATGGTGGTGGTAACGAAAATATAATAGAAATGTGGTGATGGGCGCGGAAAAAATAGAAATGTCGTGGTAGTAGTGATGGAGGGAACGCAATAGAGATATGTTGGTCGTGATGGTGGTGGTGGTAGTAAAGAGAAAAGAATAGAAATATGGTGATGGTGGCGGTGTGGAGGAAAAACAAGAGAAATGTGGCGGTGGTGGTATTGCCGGGGGTGGTAGAGAAAAAACAATAGATATGAGACAGTGGTTGTGGTGGTGATGGTGGTGGTAAAGAAAAACAATAAAATTGTGGTGGTAGTGGTGGTGGTAGAGGGAAAACAATAGAAATGTGTCGGTGGTAGTAGTGGCGGTGGTGGCGATGACCAGGCAAAAAGCTCTGTTGCCTATTAGACCCGTCAACAGAAACCTTTTTGGACACAAGCGAACTTTTTCTTTCATACAAATTTATCCTCACTATTATTATTATATTTGAAATGAGGATTGTCTGATTTTTATATATTCGATCATCAGTCTTATTATTGACATACCAACTAACCTTGGTTTGTGCGCGTTCTCTCCTTGGGCATATCATTTGCTTGCACTATATCCTCCTCATCAATTAGCTCCGCGAAGGTTGATGGAACCATCCCTTCCTTCCCGGATAATTGGCCCCACCACCAACCATCTCCCATGTCACTTTGAATGTCAACAATATCACCGTAGTTTAGAGACAACTCATAACCATCTGCAGCGTGCCTTGAAAATGTTACTTTTGCCTTCCTTCCTGTAACTTTCAAAGATAAGATAACGGAGTTTAGCCAGTGTTTAACAAAGCGCGTTCTAAGCCATTGCAGTTTGCCGAACGCTTTTATGTAAACACCATTTATCGTGATCAGTTTCATAAAAAGCATATGGCATAGACTAGAAAAGCATTTTTCTTCATAAAATAACCTATTTGGGCGGAGATCTGAGAGTCCCAGGATTTCCGCAGTCTAAGTTAAACTTCGTTTAGATAACCGGTTCTTTAAGTCCTCACCCGACCAACGCACTTGACTATCTAGTTGGACATACGGATCCATTCAACCTTGAACCGGTCAATGTGACTTCTTTTGTTTGAATTTCCCTATCCCTAACCATGTCATTGTTATAGGAAAGTACTTTCAGTTCAAAGGCACCTACATGTTGCTTTGTTTATTTTATCCTTACACATTCAAATCGCGTCTGGTTTGCCTGTGGATCATGTTGTTGGAGAACTGAATGCAAGATGGAAAATCATGCAAACGAAAGTATAAGAAACACGTTTTTAACAATTGTCGCATACCAATAATGATGGCTATCTCTAGCAATAATTTCAGTTAGTAAGTTCCTTTTCCATCCCAGAAACTCTTTTACTGCAGGAATTTTGGAAACGCCAAAATAAAAAAATACAGCTTGAGAATATGTATGAAATAATGACACTGAAATGTATCAATTATGATGGTATGTAGTACTCATCAATTTGACAGAATTAGCATAACGTGAAAACAGCTAGTGGCTATCACAACACAGATTTTTGGCCTGTTCGATCGTAGGCTAAGGTTCAGCTTGGAATTTAAAGGTGTTGCAATAGCTTGCAATGAATCAATGTTAATTGAAGTAAACCACCAACAACTTTCTTTTTCTTTTGCTGAACTTTGATACAGTCCTTAAGAATTCAACTCCAAAAATTTGCCAGCATTTGACGAATTAAACAAGATGGAATAAGCGCGAAAAAGTTTCAGGCAGCGAGAATTCACAGCCTCATAACAGATATACTTTTAAGTATTCTGAAGGGATTACCCTAGTTAAATAAAGGTTTACTACTACTACTACAGGTACTGTCTTGTTGTTGAAAAACGGCGGTATCTATTCAAACTTTGACCATGAATTTTTTTTGAATTTCAATATCCTTTTCCGTAAGACCAAACCAGCAGTCTTTTTTAAACAAGACCAATGTAAGTGAGACCCTGCTAGCTACCCCATGCTGACGAGTCCTAACAAGGACAAAACAGCTCTCTTTGGCTGCCACTACCAGGGTGATATGGCCGTGCGCATGCGTAAGGTACTGGCTATACCTCGGAGTTGGTTGTGTGTTCTTCAGTGCATATTGTGGTCTTAGCCTTTTTCTAACCTTTTTTGTCAATTGTACTGAGGCTACAACAGGTAATTTGAGACAAAGTATCTTTCCTGTCTTCATGGCATATCCCTCAACATGGTAGTTAAATAGAGTGCGTTCGCATGGTAACCTACATTCGCTTACAAGGACGACGTTCCGCAATCTGTTGAGGCCTTAGCTTGCTAACCCCAGCTTCGTGGTGACGTGTGAATACAATAATTGTTCCTCCAACAACAGCAACCTTCAGCATTTCGTACGCTTCTGTGCCTAGACTGTAAAACTTCACGTCCCGCTCAATTGCCCTCAGGCCATCTGGATAAGTAGTAAACTCACTCCAGGAATGCTTACAGCGTCTTTTAAATGTCCATTCCCTTGTGCTTGTGAATGCGTCGGCCAATCGTTCTACAAAGTGTTCTTTGGTGAGGTTCAGATCGTAATTACCACAGTTAAAACCAAGCACAGGCACCTGGTCGCACCATTCCTTTATTTTGCTCCTTTTTTAGGAATCAAATCCATATCTGCAGGCATGTATTTTGTAACGTTGTTCTAATCCTCGCCCCTCGCCTCTCTAATTCTTCCATGAACTTTTGAAATCGTATCCGTTTTACAGATGTGGATTGGTCCTCGTTCAAGAGTGTCGGCAACACTGACCGAGATATCGGCCGCATGTACGGACTCGAATGTCAATCAATTTGTAGTTTCCTTTCGCTTGGCTTAGCTTTGTCTTGATTTGACTCGAAATCGTAGAAGATATTGTGAGGGTAACTTTTCATTTCAGTTATTGAAAATTCACCTATTTTTTTCTACTTCATGCAGTGCCATATTTCAATAACAAATATGTTAGAGCGATTTTCGTATGACCTTGAAATGAAAACGAGCGAACAAAACAGAAACAACAAACGAAAGGAAATAGAGCAACTTGATTGGTTTATCGAACGGTTACAAATGCGCGTGGCTTTTAGTTGGTTAAGCGAACGCTCAGGCCAAAAAAACTTCATGCCCAAGAACTTTCTGGAAAGCAATCGATACCCCGCTTTGACGTCATACTGCTAAACGATTGGCAAATCGAACAATGCCTCCTCCATATTAGGGTTTTCTTTGGCGGGAAAACGAAGCGTCCATGTTTTGGTCTTGTTATCCATTGGCTGATAAAACAAATAACGAACCCTTACCGAAACCATTCTTTCAAGGTCATAAGAAAATCGCTCTATCACTTGATACCGGGCTTTATGAATAGTCTGTTTTCTGGGTAACACAAAGGGCACCCATGCAGCCGTGATTATGTTCTGACCAACCAAATTGAAAACTTCGATTCAGACGTCGTTTTCCCCCCTCAAACGTATACATGTGATTCAAATGGCCTTACAATACCACTTAGTAATCTTTATGCCAAGCATCAAGAAAAGGTTCTATTTTGGCAAGTAGCCTAACTCCTTTCAGTTTTTCTTTTCAAATATATGTCAACTAACGCAACATACAAAATAAATTACGATAAATTAGGAAAATTGATAATTCCGGCTCTCTTTGCAACTGATCAAATACCTATTTACCGTCCGTTATTTCGGAGTCAGATCTTTCGTCGCTGGAATCTTGAAAAAAATTAATGTAAAACGTCATTGCAGTATGAAATCAACATATTCTTATTTTTAAGTAAATTAGCCTGCGTACACAGTAATGTTCAAGGAGTTATGATAACTCCTCTAGCGAGGTTAATTTAACTCCTTCCAGTGGACTTATTTTTTGGGGAGTTATTTTCACTCCAAAAAGGAGTATAAAAAACTCATTTTCAGGAGTAAAAATGACCCCAGATATTAAGGAGTTGAAATAACCCCCAAAAAGGAGTCATCCTGAACCTAAAATTTTTACTCCACTTTCAGAGTTAAAGTAACCGAAGTAACCCCCAAAAGAGTAAAAACAACCCATGTAAGGAGTAAAAATAACCCCATTTTCGGAGCTGTTTTAACTCCAGGCTGGGAGTAAAAAGAACTCTTTCTCAAGAGTAAAAATGACCCCAAATTTGGAGTTAAATTAGGAGTTTAAGTTACCCCAAAAAGGGGGTTATCCTGTACCTAAAATTTTTACTCCATTTTTGGATCACTGTGTCGAAAGTGGGAAGGGATTGGGAGAAAGGGATAAACTGCCATGCAAGCTATTAAAAAATCAGCTATATGAAATCTGAATAGGTGATATTTTTAACCTGGTGCAATGCATAACAATATTCATCAAAAATCAAACTACCTAAGATGCAAGATTACTTGTGCGAATTCCGGGAACATTTTGGCGGCCGAGCCGCTATCCAGCGAGGAAATGTAAGCCTGTACAAAAAATGTTGTAACTCGACTTACACAATGCCTTTTGTAAAAAATTTCATGTGTTTTAATTCCTGTTACTCGCTTACCATCACTAACAAGGCTATTTCTTCCCTCGGGCTGTTGGTTGCATTGCATTTGCTTCTGATGGAGATCTTCCTCATCGCCTTGAGGCATTTTTTTTTTCCGAGGCTGAGGAAGAGGAGGAGGCCCTGTTGTGCAGTTTTGAGTAGTGTTAGCAGCTAAAAATAAGAATGCAACGGAAGATGAAGTTATGAAATTGCTGTGTTAGTACTGATACGAACATAGACAGTTACTCGAGACACTGAGAAGTAACTTTTTATAACCAACCTCTAGCTATCTGGGTATCGAAACCGACTGTCAAGTCGTTGATGCTATAGAACATGCAGGGTAAACATTTGCCATATGTTTTGGTTATTAGAATTGAATTTTGAAGTTCCTTATTTACAGTAAGTATTTTCTTTGTTTTTCTTCATGACTTTTAAGTTTGAGTATGCAATTGAAAACCTAATTGACCACTCCAGAAAATGCCATAACAAACCATAATGCTCTTTGTTTGTCATCCTAAAATTTGGCATAAGCATTGTTTTCAGTTTCTCTTGGGGCCATTTTCTGGAGTGGTCAATGAGTAGTATAGGGCGCACCGGTTACTCCGGATTTTTACGCAGGAATTTCATTAACTTGCGCAGGAATACATTAACGCCAATGAAGTCATAACCTTTTGTCTTCTCAGGAATCTCACTGCACTTTTTTGGGCAGGAATTTCATTAACTTGAGCAGGAATAAATTAACGCCCATGACTTTGTAACTTTATTTGATTTACCACAAAATACAAATAACGATAAAACAAGACAGTTACACAAAAGCAAATGAAAGTGGCGAGGAAGCCCAAAAAGAAACCATGAGGCTTATAGGCATTGGGCTCCCTCAGAGTAAAAATAAAGTTAACAGTAACAGTAACAGTAAGGCCAGGATCGAAAGTAAAATACAATGAAGGTAAGTATAAATTAACTAATTACATAGACTGAGTTGACAAAATATAAAGTATGGTACATGTAACAATAAGTATAAAAATAATATCAGACATGTGAAGAAAGATAACTATTTACAACAAGATTTATAACTGATAATTCATATATAATTTTTTTCAATTTCGTTTTGAATAAGTGGAGAGAATTAGATTCTTTAATATCATTTTCTATAGAGTTATAATAAGTAAGTCCTTGGAAACTGACAGAAAATTTACGAAGGTTTGTTCTACAAAATCACTTATCAGTGTAAATCACTTATCAGTGAAATTGATATCCTCAATAAAGATTATTATTATTATTAAAAAGGAAGGTGAAAATCGTTCGCGTATCTAGTGGCATAGCTATGGACTTGTTTGTTTTAAGAAAAATAATTGTTGAACTTTGAAGGCAAAAGAGAATGGTTAAGAGAAAACATAAGTTTACCCAATTATAGTTGTCTAATATCGGAAAGTTTTAGTAGCTCTAACTCTTTGAAAACAGGGTCTGAATGAGAATCCAAAGTTGATTTAGAAATAATTCTGATGACTTGCTTTTGCAAAGAGACAAGACGGCGAAGATTGGTTTTGTACGTAGATCCCCAGACAATAATACAATAATGAAGATAAGGATAAACTAAACAATAATAAAGAGTTTTTAGACAGGGTTTACGTAGAAAAAATCTTGCTCTATTAATGACTCCTATTGATTTCGAGATTTTACGAGCTTCTTGAGAAATGTGCGGTTTCCAAGACAGATGTTCATCAAGGACTACACCGAGGAAGACAGTTTCCTTAACCTGTTCGATTCTCTGTTCATTTATGCATATTTGCATTGGAAAATGATACCTTTTCTGTCTAGGCTTCTTCAGGTTTAAGGAGAGTTTGTTTGCCTTAAACCAAGTGGATAATTTATTAAGTTCGGAATTGAGTGAGGCTGCCAGGTAGACAGGATCTTTATGGGACATAAATAAATTAGTATCATCAGCGAATAAAATCAGTTCGACGAGCGTCGATACGTTATTTAAATCATTAATATAGAGCAAGAAAAACAAGGGGCCCAAAATGGATCCCTGGGGGACACCACAGCAGATAGTTTGTGCATGGAGAGGAGCATTGACCGTTAAATTGAACGAATTGCAACCTGTTGGAGAGGTAGCTTCTAACCCAGTCCAGAGCCACGCCACGTATACCATAGTGTTCGAGTTTGTCAAGCAGAATATTACGATCGACGGTATCAAAGGCCTTAGAAAGATCAAGGAAACACCAACGGCATGTTCACTGCGATCAAGAGCAAGGGAGATTTTTTCATATAGGCCAATCAATGCTAACGAAGTTGAATGATTTTTCCTGAAGCCAAATTGATTATCAAATATAATTTCTAGTTTACTTAAATAATTATAAAGACGGTTATAAACAACCTTTTCAAGAAACTTAGAAAAGCTAGGGAGAATCGAGATCGGTCTATAGTTCGTAAAGAGTGATCGATCACCGGCTTTAAAGAGTGGTATCACGCGAGCAATTTTCATTTGGTCGGGAACAATGCAATGAGTGATAGGTAAATTGATTATATGAGCTAAAGGATCGGCAATAATTTCAATTGACTGTTTTATGATGGAAATGGGAATTCTATCATGGCCAGCTGCCTTACCTGGTCGAAAAGCATTGGAAATTTCCGATAGCTCATTTGGAGTCACTGGATCAAAAAACACCGATTGACAAAAGTGACCACAGAGAAAACTGCGGTGAGAGACAGACGAGTGAATTTCTTTGGCTAGATTAGGTCCGATATTAGAAAAATAACTACAGAATCTATTAGCGATGTCTACTGGATCCGTAATTTCATGGTTGTCAACTTTAAAGATGGAATTGATTTTAAACGCTTTCTTCTTTGTCTTAATAATTTCGTTTAGAACTCTCCATGTAGCTTTGGCATTTGATTTAGAAGCATCGATTTTCTTTTCGTAATATATACGTTTAGCAATTCTTAATGAGTGATTCAATTTGATTTTGTAATTTTTATAACGAATTTCATAATGCGAAGATTGATTAGTCAGATACTGACTATATAACTTATTTTTCGTTCTTATCGACTTCAGAAGTCCTTTCGATAACCAAGGCTTACTCAAACGGTAATTGCTCACCTTAGTTTTTTTTAAAGGAAAACATGGGTCATATGCCGTAGAGTATTGTTTGAAAAAGCTGTTATAGGCATTATTTGGATCATCAAGAGTGGTATACTGAGACCAGTCAATTCTCTCCAAATGCGATAGAAACTTAGTTGTGTTGACTTGATTTACAACTCGAACAAAAACAGTTTCATTAGATGCTGTGATTGAGGCGTCGAAATGAATAGAAAATATAGGCAGATGGTCAGAAATGTCAGTAAAAATCAGTCCACTCCTAGATCTATCGAAAAATTGGTTAACGAAAAAGTTGTCAATTAAAGTTGTCGAATGACAAGTTATTCTTGTAGGGCACTCAATCAATGGAAAGAACATATTTGAATATAGCGCATCTAAAAATTCACCAGTAACGGAATGACTTTGGTGGTTCAATAAATTTAAGTTAAAGTCACCCATTAAATAACAAACCTTATTTTCTTTTGAAATCTTACTTAATAGCTCATTGGTCATTGTTAAAAATTCATCAACGTTTTGGTTTGTAATTCGCACCAGTAACAATGTTCTTTCCCTCGGGCTTTACAATTTCAATAAACAAAGATTCCGCGACGTTTGGCAACGAAAAATCAAGATCGCATCGAAATTTAAAATTCAAATTGCTAGAAACATACAGACCATCTCCACCACCGGATCTATTTTCCCTACTTTCCCTATTTCCCTTTCGGTTTATAAAAGTGATTTTATTGGCGTTATTTTTTTTCTTTTCAAATATACGTCACCTAACGAAACATACAAAATAAATTACGATAAATTTGGAAAATTGATAATTCCGGCTCTCTTTGCAACTGATCAAATACCTACTTACCGTCCGTTATCTCGGAGTCAGATCTTTCGTCGCTGGAATCTTGGAAAAAAAGTAAGTTAAAATTTTATGCAATATATGAAATTACAATATTCTTATTTTTAAGTAAATTAGCCTGCGTACACAGTACTTTTCAAGGAGTTATAATAACTCCTCTAGTGGGGTTGATTTAACTCCTTCCAGTGGACTTATTTTTGAGGAGTTATTTTCACTCCAAAAAGGAGTTTAAAAAACTTTTTTCAGGAGTAAAAATGACCCCAGATAATGAGGAGTTGAAATAACCCCAAAAAAGGAGGTATCCTGTACCTAAAATTTTTACTCCACTTTCAGAGTTAAAGTAACCCCCAAAAGAGTAAAACAACACATGTAAGGAGTAAAAATAACCCCATTTTCGGAGTTATTTTAACTCCAGACTGGGAGTAAAAAGAACTCTTTCTCAGGAGTAAAAATGACCCCAAATTTGGAGTTAAATTAGGAGTTTAAGTTACCCCAAAAAGGGGGTTATCCTGTACCTAAAATTTTTACTCCATTTTTGGAGTTATAAAATCACTGTGTCGAAAGGGGGAAGGGATTGGGAGAAAGGGATAAACTGCCATGCAGGCTATGGCAAAATCAGCTATACGAAATCTGAATAGGTGATATTTTTTACCTCGTGCATTGCATAACAATATTCATCAAAAATCAAACTACCACTTGATGCAGGCTTACTTGTGCGAATTCCGGGAACATTTTGGCGGCCGAGCCGCTATCCAGCGAGGAAATGCAAGCCTGTACAAAAAATGTTGTAACTCGACTTACACAATGCCTTTTGTAAAAAATTTCATGTGTTTTAATTCCTGTTACTCGCTTACCATCACTAACAAGGCTATTTCTTCTCTCGGGCTGTTGGTTGTATTGCATTTGCTTCTGATGGAGATCTTCCTCATCGCCTTGAGGCATTTTTTTTTTCCGAGGCAGAGGAGGAGGAGGAGGCCCTGTTGTGCAGTTTTGAGTAGTGTTAGCAGCTAAAAATAAGAATGCAACGGACGATGAAGTTATGAAATTGCTGTGTTAGTTCAGAACATAGACAGTTACTCGAGACACTAAGAAGTAACTTTTTATAACCAACCTCTAGCTATCTGGGTATCGAAACCGACTGTCAAATCGTTGATGCTATAGAACATGCAGGGTAAACATTTGCTATATGTTATGGTCATTAGAATTGAATTTTGAAGTTCTTTATTCACAGTAGGTATTTCCTTTGTTTTTCTTCATGACTTTTAAGTTTGAGTATGCAATTGGAAACCTAATGAGTAGTATAGGGCGCACCGGTTACTCCGGATTTTTGCGCAGGAATTTCATTAACTTGCGCAGGAGTACATTAAAGGGAACCTCCACTCTTACTACAGAATAAGTTTAAATCGAATAAAATTATGTTGATAAACAAATTTGTTCGAAATTTGTTTTTAAAAAAGTGTTTACATCAGGAAAAGTGAATTTTAAAATCGCTTATTTTCACTTTCAAATTTCGCGGGAGCCGCCATCTTGAATAATTGTGACGTGTTACGGTTGCTCTATTGTTCTGACACAAAGAGCTTTTGTTTAATAACAATAGGGCAACCATTACACGTCACAATTATTCAAGATGGCGACGCCCGCAAAATTTGAAAACAAAAATAGGCGAATCTAAAAGTTATTTCTTTCGGATACAAACGCTTTCTTTAAAAATATTTTAGACTGACTTGACTGTAACAGTTATTTCCTGTGATTTAAAGTTATCTTTTTGTTGAAGTGGAGGTTCCCTTTAAAAGAATGAGGATGAGGTGGGGAAAGATTAATATTGTGGAGAGGGAATAAACAAATTGAGGAGGGAAATTAACAAAATTGTGGAGGAGGAGGAAAATAAAAATGAAAAGGGAGATGGGTAGGTAAAGCATTGTCTTTCGTGTTAAAAAGAGCTAGTTTGCATTTGCCCTAATTAATATGCTCGATTTGCCCGCCAAGAATCAGTGAACCGGAACTAAGACAATCACAGCAGCAGGAAATGGGACTTGGATAATTAAGTTACGTCTCATGATTTTAAGTCACAGACAAGTTTGACTTTACTCCTCAGACACTATAAATTAATCAATGAAAACGTTTATTTTCCAACTAACCAATCGAAAACGAAGACGGTTATCGACCTTAAAGTAACTAGAAAACCTAAACCAACTAAACATAGCACACGACCTTATCTTAATGAGATTCTGCGCATTTTACTCATGAGATAGAGACAAAAAGTTATGACGTCATCGGCGTTAATTTATTCCTGCCCAAGTTAATGAAATTCCTGCCCAAAAAAGTGGTGTGAGATTCCTGCGCGTTTTATTTATGAGATAAAGACAAAAAGTTATGACGTCATTGGCGTTAATGTATTCCTACGCAAGTTAATGAAATTCCTACGCAAAAATCCGGAGTAACCCTAACCCCAAAATATTATCAACGCAGCTCATAGACGAATTATTTATAAATGATTTCTTGTTTACTAGTTCGCAGTTGCCACACACGATTTTCTCCTTCACCTTTACTGGAGAAGCGAGTTCCTGACATGTTCTCTCCATCTCGAAGCCCCTTTCCGCCCAAACATGGTGGTTGTGCTGAGTTAACGTTATTGCCTAAAAGATAGCAGCATAAAATTGTTGAAAAGAGATGAAAAATTATGAGCGAACTAAAACGGCATCTGCTACACAGGGATAACGAAAGAAGAAGTTAATTTGGCTATCTTTATGACAAATGTACAAGCATTTGATGCTGACAGGAGCTCAGATACTGACCTATGATCACGATCTTTGAAGAGGATCCAACAGCAACGTTACCGGTGTTGTTGATGATTACGGGCTTATAGCCCTCATTGGCATCTGCAAATTAAGAGATAACAAAATCATAAGTTATTTTTCAATAACTTTATAAATAAATTTTTATTTATCACATTTTTTAAAACTGAGCGAGATTGAAGTTCGCCCGTTGAAGTGTATTGATCATTTTCACCGGAATCTTGATGCACCTTGTTTACCCCCCCAAATTTTACATACCGTAACCGTTGTTTCCAATGTCTCCTGGGTATTACAGTCGTCCCAAGAAAAATCTAGAAAATCATTTGTAATTATTGAAACAGGAAAACGCAGAGCACTTATTACCAAGTTATGAAAAAAAGTGTCCATTGACCTCGTAATAAATCAAAGGATCCTTTAGTTGTGTCACGTAGATGACACTCACGGCTTTAGCTTGCATCACGAGTGTCAGGTAAAGTTACATTCCCTTCAATACAAAATTAAAATCAATTCCAACGGCTCACCTAGTGACTGGTTTGCCTGTGCGTACACAATCGTGCCGCAGATTTGAATGCAACACACAGGGATCCCGAGCGCTTTTCAGCATATTTTTTTACTTTGTTTTGAAAGGGATTTGAAAATACAATCGCTTCAAGAAACTCGGAAACTGGAATTGACATTTAATTTGCTTTTGGTATCACATTCAGCAATTACTTAATGAAGCTGAGTAGGATGTGAAAAATTATGCAGATCGAGGCGGATAACAGCCTCCGAGACCTGCATAATTCTTCGCATCATGGTATTAAGCCAAAGCAACCTTGTTTCCGGGCCAATATAACACCGATCAACCTCGTTTCCAATTAAGTTTACCAACGAATCGATGTTATATTGCTCGTGTCTTCCAAAGTTAGTCAACGCCGGTTTGTTATGAAGAATTAGCCAGGGGAGTGGAGCCAATCAGAAACGGCAAGGTACTTTGAATGAAAAATAATACACATTATTCACATCACTCCGGAGAAATCAATACTTCAAAACAGTTTTGTTCTCTAAGCGTGAAGGAAAAGTTATATTTTTCGAACTGGTGATTAGAATAATTCTTTAATAATTAGGCAAGAGTAATTCTCCAGAAATTAGAGCGCGTCAATTCAAGTTATTTTCGGATAAAAGTAGACATTCACGTACTTTTTATTTCTTTTCAGGGATAAATTAGTAGCCAGGATTTATACGAAAAGTATCCGAAACGAGGGCAAGAATTGTGTATTCTTAAGAAATAACAAGAATATCAATTCTAACTTGAATTACCAGGTTTACTAGTCCCTTCTTTCAGTTTTGTTAGTTCATCTTCTATTTGGTCCACCTTATCATCAGCTTTGTCACATCTTTCATGTAACAGGTCTTGATTTTGCTCCAGTTGTTCTACTCTGTCATTTGTATCAGCGAGACCTTCTTCTACCTCTTGAAGTCGTATAAATAACTGTGCTTTGAGAGACTGAAGTTCTTTCAAAACGTTTTTAATCTCTTTACCTCTATTTTCTGAATATTCTTGCAGAATGGAAACATCATTTGAAACCTTAGAGACCTGCTTGGTTTGTAAATTCAGTTGTGACTCCATAGTTTTGTAGTCCTTGATGAGATCCCTCACTTCATCTTGTACCAAATGCAGAATATCTTTTAGGACGGAATTTTCCACGATTAACTGACAGCCTGTACGTACGAAACAAGAGAACAGATTTTGTTTGTTGTTCGTTAAGTACAGTCAAAAAGTTAAATAACCTTTGAAGCTTGTAAGCAAAGAACCTGGGTGGACCTTTTTTTCTGGAACTTACCCTAAGCCAACTTCGAACGCTTAGAGGGCCCCGTTTGGACCCACAGTGTATTCTCATATTTTTCACTGAATGAACTGTTACTTCAAATTAAACAATCTGTTCTCTTCTCTCTCTATCCCTATAAGTATCTATTGCTAAACAGTCCAACCATAAATTAAATGATTCACCAGTGAGTCCTGCATTCAACCTTCCTTAGCTTAAGCATGTTTGAACCTATTTGCAAGACCCCCGCTTAACTCGGACTTCGCTTGGACCTGTTGAGGACCCCATATCACTACTTATCTCTTCTTAATAAACCAAAACTAACAATAGCAAACGTAACTGCAAGAAAAACGATTTGCAATTTTTTCACCTATTTTTGTTTTTCAGGTTTTGACATTTTACATTTTTATACGTCATTGCGGCAAGAACTCGTTACCTTTTGACTTCCAGTCAGCAAGTTGTTCCAATGCTTTCTTCTCCACTGCAGTTGTCAGTCCTAAACTCTTTAGTAATGTCTCTAGCTTGGCAAAGCAATCATTGAACAGGGCATCTGTCCACTCGGTTAAATCAACATGGCCCCATTTATTTCTGACATTTTCCCTGACATCATCAGCGGACGCCTGGGTATGTAGGGAGAACACAGCTGAAGGCATGTACATCTTAAATCCCAACAGGCGGAGGATGGCTGTCATGTCTAGCGACTCGTCAAAGGCTGAGAACTGAGCCAGATAACCTGGCACATACAACTTGGCCAAGTCTACGGCGCTATTAATGTTGAAGTTGTAGTTGCATAAACCATGCACAACATTGTTGTTGTTGATATTTTGAAATTTCAAGTTCCTAAAGATGGCCGGATCTGCTCGGACGTTACCATAGTTTAAGGTTCCTAGGGTACTTGGTGGGGTTGAATGTTTGCAATGTCTATCCAGATCCGCATAGTTGTTGTCCATCCCCTTTGTGACAGCATCCCGCAAAACAGGAGCAGCAACCTTGTTCAAGGCAATTCCCACGACAATCCATCTCTTTTCTTCATCAGAGACAATCATCTTCAGCGGTCATATGAGTAGAATAAAGAAACGAGATATAAAACAAAAACAACGATTTTTATCCAAACTGAAGGCCTAATCATTTAATATAATTTTCTACCCGCAAATAGCTAAGGAACTAATCGAGGCGGGAGGAGAGAAAGACATATTTACTTATTTACCTTACATGATTCGGTAAGAATGGACCAAAAATTATGTCAACACTTACAATACAATAAAGACAATATATAAAGTAAAATGAGATAAAAAGTTTATAAATAGGGTAGGATTTAGAAAAGACACTAAGATGAAGGAGAATTAACTTAGGATAATGTAGAAAACAACTTGATAGGGGGTTTCAACATAATCGTCCTCCGACTGCAAGCTAATCCAGAAGGAATCCTTTATATTTTTCCGAAAATCCGATTGCTGGGCATTTTTTTTAGTAAGGAATAGAGTTCCAAATTTGAGTACCACTTTCCGTGAAAGAGGAAGGCATTTTATGCGTCCTAGGGAACTTAACTTGAAGGATACGGTCAAGATAGATCTAGTTCTGTAGTTGTGGATCAGACTATATAAAAATAGGCTAAGTAGGAGAAGACAATTCGATTTAATAAACAAAGGTACGACGTGCTCCCTAGACAAATTGAGACGTTGGGCCCTTTTTTGTAGAATTAGGATCTTTCTCTGAAACGTCGGGGGAAAATTTCCTCATCCACAGATATCATAAGTTAAAAAAGGAAACATCAATGAATTGTGTATTAATTGCAAGAAAAATACAACGCGGGACATAGTGTCGACCTGTGCGTCGAATCGTAGCGATAATTCTTATCGACTTGTTGATTTTGTAAAAAATGGATTCCTTGTGATATTTCCATGAAAGATTTGAACCAATAATTACACCAAGATTTCAAGAATTGCGTAGCCGTTTGACGCGAGGTCAAGAATTTTGATCCTAGGAACAGAGGGCATTTTCTTTTTGTGAGGGAGAAAGATTACAAAATTAGACAGTTTTTGATTAGCCATTCGTTTAAGCTGGCAAACTCACGATTAACAGAGTTTCTTCAGATTGTTATTAGTAAATATTAGACTGGTATCGTCAGAAAGTAGACAAAAGGCAAATAGTGAAGAGGACTCTAAAAAAAACAATAATGTACGAATAAGAGTGGCCCGAGGACTGAGCCTTGCGGCACACCACATAGGGTCTCAGGCACGTCGTCACTGACTTGCGTAGTTTGTTTTCGGTCAGTTGTATATGATCCGAAGGAGTTGATTACTCTTTTAATACCACAATTTTCAAATTTAGTTAACTGAATATCATGGTTAACGTTGTGATCTCTTTCGGATGACTTGTCGAAACCTCATTCTGATTGGGTAGAAAAGAGTCGACAAATTTTCGTTTATTTTCCAGGTTAATTCCTCTCCAAGTTTGGCGCACGTTATTTGTGTTAAGATCAAAGAACCTTTGGTAATAGTTAGCTTTACTTAATTAAGCTTGTAAGAGTGATGATTTTCTTTCTGTACAATTCCAGTAGTGGATCCAGTATTTTTTAATGGGGAGTGGATGATACCAATCGGCCATCAAACTATACGTTAATTTATTTTAAGTTGTCCTACGTTTGTCCCAAAACATGGCGATATAGGAAGGACGAAGACTGGTTGGCTTCACAAGGTTTTTGTGCGACCCACGTATTTCCGTTTGTTTTTCCACGTATAAAGAGGGGTGGCTGGCCACCCAATCCACCGCCCCCCCTCCTGGATCCGCCCCTGAATTCATATTTATCCCATCGGAGGCAATCGTTAAGAACAAGGTGGATGGTGGCAAGTAGATGGTTGCCATCTTAAATACCGTCTGAAACCAAGTGGTGCAATGGTACGTACGCTCTGGGCTTTATGTTGCCGAAAACTACTTGTATTGCTACAGAGTCGGCTACTGGATATTTTGATACAGGAGGATACTTCTGTTGGCGTGCGTACTTTAATTGACATATTTAGTAAATATTAAATTTTCAGTTTAATTTGATTCATACATTGTTTTATTTACCTATTTTGAAATATATGTATACTCACTGTCCTGTTAATTCAATATGTTGAAAGGAAGAAAAATCAATATGTTGATGTTCGTGTATCTGTTTTCTTTATTGCTATGTTTCAACACTGTTATTGCAATTTTATTTTTACTTTTCCTCACGCCTCGATTAGCTAGGCTATTTTGCGGACAAGGGTAAATGGTTGATATGTGTCTCTAATGAATTTTAAAAATATCTGAGAATACATTTTTCAGACAGTGAATTATACAGATGAACCTCCCTCAGTGGCATCTAGTTCACTTGAGGTCTTTCACCACTGATTACTTAGCAGCTAGTGCTAGCAAAACTGCTATATAATCGCATTTTTAATATAAAAGGGTGCTTGTTGCTTTATTTAGGACATGAGAACTATGGCCATCCTCTTTTTTTCTCCGTTTAACGTCGTCCGACCGACCCAGATTTTTGGCATTTTAAAAAAAAAAGTAACGACGTTTCACTTGAAATAATTCTTTTAATCTGAAAAATAAGCATAGTACTTAACAGCATATAGAAAAACAGGAACATTTTTTACAGTATATTGTGTATTTTGTTAATCCAAATATGTGAATGTTAACTTTTAACGTCGTCCTGAGGTACCAGGGCCTCCTATTCCGAGACTTCTTGTGATTTTTTTTTCAATCCGACCGACCGACCCAACATCAGGAAACGCATTCGACGCCAAACGAAAAAAAAAAAGGGATGACCTAAGTTTTAAAAACAAAAGGTTTCTTTACCTTTGTTTTAGTTGTCTGAAAGCCACCGTTTCGATGATTCTTTTTTCTTTACATTTCTTTGACGTGAAATAAATAATAAATAAATAAATCAGCTAATAATCATTTTAACAGGCTAATTTATGAACAGCAAAAGGCAATTTTCATGTAGGCCCTAAGCTACAGGATAACTTCTCAGGTCTCGAGTTTGGCCTTTGTTAATTATAACTGATTGTCAACCGCAATGTGCAATTCTTTTTATAGTACTGATCGATACTGAGGTAAGATGAAAACTATGACAAAGAGGTTACAGTTGTCAGTTACACCGCTCACTTGCAGTTTGCAAAATGACTGAAAAATCCTCGGAGCTTCAATAGCAGAAAAAATCTTCACAAAAACTGCAAAAACAACACAACAACAACAACCGCGACAACAACAGATAACATTAACTGGGATAAGCGCTTACAAGACGTTTCTTTGGGTTGGATTGCAAGGGCTACAAGAGTTGTTAAGTCGTTAAGCATCTTGCGCTCACAGAAAACGGCAAAATGCAAAAACCTGGTGCCTCCTTCTCGCGTTTTACTCAGAAATGCTCAATAAGCTATGCCTAATTATAAAGAGAAACACTACTGAACACTTATCCGCATCATACTAGTCGAATAATATGTTTTTTAACCAATGCAGTACGGGTAGGCAAGTTGTACCGGCGACTAGCCGATCATACCATCAGTCATCACAGAAGGCCCGAAAAAGTCGCGTTGTTAAAATTTCTCTTATATTTTACCTCAAGATGACTTGCTGCCTGTTCATGTTTATGTTCAAATAAATGTTTTCACTTTCAAAAGTTCCTGTTCTGTTTTTGTGGTGATTGATATATACACACGATTTACTTGGGTACCAAACCAGAACCCGCGCTTCAAATCCGTAGCACAGTTATTAAGCCGTTTGCCATCGTTTTTCAAGGTCCTCTGGTACACTTTTTGGCTATTGAAATCACTAAATCTGTGTCTCTTTTGCCTTCTCGGAAAAAATGCTTACTTTGCTAACCAATCAAAACCATTAAGTCCCTTTTATATTACTGACTCCATATTTTTATTCAAATCGATCGACTGGGGACTTGTGGTTTCTGGCAGCCTCCTAGACAAAGATATCTTCTGATGTTTGTATAATTCCGTTTATCATTTACTTTTCTGTAAATTCTTTCAGTTACTGATCATTTGTAAGTGTAGGTCTTAAAATGTTTGTATTATTCTCCTCATTTTCTTCCTTCTGTATTTTCCTTCATATATTCACCATATGGGGGAACATTTGTCCCCCATCTGACCAAGAAGTCATTGTTTAAATTCAGCCAAGCATACAAGAACGAGAAGTCCGAAGACTACAGCAAAGCTGATTTAAAACAACTTGTATTGTTTTTTAAAACAATATTTCGGCTAGACCGTTGACAGCTTGAAACCATGCTTGAGGTGAAATGCGAATCTCCTTTCGTGACCTCCTATGAAGCTTTATTCGACATATCTTTCAACGGATCATTTTAGCAGACACTACAGAAATAATAAAGCTGATCAGACGAACACAACTAAAGAAAAGAACCTGATGAAATAAAAATCACTCCGAAACAGTGCATCACTCGGAAAACTTGTGGCGGTGTAGAGGAGTTTTGCAAAAATTATCAAACCGGTGACACCTCAGAATCAATATCCATTTATTTCCCGCAAATGAGGGAAGTGCAGCTATTTAAATAAATTTGATTGAATTTAAACTATAAATTTAAATAATTTTTCATTGTGGCTTTTTCTGGGGAGCAAAACAGTATCCCGTTACTGCGCATGCACCAAACTTTGATTTTTGGACAGGATGTCCCGAAATCAAAAGATGCGAGGAGAGTAAGAGAATCTTGAAAAATCCGTTTGCATCGCGCTTGGCAGGGTTCAATACGACACTAAAACTTCTCAGGATTACAGATCAATGACATATTGTTCCTGTTAAGTTTCGATTTGGGCAAAATCTGGATTTTTTGGCGTTACTTTTATTGCCGTTGGCCGGAGGACCAAAAGATTGGAAGCACTTTGATGCCGATTGAAGGCTTATTTCTTCTGCTGGCTTCCATACAAGCTCAAATAATTGTGAAAGGAATACGCAGAGATGAAACAGCAACAATAAAGACTGTAAGAAAGAAACCATTCAGACACTGATGTGACTGAGGAGATCTTGTGGAGGGAAGCTTCGTGAAGCAACGTCTAGTTGAAATACAATATTAGCAATCCCCAAAGAAAAGAAAAGTGTATTTGGCAAGACGTTTTCAAAACTATTTTTCAAGCTTTCTAAGCCGCCTCGTTCTTTACAGAAAGATTTATTTAATATACACGTTTTACAAAGTCTTCTTGCACTAAGCGAAGGCGACTCATCCGATCGCTCGCTTTTAATCAGGCGACACACCCAACGTAAAAAGCACGTACAGAATACCCTGAACCATGTACATTTTATAAATCTGTTTTTCGGTGAATAAAAGCTCTCTGTTAGTGAAAAATAATAGAGACCGTTCGTGCAATGGTGTTTTTTTGAAAAACAAATAGGGGGGAACCGCGATGGACGCAGCCAATCAACTCAAATTCATTTCGATTCCCCCGTAAAAATTAAATAAAAGAAAAAGAAAGCTGCTAAGATTCAGAGACTTACAAATAACGAGCAACACTCAACCCCCTCTCTGTGAAGTACATTTAGGACGGCAGGGGTATGGGTAACACGAGCGTGTGTTATTTTTAACGTTTTAGTCACTCATTTCATTGTTGATCAAAATCAAAAGCTTTTATGAAGTTTATAATTCGAATAGCCCTTATTTATGGTTTAGTAGCACAATTTGATACCAGTGGGAGTCAGTTGGCCTATCCGATATACTAGGAAAACGATTGTTTTCATAGGCAGAGAACGCATGCAACAATGCAATACTACGCAATAATTACTGGCTTGTTGAGCCAAGATTATTTTAACTATTGTTTCTTATAGACCACAACATAATTTTCTCGTTAATTCAAACAAAGATCTGAGCATGTAGCGACAACTATAAATCGCACTGGATCATGATGTAGCATTTAAACGTCGCCGGGCAACAAGCAAAACAGTTGTAAAAAGATCAAATATGTAGCAATTTGGCCGCTACGTGTGTACGTGTATTATGAAACACGGATGTCTATAATTTTCAACACATTCCATTGTTTATCAAAAAAATGGAGCACGAAATTAATAAAGCTTTTCGACTTCTTTATGAGGGTACTTCTTGTAACACAAAATTGCCTCCAGTGGAAGTTGTGCTGGGCCTGTTTCTTCCTAAACGCTGTACGATCACTCCCGCGCGAGCGCGCCACATTAAATTTGGGGGGCATTTAGGAGGTTTTGGCGCGGATATGTTCGAGGCAGAAATAAATAAATTAAAGGAAAAAATCGAACACTGTCCTTACCTTCAAGGAGTCTAACGATTAAGCAAGTCATAAAAAAAAACAGAATTAATATGTCGCAAGGTAAACGTACTGATCTAAGGCTGAATTGGCCTCGCTTTTGAACCAGGTAACGAAGGAAGCCTGGCCATCTCAGTTTGAACTCTCCTAACCAGTCCAATCTGTTAAAATTTTCTTTCAAATACCAACAGCTTCTAAGGGAAATGATTTTGAATCAACACAGAAATTCTCGATCGGGATACGGTAAAAAAAGAACTCACATATACTCGATACAATGATGGCTTGATCGGGATGATCCGATCCGGAGAATAGTTGAAAAGACCGCGCTCGACTATATTTACCCCGGCTAGTGCTGTTTTAACCGTATTAACAGACAGTTGCGAAATTTAGGATTGTTTCATCGCCTCTGTGAAAATCACTATCGATGGCAGCCAGTCTGACCCCTGCTAATATGCTCGTGATCGGAGGTAAGATTATAACAGGAATTTGAGCATAGCAACCGTCACTCAACGTAATTAGTAAAGGGACTTTATGCGGTTCCTCGTGAGTGATGGTAAGTATTCTTTTGGCGAAAATAAATAAATAACTAAATCAGTGAACCACGGCTCAGCAATATGCAGATTCCACTGGGTCACATTAAAGAGAGAAACCGAGGATTATATTGCCTTTCATGCGCTCAAAATGTTTGCCAAATTCCTTCACAGAGCCATGCGTAATTTCCCACTTATATGCAGAGCTTCCGGGAACAAAGTTTTTCCTGGTTTAGTTTCATTATGAAACTGCTTGCTGCGCAAACGTTTTGAAGCTTGTGAGCGCACTGTCCGGGGAAGGCCCTGCCATATATGGGTTATATAAGTATTTGCCATTGCCGGTGTGAAGGGTAGGGTTTCTAAGCAGTTTAGTCTGTGATAGAGTGTAGAAATCAGAGAGCTTGCATTGGGTGATTGGGTAGACAAGGATAGTACATTGCAGTTGAACTCGGGCTGGCGTAACCCAACCAGGGTCGTCACCCCCACCCTATCTTCTCCCGCGGCTTGGCGATTAAAGACAATCCTATGCACAGTAATAAATTCTTTGACATGGATTTGTTCCACAAAAGTATAATTGTTCTTATGGAGTAAAAGTACCTATTATTCATAAACGTACAACATAATAACTTAACGAAAAACCTGCGGCGAACTAACCTGAATTTATCTTGACTGAACAACAGAATCCGACTGATCCGGAATCAGGGCTTTGTTTCGTTCGTCATTAACTTGGACAATGGGTTGAAAAAATTTGTATTTGAGTCTCAAAATGGTTGTGTACAACAGCACTTATAGACTCTTCGTATAAACACCTCAGCCGACGCAGTTAACACTTCAATGCGTCGTAGCTATGCATCCAGAAGCCCATCGGGGCATTCCCGAACCAGATATTTGGATAGGTCAGGACTGGTTAGGCATCCGTCGAAAGGCCCTCTTATCTTCGGTCGGATTTCGTAAACGTATGACGTCACGCTCGCCTCGTGGTATATATTCCCTGTAACTCATGTATGCTTTTTCTTCGATCGTCCACTCTGATTTGTCTGATGATTTGATGTTTGTTTCGAGGTGTTGTCTCGCTTTTTCGATCATCCCTCGATTGATTCAACCAAGAAGATGCCACTGCATCCGTTTGCAAATGATGTTTTAGTGTTTCGCCTCGATCAAGTCTCTTAGCGCATGGAGAATGGCCCCGGATCGAATGGCATTCAAGACGAATTACACAAACAAGCAAATAAAACTCAAATGAATCGCTCCCCCTTCTAACAACGTTTCAAAATATTGGCGGGAATAATGGAAACGTATCCATGTGTGTAATGTCGTAATGTCTGTCTCTGTCGAATAATAATGAATGCTTGCAACAACAACAACAACTTTATTTGTACCCTACATTAGCTGTGGTCACACTACAGACTTTTACCTAGGTAAAACCTATTTACCTAGGGCAAATTCATCAAAAATCTGCCGAGGTAAATTAAATTCATCTCGGGTTTTGTTTTACGTAGGTAAAAATTCGTGGAAGGTCACACTACTGATATCGGCTCCCAAAGTTTTCACGCCAGCTGAATTTTTTGGAGCGTAAATTCAAGACGGCAAAACGCGCAGGGATCTAGCTGATCAAAGAGACGTTTTTTTTCTTTTATCTCGCTGTTATTTCTTACGCTAATTGAACGTGCAAGGTGAAGAAAGGCGAAGACGTAGACGACTCTTGCTCCCAAAATTTCTTTCACAGCGTGATCTATGTCCGGTTCTGTCATCAAGACCTTCGCCGATGAGCGTCTATTGGCTAGCAACCTCGGTATTTCATTTTTCCCTAGCTATTGCTTTGGGGTAGCTGTCAAGGTAAACTCTATTAGCTGTGGTCACACTACAGACTTTTTACCTAGGTAAACAGGACTTGTTGACAGTTTACCTGGGGAAACTTGATTTTTTAAGTGTGACCGCTTTTTCCCTAGATAACTTACCTCGGGGAAATTTTATCGTCTGGGTCTTGGATATGTCTCGAAAACAATAGATGATAATAAATGGCTACAAAAAAAATTGGTAACGGCTTTATGAATTTTGTTTGTGCATGCAAAGTTTTAGAGTGAACTTTTATGAGCTTGGTAGTAAAATAAAAGACTTCAGTTTCCCAATTTAGCAATTTTGCATTTTTCAATATACACTAAGATGGTAACTAATTTTTTTTTAAGTGACAGAACCATGACCCAAGAAGGTTCTGACTATTTTTACAGGTCTACTACAAAATTGCATTTGACTGATCTCGTGTAACAGTCTAAATATAAACAACAAAAATTATCTTTCACTGCGGTATAAATCTCAAGGTTGTGTTGCACAGAAATAGAATGAAACCTATGGAGAAATTTGCTTTCAAATCCCTACAAAGATTCCACTGTAAAATTGGATCATAGAATGTGTTTGTTATTATGATTTTTTGCAGGACAACAGTGAGTGCCCGGCTTAAAGGTTGGCATCAGGTTTGAGATGCTGTTCTAAATATCAAACATGGGGGTACTGGGACTTAAAGGGGCTATGTCACCCAACACGCATGCGCGAGCCAATGAAAACAAACTTGAAAAAGACAGCCCAACTTTTTCGAGTTGTGTCGGAGATTTTGGAAGGCTGTTTTTGTCTGTCTAAATCTCAGCCATCGTTCGATAGTTAGCGAAGTTTTGTATTAAGAATCATTCTATGGTGATTACAGAACAATTTTTTGGCGTTATTTTAAAATTGTTTGCCTGTGGAATGTTTTTACGTGGATTTACTGTGTCCTCTTATCAGCGGCCGTTGTAATGGCAGAGTTAATGACGGCTACTCCACAATGAGTGATGGAATCTTTGATGGAATCTTCCCTATAGTTCACAGGACCTTTCTATTGAGTTATTTTAGAGGCTGCTGGCTCTTGGATTTTTCTTGTGCTCAAAGTATGTGGCCTTTACCTTAGTACAAGTTTTACAGGTTAGCATCGGTACTGAGCTAGTGATGCCGCTCTAAATTGGGGATCCAAAGGTCAGTTGAGGGGAACAGGATGCCTTCAGCAGGCAGAGAGTTTTTGATCAATTAAGGGTTTCGTTTTAGAAGATCTATTTTGCAATAACATGTGTTAAATAGCCAGTTTTATGAAGTGATTTTACAGAATGGAAATTTACTGGGTTATGAGAAACAATATAGACACTGGTATATACATCCCACCTTTCAGTATTGTGCACATTTTATGCTAGCCTTATGCACAGCTACATCAGAAGTTGGCAGTAGCGCAGTTGTTTAATATGCAGAAAAAATGGTCAATAAGTCACCTGCCTCCTGTGACGCCCTCAGCCCTACTAGTGACTCACCGGATCAAGAGAGCCAGGCTCAGCTTCCGAAAAGGAAATGCCAGTAAAAGTACAAGCACGCTTGTATTAATTTAGGGCCCTGCTGAGCATCTTATAGACTCACCTGCAAGATACTCGGCTAGTAACAGTCATAAGTAGCAGCATTTACTAGTTTTCCCACCATACCCTCCCTGGGTAGTTTTTGGTTGTATACTCATTTCCCTTATGTCTGACAGTCTTTCTGTTTTTACAAATTATGTATACCTTAGTTTGTTCCATGTGAGCGTAACTAGTTTTATTTTATTACCCATTTCTTTTTAATACAGTACCTATATTGTGGTGTTGCACAAACTACAGTCAATTCTCTCAGATGGACACCATTGGGACTGGTACAAAATGTGTTAATGGACAGGTGTAACTCTTATACAGAGTAAAAGAAAATGACTGAAGAATAGTAGGGACCAACTCGATTTCCTGGAGGTGCCTTATCTTTTGATTGTACTATTGTATACATTTATATCAGTTATGGTTACAGTATTTGTAGCAGTTTTTCCCCTCTCTTAAAATTATATAAAGTAGTTACAAGGAAACAGGAAAGTATTTTTTGATTCAAGTTTGATTAAGCCTGGCTGCAGTTAATGAATTTACAGGCGTGTTGGTGGCCCTAAAAATCCTAAAACTCCTTAATTATTTTCCCTATCCCTAAAAAGCCCTTATTTTTCAAAATTTTCACTAAAATCCATATTTTTTCTCTCTTTCCGGAAATTACTGATGACCAATGTCGCTGAAAGCACTTGAAAACTTCTATCAATGACTGGTAACTTATTTTAGCTATTTCTGTGAGTTTTCTCGTTAGAATTTCTTCCCAATGATAAAATTTGAGGGCGGTGAGTTGTGCTCATCTTGCTTGAGCATATCCATATGCTCAGGTACTAGATTTGTAGCACTTTATACTAGCAGCAGCTATCACATTCTTTGTAAGAGTTTGAAGGTAGTAACATCTCTTGGTAGAAACTGTTACAGAGACTGTAGTAAACAATTAGTTTTTCACTAACTGCTGTTCTAATTTAAAACAATACTTCTTCAGAGATTAGCTAATGCACTTAAGTCTAAAGATTTTAAGAACGAAGTGGTTGTAGGTCAAGACCTGTTGGAAATTGCCCACAAAGAGATGAAAAATGCACAAAGTTAAATGAAAGACTGGCAGAAAAGGAGAGCATCTCTAGACGACAAACGCTTGAAAATGATTGATAATGCTAAGGACTATACTGCCCTCTTGTTAATAATTTAGCAGTTAGAATGTGATTCTCAAATGATTTTTATTAGTTTTCTCTGACTTAACAGTATTTGATCATAGTTATTCTGGATGGTCAGAATCTTTACGCTTTTTAAAAGTTCACAATTGATATTGCTTTGTTGTTGCACACTCACATATGATTAGGCTTGATCCTTAGTTAATAATGACTTCAACTAGGGCAGATGTCCTGAGAATCAGTACCATTGTATAAATATACATGTACTGATCAGCCTACTGCTGTAGAACCTGTACTAATATTGAATAAATATGTTTGGGTTCAGGTGACAGTCAGTTTTAAGTTTATGGTACCACTTCTTCAAATATTATTGATGTCTGATCTATGTAAAGCATTTTCAAGACAATATTCTAACTATGGCCATCCTCTCATTAAATACTTTGATTAATTTAGTCAGTATGGTTGTGTTTGGATGGGAAAAAGGTGAGAAACATCACTGAAAAATGCCCCAAAAAGCCCTAATTTTCACCATTTTTCCCTAAAAATCCCTACTTTTTGGGGAAAAAAAATCCTAATTTCCCCCCTACATATTGTCAAAATGTGACTAACATGCCTGGATTTAACCAAGAATAAAATTGAATCATGACTGGACATGAATTATACAAGTATGCTAGGGTTACTGGTCACAATAACAAGTTTGTTTTTCAATGGTTTAATAGCTGCTAAAGATAATTTCTATTTCATTTGTGCATAATTCTGTATTTCTTGTTTGCAATATATACTTTTGAATTTGTATGTTGTCCATGTTTTATGTTGTATCTGTAAGATTTACCTGCTAGCAAAGTCTGGTTTCAATGCAAGACTAGTGAATGTTTAGTTTCTTTTAAGTTCCTTAGTCTGTTTTGCATGGGTAGTTTTCAGTCACCATTTCATTCCAAAAGCTATTATTATCAAGCAAAAATATTTGCTGGGCTGGTTATTTGTACATGTGTTCTTGCAACCTCTTTGTTTAGTTTTTTAAGGGCAGTGAATTTTATTTTTTTCACATACTTATTCTTCATTGCACAGTAGTATTAGTGTGCAAGAAAAAAAAAATAATGATAATATTGTACGTGTATATTATTTTGAATTTATCCGGAATTTAGTTTTCACAAACTGTCCAACTGTAATGCTTAATATTGAAGATAGCTCAATAAAAAAAAGGTGTTGAGCAGAAGAATACCAATGTACACCAACAAATCCAGACTTTAATAGTGAAAACAGATCATCTGGCCTTGAAGAATTCCTTGAAACTGGGCAGCCAAAAATAACTGCAATAGCTGATAATGAATTGCACAACTTGATATTAAACTGAAGGGGAGAACCGATAATATTAGTTTAAAAATAATGTCAGTGCTATCATCTGGGTTGTGATGCCATTTTCTTACCTAGTGAAGAAATTTACAAGTCACGGAGGTGGAAAATATATTCAATACAGATATTTGTTTTCGGGGGAAGAAAATTAAACAAAACAAAAAACGAAAGTGAGAAAAATAATTTGTTCCTTCGCTATTGCTTGCGGGAAAATGGCCAGCGTTCGCTGGATAGTCTCTCTGACGGTCCAGTATATTGTCCGCCATCTTGTTTTGTCTCTTTGGTAGTACCCAGACCCTTGCATCACAGCTAGATCGCTCGACCCCGCTCGTTTCAACGCCCTACGCCTTACGCCCTGGTACAAAGGTGAACTTCAAACCGGAAACCCTACGGCAAGGCCCTGGTCACATGATTTCTTGACGTTCGCGATTCGCGGGAAATGCCGAAAAACCCTCAACGTCTCTAATAAAAAGCCTCGTAAACGTGTCAGGCCATGTGCTGGGACTAAGTGGTCGCAGCAGCTGATTAACTGTTAGAGGGATATCACGGGAACTGATTGGCTTTTGGAATCACCGGAAGTTGAAAACGTTTACTCGAAAAATTTTAGCCAATGACCTGTCACTGGCGGAGAGAATAATGTTTTAGTCTATTTTTTGTTAGTTTTGCGGTTTTGTGGTATTTATTTATGTCGATATCTTCTCAGGTTTTTCTCATTTTACTACCTTGATATATCTGAAAGAAATCTGTACACGGGATGATTATATATTAGAAAAGCCCTTGTTATTAGGTGTGGTAAATGGCGAGTACCGCTTGAGGAATATTTCCGAACATGCAAACTATCTAATTTCTGCGGCTGGGTTTGGATATGTTTTGAATTATTTGACGTTGGATGGACGATGTTTACGTAATAAAATGCTCGTAGACAGAGTTGATGTAAAGGTTTTCAATAAGGATGGTTTGATGTTGGTCCAGTCCTTGTGACCAATTTGCTATTCAAAACGACACTCGATAGTGTGGCATGGCCTGGTATTTTTTGTGAAGTGCTTATTTCATGTTCACAACCAAAACGTTAACTGGGAACGACCTAGGCTGATAAGTTTACGCTTGATCTTACTTCTTGAGCTCAATACATGATCACTGTAGTGAAGAAACCTGTCAGTCATTCGAGAGTCGAAGCAAGCATGCGTACTATACTTCTAGGACTTGGCTCTAACGGATGTCTTAATGGCATCTTGCCATGACATCAATCTCTTTCCCGGAAGCTGCCTCACAGCTTACTCTCAGTGTTACCCTCGTCCAGTCGATGGCCAACAACCGGAGGTCGTTGTGGACCGTCCGCTGCACAAGGACATTGTGTTTTTTTCTGTGAGTGACAAGTGTATCGTTACCCGAAAACTAACGGGTAAAAACTATTCGAATCTTGCACTACGAGCCCCGAGTGTGTTCTTGTGTAATTTTAAGGACAGTCAAACTTCCCGTAAGCAACACCCAAAATGCAAAGGTTTAGTGGTCGCTTACGGGACGAGGTCACTTACGAGAACTGAACCACAGGGATTCCCTTTCTAGAAGAGGTCTGTACAATCTACATGTTGGAAGATAAATCGCTGCATATAATCTCTAAGTTACGATATGTGTAGTTTTAAGTTGTCGCTAAAAGTGCATTGGCGTATTTCTGTAAGTATTGGTTAGTACCGTCACCGAACACGGACTGATCAAACCATGCCTTGAGTGGTCGCTTACAGGAGGCAAAAAAAGCAATGGAAAATTCAAAGCCGGTCACTTACAAGAAAAGGTCTTTTACGAGCTAGAGGCTCCACCTTTAATGATTTCAGTGGGAAAATTTCGGTGTTTTGGATAGGTGTTCGCACCTGAAGGTTCGAATGTTGTTATTTTGATACATGTACTTTCCTTAGTGTAAAACTGACTAATTTTGCCCAACATTGACCACCCTTCCCTCATCTTTGGTCAGGCAATGCCGGAATTAGAGTTGTTTTTGTTTGGTTGCCTTTTACAAAAAGAAAGCGTGGGCTTGTTGTGTTGTTATGGCCAGCTTGGAACATGTTGCGAACATCGAAAAGAGTCAAAGAAAACGACAAATGGTTCTTTTTATTATTATTTTATAAAATTATATTTTAGTATTGTAAGTAAACACCAATACGTTGTTCCTAGCTACAATATAAAAATGCATTTGAAGTAAGCAAATACATAGTTTAGTTATTAACGATTTATGATATTCAGCTGTATCTTGTGACCTGATATCGTTATTTTCTGTTGCAAAAAGTACTTATCTCAGTCAAGATCCGGCTCTCTCAGATATATCCAAGTATTGGATAGACTTGACTTTATTGTAGTTTCCACCAACCAGCTCAAAAATTAGTTTACTTTGGTTAGGTAGTTTATCGGAGCACAGAATGTTGATTCAGTACCTTCCGTTTATGGTCTCAGAGTCAACCGGTTATTTAAGACATTACGAGTTTAACTTAACAGATGAAGTTTTACCCTAGGTAAATTAAATGTGTGCGCAGAAAAGGCTCTAGCTGCAGGTTCTTCTCTCCGCTTCACTGGTCTTTTGTTCTAACAGATATACAAAAACAGTACATGTACATGTGAAATGCTGTTCTTGGAGTAAACCTTTGATATCACTAACGTTGATAACCTCCTTGTCCTTCAGATCACTGTAGGTACTTCGAGCCAAAAGAATCGTTTAAGATCTCGGGTATTACGAGGTTTAAAGGGTTCAAACAAGCCTAGAAAGGTTTTGAGCTCAGTTTGCGTTTCTTTGTATATTCCTTAAAGAAAGTGGATAACTTCCAAAGTATGACTATCATAACTATTTGTTAGAGCGGTTTTCACTTGACTGTCGTAAAACCAAAACCAAAGTAAATACACTAGCCACAACCAAAGGGCATAGTAAAACCAAAACCAAACCAATTCCTCAATTACTTTCGACAGCCAAGTGAAAACCGCTCTATCCTGTGCAAGTTCGTTTCTGAATTTAAATATCAGTCTCGAGCGTGATTTTTGAGATTGTTTAATTTAAACTAGACGAACTTACTCGGGCGGCGATATCGTGTATCTATTTGTGCTAATGTTTTATTTGATATCGTAAATCCTTAGTTTATAACCCTTAGTAGTAGACGGCCTTTGTGTACTTCATTTTGTGCTAGATATATGATACAATGTTTATGGTGTGGGGTGTTTAGCGTAATTAAAAAAAGTCAATTGACCTCAAATCTACTAGAAACTTCAGCAACGTCGAAGTACTCTACAAAATGCGTGATTCGCCGGTAGGTCGTGAAGCATTCTGGATACTCAGGGGCCTGAGTGACTTCGCCTGCTTGGTCTTGTGGAATAGCTTGGTACCAGGTGTCTGCCGGCTGTGATGGCACTGCTAAAGATTCCTGGCTGGTAATGCTTGGAGGTGGTGAATCACAGGTCAGTGACCTGCAACCGGCAAAGGATATGCACTAAGCAATCACATAACTTGGAAGCATTAACAAGCACCTCTGCTCAAGGCAGGTGCCTGAGAAAAACGGGAATTGATGAGTCCATTTTCGCCCTCCTGGCGGGCATGACTACCCGATTCAAAGGCTACAGTTATTATCTGTTTATCAGAGGTTCAGCGGGTTCCGATTAGATTATAGTTTGCTGATTTCTCACAAATCATTCTAAGTCGTTTAGGTCCGCTTTCCATTTACCCGTCACTCTAATATGGTGATGATTACATGAAAAAAAAAAAGAAGAAGAAAAAGAAAATGAAAAGAACAGTTCATCATTTATTGTAAAAAAACGGAATTCTTACTTGATGATGGTTGAGTCAGGCTCAGACGGGTCTTGTTCCTAAGATGGAAAAAATGTCAAAAAACAATAAATAAAATAAAAATTGCAATGATCATGGAAGTTTTGCTGTTTTGGCAAAATTTGTTCCTCTAACTATTCTGCTACATTCACTGGGTGTTATGCAGTGGCATAAAGCTGTACCATGCGGCTTTCCGCTCCAGGTTTTTGTATGAGACGCAAGTTGCGTAATTTTTTGTCGCTTCCTTTACCCAGGATAACCTTCAACCTCGTCGCTGGGGACTCCATCAACGTGCAAAGAAGCAATGTACCGGCACTTGTAATATTGCGGTGGGATGGGGGAGAACAAGGAAGACCCGCAATAGACGCACACCAGTGTAGCAATACTCGTAAATGTTCTTTTAATGCGACAGGCAAAGGCCTTTCAGGGTCATCAGGACACTTTGGCCAAAATCGCCTACGGAACGATCCAAGACACATGCTTTACGAAATGCTGCTCAATGAAACTTCTTCCAGTGAAGGAAATTGAAATCTAATCATATGCCAGATATACGTAGCAAACCACTTTTTCTCTAAAACTGTTGTTTCGAAAGGTGATGCATTGTCTATAGTTTATCATGCATTCTCTCTGTAAATCTATAACAAAAAACGCCACTAGATGTTATAAGACTTATAAACTCCCGAATTAAAGCGCGATCCTTTGGCCAGCGTCGAGGGCGAAGTCGACAGGATTTCCCTCCGGTGTTCTTGAAGTTCTATTCAGCCTTTACAGAAGCGAGGTGGGATTCTGCTTTCGAAAGGCATAGAAGCAGGGTCACTTTTGATCATATGAATATAACGGCGGAATAAGGTCAAAATTTTTCGGATTTAACTCCTTGGAAATCTTCAGAAATCTTCGGTAGTATTCGGAATCTTCGGCTGTCTTCGGAAATCTTATGACATAATCGTAGTTTGCTGGAAATGGGTTGTGAACTCCTTGTTCTCCAGAAAAAAATTTACTGTAAATTTTTTACTGTTAGTGTTAAAATGCCTAAAATTTAACTGTTTCGTGTTACAGAGCCAAAAAATTAAGTGTTTCGTATTATCGAGGTGTCCCGATATTCAGACTGTCAAAAGAGTACTTACCTCTGGATTATATTCGGTGAAGTCTGGCATCTCCAGGTCTTGTGGCTCCATAGCAGTGCTATGTTAATCAAACAATACGGAATTGGTACACAAGCCATCATTAAATTGGAATTTATAATATTTCTCTGAAAAGAAACTTACAATTTGTTTTCCATGTTTGTAAACAGCTCCAGTGCAATGGCTATCCTCTTTAACATCAGGTAATTGTTGAATCCACAAATCTGTCAAAACAAATCATGCTGTCAACGCTGTAGTAATAGGGACCTTCAGATTCGATCACGAGAACGACTACCAGTTTTATCGCGTATTGTCAAAAAATAGACACCACGGAATTCTTCATTGCACTTTTTTCACCAGGAAAGTTAGCACTGTTATCGTTATTGAAGGAGGGTGAGCCCTCTCCCGATTACAAAATGCTAAAACTTCAAACATTTGATAACTTGTTCCCGCCACTACGACACTCGCGCTAAAACTCGTAGTAGAATGACGACGGCTACCACGTTTTCCCGCCAAAATGACGCCGCCTCACGCGCCAGCACTTGTCTTAGAATCGAAAGCTCTTTAATGAACCCTTCCCTAGAACGGACACCCTAAAAAAATTGTCCGGACCCGTGTAAACTGGGTTTGGCTTAAGCTCCCTAGTGTGACCACTGCGTAGCAAGCATGGCTTAACATGAATGCATACCTTCAGATTATACACTGTACTGTCCTCTTTTGTCATCTTTGGACCAAAGCACTGTAAGTCATGAACACCTGCAATACCAGCCAGGCCTTGATCATCTAAACAACAAATTTGGCCAACGTCAGACGCTGAACTTTTCATGAGTGAGTCAAACTTGATTCTAATTTTACAAGTAATTTTAGAAGCACTCTTTTATTTTTGTTATTCGCGCCATTCTGCTTTACCTACGACATTTTACTTCATTTCGGCTGGTTTCATGTTGTCAATAAAAGTTCCTCGCCTGATTTAGACGCAGATCTTGGTTAGCCTTTCTTTTAGTCTTAAATTTAAAAATTGGGCCTAAATCATTTCGTTCATTCTAACACTATCTATTTTTAAAGAACCGTACTGAACGCTTTCAAAATGAAGTACAAAAATTAGTCATCCTTTGTAACCAATTCCCTAGACTTTAGAATCGACTCATGTTAAGTTCTACGTTTGAGCCTGCCCTTTCTCCCCCTTCTTTCAAGTTGAATTTAACTTGGGCCTAAAATTTGTTCATTCTAACGCTATCTGTTTTTAACATTATTGTACCAAAGTCAGCAGCGGTAATTACCGTTAAGAATGGGGAATTGGAAATTACGACTGGAAATTCAAAGGGTTTGCGCCATCGTAGAAAATATGGGCTGTGGTTTGAGGCAGTGGAATTCTCCTATTCGTTCTCTTTTTGAATGGTATAAGTCAAATTCTATTTTTAAATCTTTACCATGATTTTCAGATTACAGGTGATGACTATTAAAAGTTGCATTGATTGTTGTCAAAAGAGAAATGGGCAATCTTTTAATGTGCTATATTCATTGGGAAACTAAAATAAGCGAGTGAATTTATAAACAAAAGATGGCTTAAAGTAAGTATTTAATCATAGAAAATTTCTGGCTGTCTCAAAGGGAGTGAAAAGATAAGAGTAAGGAACCAATAAATATGCAACGCACAAGTAAATGGCTTACTTATCACTTAAGACCAATTTCGATATGTTAAAATTCATAATTGGCTCCTAGTGTCGGAGGCAAAAAAGACAAAAATTGGTTTATTCATCCTGAACCTTGGGGTTATTTCTCTTGTTTTATTCCCTCGCGCCTTGGGGCCAAGTATAAATTTTATCATATTCAAATTGTCTTATAATCAACTACTGCCCCTTGTCATCTACCCCTTCCGTTATGGAACAAGATGAGGAAAGGTCCTCGAACGTGTTTTCCATGGTAACATATAAACTCACTTCCTTTATTCTTTCTCTTTTTGCCTGGACGACTAATAGCTTCCAGTTCCTGTTTTGAGTCCCGGCCAGGGCATGCGCACACCCGGACATTTACGTAGCACCTTCCCAATACTGCGCTCCCCGACCTGGTAACGAGAGATCAAAGCATTTTTTCGTAAAGGTAATGTTACACGGGACGATTCACAACGTTGATTTTTAACACAACACAGCGATGCAATGTTGGGATAATGTTGCAACCATTCGAAACAATCTTGCAACAATTTGGAATGCTGTGTTGCGGTAACATTAACATTTAAATAAGGGTACCTATGGTGAGATTTGAGAGTAAAAGAACAAGACAAGGTCGAGAGAAAGATGTCAGGAAAGAGCAGTAAGCATTTCAAACACTACAGTGACCATATACTTACAGATTTTCCAGTGTAAAGATGATTTGAATGGGTCGTCTGTTAAGTCCACCGCATGAATTGTTACAGATGAAGTAAAACAGCTCATGGACTCCAAGTTCCTCATTTGCTTCAGCTGTTTATGAACAAAGAAAAGAAAGAGAAAGATTGAAGTATTGCCAAATCAGTAGTTGACTGAGAAAAGTAAGCTGCTTTTATAATAACTTGGTTGTTTGTAAAATGACGACGAAATGAATGCGTAATAAGAGAAATATTGATTTGTCATGTAAATGTTAGCACCTTTGCAATGTGGGTAAACGTTTTTGCAGCTATCGTAGTAGATGGCACGTATAGTAATAATACATTACCCCACCTTTGATTATTTGGGTCTTCCATAGCTAAGATTTACATCCATTGAAAGTCTCACACATGTCAGAAAACAGAAACACTGTCCCCATCTACACTATCCTTAAACTACAACCCCGGACAAAACCTGTTGAGACAAATCGCAAAAATGCCTATTTTTTCCTGTCATCCCGGCAAAAACTGAAACCTCCGCCAAATGAATGTCCGATTTCCCCCCTCCCCTTATCCAAAGTTGTTTAGGAATAGGATAGCCTGGCAATAAAACATGTTGGTTTTTAGACCAAGACAACTTTGAATAGGGGGTGGGGAGGGGGTTTACTTTTTGTGTTTAAGGGAGACGGGAGTAGGGCGCAAAAGTTAGAAAATAGATGGAATTGTCTCAACAATTTTGTCCGGGGTTGTAGCTCTGGCCCACAAAAGCGAGAAGGCCTGAATTTCAACAGATCCTGTAAAATTCTCCGTAGTTGATGCGTTTTAGTGAATTTGAATGTTACGGGGATAAGCACACTTTCTTATAACCAGCAAAATGAGCTCACTCTTCTATTTCTTGGCGCATTTCCGAGGAAATTTCATCTAAAAATCCTTTTGTAAACACGTCCCATGTGGCGATTCGAAGGCAGGCTCGAAGGCTCACCTGTGGGTGGTGCTCGCAGCGGTATCCTCACAGAGTGCCTGGTGGTTTGGGGACATTCCTCGTAAAAGGCCTCTTGATTGTCACAGCGGAGGAAATGACCAGTAGCTGGGGAGCCTATTTAAAAATTTTACAGTCAATCATTTAAGCCAGCCGTCGTTGAAACAATAAAAAGCTTTGCAATTTTTATTACCACTATAGAATTATATCATCCAAATAGTAATGTCAACGAAATCGGCTAATGGAGACTTTTAATCCAAGGCAAGCAGAAGAGTTTAGTAAAGCGTAGTCAGTTTGTTGTTCCAGGCTCTGAATCCACTCCTCAGAAGTCATTTTTCGGTGAAGCCAGTGGTAGCGTCGCACCATGTCAGCAGTTTTCTCAGGCTAGAAATATTGTATCTTTTATTTTGAGTTTTAAGTAGTGGTGTGCTCTTAAGAGTTTTTTTCAATATTTTTACCTGAGTATTCTTCAGTATGATTACGACAACAGCGCACAACATCTTTCGCGTGCTCCGGCTGCCTGAACACGGGCATTGCCCGGATGAACGCTCCAGAAGGAGGGGGACCTGGGATTAAATCAAAGCAAATATGAAAAATCAAAGCAGTCGTTTCATTAAAAATAATGGCCCAGCCGGTTTAACTGAGAAGTAATGGCCCAAACTTTAGAAAATGCGTGGAAGTCGAAACCATCTTCAATAGGAGGACTTTCGCTATCTTATGCTCCCCACGAATCAAAGATGACTGAAACATGCACAAACAGAGAGAAGAAATACAAAATAAGACATGCACAACAACGAAAAGATACTGACCAGTGGTTAAAAATCTGATCGGGCAAGGTGTCTTTGACTTGATGTAAAGCTTTTTCTGTGTGACGGAGTACTGCAAATACAAGTCGCCATGTAAATTAGTAAATTTGCACGATCCTACAGACAAAACAACGGCTTCATGTTTTCCCGCCCTTAGTTCGCTTTTTGATCTTTCATTTTTACTTTCCCGTGTGAATGTTGCTGATTATCAGTGGTTCTTTGACGCTTGCAGCCAACTAAATTTCGTGGCATCCTGGCGGTTTAATTGCGCGTTCCTCTGTGTTGGAACTTGTCAGCCTGACTTGTAAATAGGCCTTTTCCGAGCTGCGCTAAGCCTCTGTTTCAAAGCGAGGCTAAGTGTGAAGCTACTGACCTGAAAATGATATTCTATTCTCAAGCAAGTAAAACTCATTTTCACAAGAAAGGTTTTGCACTTGGCCTCGTGTTGAAAGTGAGATTTTTGGAACTCGGAAATGACCCATTGTTTTATTTCTTTCTCCTTATGTTGGTACAAGCTGCTTGCTTACCTCACGTAAAAAACCAGGAGAGTTGACGTTTTAAAAAATGTCAAAGAAGTGGTCACAGGTTAATTAATTGAAGGCATTTCGTTTGTTTTACTTGTCATACTGAATCTACATCAGTAGCGCTATTTTTAAAAATTTGCAGGGAAATATCCTATGGACACCGAGAGCTAAAGGGGGAGAGACATGCCAATCAATTGGAAATATATCCAAACTTAAGGAAATATGCAGCTGATGCAAAAACATGCTCAGGAAAACTTGCAAATCGCCACAACTTATGAGAGGCAAACTTCAAGTTGGCTTATACTTACAATCCAGTCTGGATTTGCCACCTTCTTGGGCTGTTGAAAAGAAAAAAAGCCAACTTAAAAATTCTACACCCCCTAAATCATTTTTTTTCTCAATTTTTAAACATAAATTGCGAAGTCATTGGTGAACATAGTAGGTAAATGATTTTAATAACAAATTACCTGGGTCTCAAGAACCATTCTAAAATTGTAATCACCGTTGAACTCGTTTCTGGTTATGGAAAGAGGAGAGTCACTGTGAGTCACTTAATAAACCATCGTACTCAATTATTTACTTGTCTAGTGTAAGTTCTGAGCCTGACCTTAACCCAATGTCGCATAAAAGATTGGGAGGGGGAAGGGGTGTGGAGGGGGTTAAGCCCAAAGGTTTCTCGCCAACATTTACGAGAAAAACTTGTAGCCAGAGCCTTTTGTCTTAAATAGCAAACATTGGTTTCAATATGCGTTAACTATAATTATATGTGGAAAAGTTCATACCACAATCATGAAAAGACTCTGCTGTTTTGTATAAAGCTTGTTAACATTAAGATAGTGGCCAAGAAGGCTAGTTTAGAATGACGTCACAGGTCCCCAGGTCACCACCTGCTGGTTATGTCCCATTCCGTAATACGTACATTATCTTGGAGTACGCCTTAAATGCACAGGTTTCTTTTAACCGTTTAATCTTTGCGAAATATTCAGTAAATGACCAAAAACCCAAGGCGGTGGGGAATCCATCTGCCCCCTCTTACTCCTCTTGTACCAAGTTGCATTGTACTATTTGCGGTTAGTTTATGGCAGATGTCCACTGCTGAATGTCACTCAATTATCCAGGGTTACTCATCTTCTTACAGGCATCTGTGATGTACGTACACGTTACCTAGGTTACTTACATGCTGGGTGACGTAACATGGGGAGGTGATAAATTCATAAGTGCTTGTGGCGGGAACCTGGCGCTGTTTGGTGTTAGAGGCTCAACGAATTCTGGGAAACCGTCGTCTTCGGTGGGAAGCAACAAATTTTCTGGCTGAAAAATGGAGTTAACTTATGGTCACTATTCATGAACGTTGTTTGGGGTTAACGAAAGACGTGTGCTACTTTATCTGTATTTAAAGATTTTAAACTTTACAAGTGATTGCATTTTCTTGATCGAGTATTATTTTTCCATTAATGAGAACTTTAACTTTTATATTTTTCTCGTCTGTCGACCAGTGGTTGCAAACTGTAAGACTCGTGAATAACTAATGATAATTTCCTCCGGATAATTATACATTTTGACATGTTTTTTTCTTCAATAAAATTAAGACATTTGCTATGATTAATTGTACACATAGACGCTGATGCCCACTTACAAAAAACCTGTCAAGGGAATCCCACATACAAGGGAGATGGCAAGAGGTTTAAAGTTGTATGTATGGATTAATGGTGTACAATGATTGGAATATTGTATCTAAACGCCTTGCACTTTAAGATTCATGTCAGGTTGAGATGTTTAGACCTGTAAGGTCACTCAAAAATCATTTCCTTCAGTGGCATATATACTCCAATTTCAAAATGTTGGCGCAATGTTGCGATGGCGAAAAAAAATAAAAATTGACTTATGTCCCTTATTATAGATTGCATTGCGTGCGAAAGTAACAAAATGTGCTCACTTTGAAAGTTGAGAAAGGAGTTTAATAGCGCCCTGAAAATTTTAATTGTTTCTTCTTCGGACTAAATTACAGCCGAAAATATTATAGGAATAATATAAAAGGCTACATCACCGGTTCAGGAGAGAAGTGTATTTGCTCCTCGTGAAACTGCTCTGGTTGCATAGGTTCTGAAAATAAATAATACGTAAAGAGATAGATTTGTTGTGTTGGCTTTTGCAGGTGACGTTACTTTAAGTCTTTATTAACTGATGCTGGTTACTTTAAAACGTTTCGTATTTTATAAATAGCAGTTCCTTCAGTGGACATCTGCTTTATTTCTGCCAATTGTAAAGCGCTTATTCCAATGCACAACAGAATTCCCTTTTAATGAAGCATGATACCCTTCTAAATCTTCAGTTATAGACAATACATCGTTACCGCAAAAATTTTTAGAGTGCGAAAAAATTGAAGTTATACTGCGATATGTTTCTTCAGCCTTTCCAAAAATCCAAGCTGAACTTGATTCATACCCTAAATGGCTGATCTTACTTCCAAAAAACGAAAGGGGAAGAATTCATGACAAAATTTAGAGACGGCATTTAACTAAATCAAACTTAACATTTTTAAGATGCACTATATGTCACGTATAAGGGCTCGCAAGACCTGAGGCTCACGCAAAAAACATTGCGGTTTCTACTTTTCATGCGGCTAAGCCCGACTTCCTCAAAACGAAACAAATGCCACTTTGTTTCATTTCATGTGTCCAAAAAAACTTACTGCTCTCTATTTTACCGCATTTTCTCTATCAAACACCTCTACTTATTCCAAAACACGCGATGATTCAGTTGAAAGCGCAGTTTGCCATTCCTGGAAGTGCTTAATGTCAGAAGAAAAGGCTCTGTTCATTTTAATCGCTGTTTTGAAAAGAATAAAGCCGTGTGTCTTGCCTTTATATAAATTAAGTTTACGGTACCAAAAATTAATGCTTTCGGAGGTTATTTACAACTTTCGCTGTCTGTAAGACTGACGAGATTCTTAAATTGAAGAACTTCCCATAAGAGACTTGAAAGATTCTCATGGATCACTTTTACCCTGTAAAAAAATTGTTTTTAATGATACCCTGTAATTATCAACAGTCAGTCTATCATCCTGTTTTCATTTTCAGCTTTGGGTCATTCGTTGGTGATTTTTCATGTGTTACGCCCAAAATTACACACATTTATCACATTAAAAGAGTGATAGGTTTGAAAGGATATAGATGCCTTTATAATGCCTTTATAATTAGCTGAGCAGGGCGCGCCAAAAGAGTCTTCAATTCGCTGTAACTAGAAACAAGGTTAACTAACAAATTGATTACATAGTCAGTCCTTTTAAGCATAACCAGACTGTCTCTTTTTATCTGATCTTTTGGATAACACTCGCCCCGTAAATTCTTTGAAACATTAATTGATACTTTTCATAGAATCATTCAATTAAAACTAAACGTTAAGGCGCGGCTGACTGCGGAACAACACTTCAACGTCATATGTGGATGCTCCATACACACGCTATAGATAGCCGATTGTTTTTTTCTGCAGTTCAAAAGCACAACACCTTCAAATATGATACGCTTACTTAGTTTTACAATGAAACTTTTCGTTCCAAATATAGAAATTAAAGAAAGAAAACAATGGTTGTCAAAAAAAGGATATATCCTGTCACCATTGCTTTCAAATTCTCAAAACGTGTACATAAAAATGACTTGAAAATTGCTTACGGATGGGTGCATTCGGTACTTTGTCTACGCGACACGCACAAGGGACTTGTTTTCATACAGACAAAAGCCTTCTGATATATTTCGTTCATTGTCTGAATTGCTTTAGCTGGACGCGTGTTTTTGTGTGGCTAAGCAATTAATTCCTTTGCACAACATTGAGTTGTGCTATAGAGTCATCGATAGTATTAATAGCCTCAGCTCTTCCTTTGAAAATTATACTTCCCTATTTATGTAAATATAGCTAAGATGTTTTATTCCGGTCCTGGTGATCATAACAATTCCCTGAACTCAGAGTAGCATAAATAACGACGGTGTGTTAAAGAACGCGCGACATTTGCGGATGATAAGGCAATCTGATTAAATCGGACTCGTGTCTGCATACAAATTGAAACAAAATCTTTTCCCAGTCTTTTATTCAAGTTACAGATCCAAATCTCTGCAGACCCCATTCGACAGCCTGTTGTATCTAGCTTTGTCATTGGTTATTTCTTATTTTTGGCGAAAATTGCAACCCTGGAAAGTTTGTTTAGATGTTTTTTTACAAAAGATATACATTGGTAATGCGCGTTACTTAAAAATTCTGAACTCCTACAGACCCTTGAAATCGCGGCAGAATTAAAGTAAATTAAGTTTTGGTTTTGGCTTAGTGGCGAAAACTAAAAATAACTTTCACAGAGACTTACCAGTCACTTCAAACTTCATATTTCCATCGATCTCTCTGGAGCAGAAAGAAAACAATTTCACAGATCAGATAACCGAAGACTTTTGGGACAAAAGCTGCAGAGGCTGAATGAAGCAACAATAAATATTCGTCTCACATATGATGTGATCAATGTGGTCTTTTGACGAACCCTAAAAATGAGCACCGAAAAGAAAGAATTGGACAGTCTCTTTCATTACTATTCGTAGGTACTTTGCGGAAAATACAAACTTGGGAACTTTAAAAGTTTTTTTGAGCTTTGCAGAACTTCATAAGACAGAGACCCCCGAACTCTGCGCGAATTAATAAGAACCCAAAAAATTGAATATGCACGGTAAAGCTTACCCCGTAAAGCTTGTAGGACCAGCTCCAGGACTGGGTAAAAACTCAGATATCATGTACTGTTCTGGGTAGTTCCAGGGAAACGTTTTCATTTCGGCATCAATTTTCTCGTAGAAGTGTGTGTCGCCCATGTTTGCTCTTGCCTTCCAAATAGCTTTGCATCGGGTTCTGCAGAGGTCCTTGAATATCTCTCTTCCGGGTTACTGTATATTGTAATCACTATTGTATTCTTACGATTTCCGGTGTATAAAGTGTCGGCCAGAAAGAAACTTCATAGTAGAACTCTTTTGTTCTTCTTTACAATTTGCAGCTGACATGTGCCAGTCAAACAACCAACACGAAAATTACGATACCTCAGTTGCTGGAGGCAAATTTTGTTGGAGTTTATATCGTCTGGCTCCACGATTCTACTTTGTTCTTTGTGTTTGACTAGATCACCTACGGCTCTTTTGTCAGTCGTGGTTTTGTTTCGCCTTCTGTTATGTAGTAAAATCTCGAGTTTTCGAACCTCTCCGTCGATGCTCAGTCGAATCAACACTAAACTCCACTCCTTAACCAAACTCCCTGTTAACCCTCTATTAAATTTTTTTTTGAAATCCAAAACTTTGAACTAAGTTTTCCCATTTTCCTTGGAGGTTTGAAGGATTCTACTTTTTAATATTATTAAGAACTGTAAAGTGGCGTCCCTAGTATCAATTGAGTCCCAAATCAACAGAAAAAATGTGTGAAACATCTATTATGCAATTTATCTTAATGACTACACTCAGGGAAAAATGGCTCCAGTTACTTTAACAATAGTTAACTTAAAACCCCTCCAATCAAAAAGGAGGACATGTTTGCAATTGCTCGAAACAGAATATAATATCACAATAGATCCTTCAAATAGTATCAGACGTGCTGAAACAAACCTTTTAAACTTTCAATGAATAAGACTGAATTTTTTTAGTTGAACAGTGTCATTATGCACGCAATGCTGAGAGTGATTTCACAATTATCATATAAACGCCAACTATGTTGTCTAGAGCTTTTGTTTCGTTCTGACAAAGGAGTTTATCCATTTAGATTATAAGACTGATTTGGTCTTACTATTGAAATAATTCCTAGTAAATTCCTGCTAATAGAAACAGATCCTACTTCACCTAAAGACAACCGGGGTAAACTTTACAAGACCCGGCTGATGAGGAAAGGATCGCATTTTTAAAAAGGTGTGGACTTCGAGGGGCTCGTTTAACTAAGCGACTTCTAATTATCTCGTCTCATTTAAATAATAAGATAAGATCATTGGCAACTGTTCAATTATATCGGTAACCACTCTGTTTATTTTTTTGCGAAGACGAATTAATGAAGTGATGACTATGGAGCCGCAAATATTATGAAATCAATGGAATGATGCATAAAAGAACGAATTCAAATCTATTATTTGATCTTCGTACACTCAGAAATCAATATAAGAAAATCGCGATTGTTTTGGTAAGTGTTATGTTCCGGCCTTTACAAATCATTACCAAATATAATCACAGTTATTTGAACATTGGAAAGATTGCTAATTGTGCCACACTTCATCGATCTGATACTAGTATTTAAAGAGGGAACAACTTGAGCATTTGTCTCAATGACAATTAAAGTACACATGATTCGTGCGCAAGATGACAATGACGTGATCGATCAGATGATGTGAGTGGTTTGCGAAGGTGCCTTGACTGAGCATGCCCAGCTTGTTAGTTTGCATGGCTTTACTTAGCTGGCTCGGCACATGCCCTATTTTCTCATAAAATTTCCGTTGTGTGTATCCCTGAGAGGGCAGGCTGGCCGCTTACCACTGCCGGCAGAACTCAAGCTCCAATTGATCTTATTTAATTCAACTTAAATGTTACACGAGACGATTCGCAACGACGATTTTTAGCGCAACACACCAATATTGTCCCCATTCGAAAGAATGTCGCAACAATGTTGCAACCCTGTGTTGCGCTAAAAATCGTCGTTGCGAATCGTCTCACGTAACATCACCTTAAGACCACCACTTGTTTCAAACGTCGTGCTTTACGCGTTACACGTTATATTAGTTGGCTAAATTGATTTCTTCTGTGTTTTCGGCAACTGCTTTATTTTATTCAATTGAATTATATTAAGTCGACGTTTTAATCAAGTGAAGCCGTGCTGTAATTGAGCCAGCATGAGAAACTGATTTTTTTGTTATGTAATCGCTATGAAACCACCAGACCACCTCTCAAGGAAGTTACTGCCCCTTCTTCTTCCTTTCACTGTCCCCCCACTCCCCCCCACCCTCCGGGGGCTGCTGACAAAGTTTCTTTGCCCAAAACAAATGTGAATTTTAAAGAATTCAAGCTTTTGCAACATCGCCTTAAAATCTGCGGGAAAAGTTCAGATAGATAAGTTGTATATTCACTCGGCAAATTTGGCAAAAGCAAATTTTAAAAGGAAAAGTTAATAAATGTCAAAAGCAATGATTCGAAACCTGGTCAATTCCTTCCCATGTTACCGACGCTAACTTTTCTTACTTCCATCAGTAAATATGGCATAAAGTGCCACCGCCAAGTTGAGCAGCTAGCTATTCACTAAGTGATTGCAAATTGATTAAAGCACTTTAAATGTTCCACATATACTCCAAATCATGCAAACTCGTTCGAGCGCCACCGAGCCATATGGCACGAATGTCTGCGAACTCTCTCTCGTCTCTCTCAATACTCGTTACCCTGAAGGCTAAAAAGAAGGAACTGTAAGTAAGTCTGGTTAGTAAGTAAGTCTGGTTGATTAATAAGATCGTCGCGCTTAGAAATAAGCGAATCGCGAAAATATTTTACAAAGATATAGATATCAATCAAAAAAAATTAACTTAAACTAATTACATCGTGTTCAAAATGGACTGGGCCTTGCAATTATGAGAAGATATAATACAATAAATTAGATAAAAAAAAAGAAATGTATAAAATATGGAAATATAGAAATATATATCAAATTATACATTAAATTCCCATAAGTAAAGGCAAGTCGCCGGACGTTTCAAGCTTCCTTGGGGGGCTTGATGGTGGTTGGCGTAAAGCGAGGAGGGAAGGGGTAACGGTGGGGCAGCTGCTCACCTTCCGTGACTCGTTTAGCATGTGGTCAAATTGTTTATACAGCAATGTAAGTAAGGATACATTTAATATTGTACAAAACTTAAGGTAAGAGTGCTTTCAATTTGTTCTATGAGCCTCGTTTTTTCGCAGTAAAATACGCAAGTAACGTTGCATAAACTGTTTACAAACCAGTTCTTTCTATGTTCTTCTCAATTCAACCAGAACATCTTGCGCACATGTGCGAGTTTTCGGGACTCGCTTTCGGTCGGTTTTAATCACGGCATGTGGTCGAATCAATTGTTTATACAGTATTTTTTAAGTATGGGAAATATTAAAGTGGCAGTGCTTTTTTTTAGCACGTACTGTAAACTAAATACTTTCGATTCAAAACACGCGTGTTTCATCGCAGACTTTTGGGGAAATCAGGTTCTTTAAAATTCACATAATATCCTGTACCACCCTTGAGGAGTCAACAGTTTGCTGACTTGCCCATCTAATACTTCATCTAATAATAGAACGTAAGGTGTAACTCGACGAACAGCTGCACAGCTTCCGTGACCCCGTTTCAGAGTTCATCACGGCATGTGGTCAACTTGTTTGCAGTCCAGTTGAACGAGATAATGGTATGTTCCTTTATCGTCCATCGAAGAATAAACACAAATACATTATATTACTCTTTCACTTTTTGGAGTAATTCCAAAAATGATAATTCAAAACCAAGAGAATGTTCTTCCATGACTGTTACAATGTATGAATGCTGAGGGCCAACGAACAAACCAAACCAGTCAGCAAGTTGATTAAATCAGAATTATGGAAAAAGACCGTCTGTTCTGTTAGGGTTATGGGCACCTGAAAAAAAAAGTGATGCCCAATCTTTGCCTTCGGGCAAAGCTAAATTATACAATTATTTCTTCACTCCGTCTGGTCAGGTTGAAACGATAATTTATGCCAAAATTGCTTTATGAAAAATTCAAAACAAGCAGCAGCAAGGAGAAGGAGTCCGCTAGCAGACTAGCACGCTGCCGATGGGGCGTAAAAGGCTACAGTCAAAGTCAAAACGTTGCAGGGGTGCGAAAGGCGTGGTATTTTCTGACAGTGTGTAACAAATTATGAAAATCAGACGTTTTGGGGGAAAGAAGAAGGATGTCGATACAGCAGAAAGTCACCTTGTCCTTGTCTTCCGCAGAACACTGAAAACTAAGATGTACACTTCCCAATCCCCCACTCCGTCCCTCAGTAGACTGACCCAGGATTGAACCAGTGACGGCAACCCGGGCATGTTTGCTTATGTGTCCGATCGGTGCTTAAAAACAATTACGTGTACAGCAAACATGAGGAACGTCTCGGACAGGGCGAGCTAACTCTTATCGTAGGCACCGATTCTCTGTCGCTGTAACAACGCAAATAAATTCTGCAGTTACGTTTCGATTGCCCCAAGAAGAAGACCGTGTATTTTAGACGGTATAGCGACAGTGTTAGTCTGCTACACAGCCGTTTTTAGTGTCGTCACGCAATGCTCCAGTGGGGAGAAGCGTTGCGTGACGACACTAAAAACGGCTGTGTAGCAGACTACGACAGTGTCTGCACGAACGCTGCCGATAGGAAATAAATACAATGAATTGATGCGAGACGCTGTCCAGTAGTAAAGTCCGTCGATCGATCCAAGATCAGTTTACCATGCAAGGCTATGACATGGCCGAACTAAACGAGCTAAACGAGCTAGCTTGTGTACAGACGTCTCTTGACACAGGCTAACTTCAACGTTCCCCGTTCTTAGGGTCCCCTCACATTCGTCCCGTCTTCGCTTCCGTAGACTTGAAGGAAAACCTTGAGAACGATGCATTTGCGTTAAAAATTAAGACAGAAAAAACGGACTGTCTTGTTCGTTCGAATAGTACGCCTGTAGTCTAAGATAAGTCAGGAAAAGTACCTTCCTCTTCACGATTTATCAGAAGAACAAGGGGCCTATCTTGTGGTAGACTGCAATTGCGTACTAATTAAAAGCGCGAGCAGTCAAACAAAAAGGTCTGGAGCGAGGCTGAAAACGGAGAGCGAGACTGGGGAGGGACGTTTTCTCGCGCACGTGAGACTTCAGCTATGCTAAACCGATTTTGAGAAAAAAGCGACTGTTTTGCAGTCTAATCAGCTGTCTAATCTTGTGGCCGAATCTCTTATTCGTTTTCGGAGAAAGAAATCACTAAGATAACATGGAGTCAATGGGCTTTCTTTTTATTTCGATTTTTTCACTTCTTATATTACCAAAATCTCTTCGAAAATAAAGATATCATTACATCATTTGAAATAATATAGCTATCAAAAGAACATGTATGACTGCATTATGCGATATTTTCAGTGAAAGTCTATAAAAAAACTGTGTATGAAATTTTGATTTTCTAACTTTTTCTTCATGTTTCCCTATACTGTATATGTTACAGGTCAAAATTGAATTCAGGTTAAAATTTTGAATATTTTATCTCCTAGCCCTAATTCATGAATAACTTGGCCTAGGAGACAAAGGAAATTGAGTATCAAAGTAGGTTTAAAGATTTTAATCTTAATTTAATTTTGACCTGTAACAATTACATATACGGTCTTGCGTCTCACTAACTTTTTTGAATCAACTTCACTTTAATAGTTATTTTTACGATTAAAAATCCATTAATCGTGGGATACGATATTCCGATCCGAAGAGGTGTACAGAGTCCTTAGCTAAAGTTAAAAGTACTTAAAAGTAACCATTGATGCCTGTTTTTTTAAAAGTTCTTTGATTTACAGACGTGGTGTGGCAACAAGTTGCCAAACATACCCCAGACACTAAAAAAAAACTAAATGAAACCAGGTTGCAATGAACACGATGTAACATGTGTAAGATATTATAAAAATCTCTTCTAATACAAGTACCATTCCTGAATGTCGTTCGGGCTTTTTAACTTTTCAAATTCAAATATTTCAGATTCAAATATAACCTCTTCAGGAATACATTTCGATAGTCCTAACAGTTTTCCGGTGTTTCAAAAATGTAATCATCAACCCTTTACGCCCTAAGAGTGATCAGCATCAAATTTCTCCTTGTGATATCATTGTTTTGTAAAACAGAGTGGTAATGACAATTAGGCACATGATCACACAAGAAGAAATTGCTTGACATTTTATCAACTTCTCCCCACTACTTCTGTAGGAAATAAATAGGGGCAACAAATGAGAATTCAATTTTTTATATTAGGCCTTAAAAGGTTACTGACCAATCTTAGGGGTTAAATTATCAGACCACTCTCTGTGGATTTATGCTGCGGTAATTTCCCTGCGTACCGTTCGAACTTCTACTGATAACTCTCCATTTTAAATCTGACTTGTGAGGTTGGACAGCCATATACAGCACAGATGCAAAGTACACGTAACTCAATAACATCTGAAAAAGACAACAAGAAAAAAATTAGGGAGGACCGGGGCGGGCTTGATTACCAGCCGCTGTTTGGGCAGGGAGCCTGAGCTAACAAGACCTGGGGCCTGTTCCTCCAATGTCCCGGTAACTTTTCGGGCCCGGAAAACTGTTTTGTGTTTGCATTCAAGATCAAGTTTCAATAATTTTGAAAATAACACAATGGAACTATCAGTTATCGAAACAATTTGGACTGCTTTGTGGGCTAGGAACTGTGCTAATATTCAACAGGTTTTGATTCTAAAATTTGCCTTCGGGCCTGAAAAGTTTTCGGGGTCTTTCGAGAAATGGGCCCCTGACCCAAGAGGGTGGCAGACAACCTCATCCTGAGGGTTTTACCTTAGAAAATGGGAGGGGCGGTCCCATTTTCTGAACGAGGTTGGGGGGTGGAAATCAAGCTTTCAAAAATATATAGCGCAAGAATTAAAGTAATCTGACGAGCGAATAAATAAACTAAGATAGACCACAGATGGTTTATAAACTATTACTTCTCCAGTTTTACATGCTGATTGCAAAATGTTTCATTGCATTTTTCTGATGCTAAAACCAAGCGTGTCACGCTATGCAATTCCCGTTGAGCTTAGCAGAAGAGAGTGGCTACAAGGTCTTGGTGAGTGAGCTACTTTTGGCCTTTGCAAAACTTTATCCTTTAAGATAAGAATTAAAAATTAAATTAAAAAATCAAGAGAGCCTGCAAGGTGAGTGTGGTGGGGGAGGGGGGCAGAAGACAATAAGGATCAAAATATTTTATTCCTCCCTCCCATCCCCTCCCCTCACACTTTAGCTCTCCAGTAAGTGTTGTAATACAAAGTTAAACAATCACAAGACCTGTGTTGAAGCAATAAGCTGTGCAGGCCACATAACTGGAACCACAGAGGCGAGTCCTGCAAACGGTCAGTTAGATAGATGTCAGAATTAATTACCTTCTCGGTTACAACAACCAAAAATACAAAACACACTAGAGTCTGTTACAGGATATTTACCAAGCAACAGTTAGACATACAGGTAAAGAGCACTACAGAAGGATCATCAGGAAACTCTAACATAACATAAAGGCCATGTTCAGTCTGTACTGGATAGCTCTTGGGCCAACATGAAACCATATCGGATACAGCATATGGTCACACATATCAGATATGTTTATGCCATTCCTTGTTGCAGTTTTTTTTTTTGTACAACGTTTAGCCAACATAAATGAGTAGGAGAAAGGACTGAAACCCACTTAAGATGGAAGTAAATATTCAGAAGTGAGGATTATGATTTGGTGGGTTAATACAGATTTTAGATCCAAAATTCAAGACTTTTTCCAGACTTTTTTTCAAAACAAAAACCTGCTTTTTCCAGATTCAAGGTTATCAAATAGGTCATGATCAACAGAGACCTTAAAAAATGCCAGAACAAATCTTTTTTCATGATGCGCTGCAAAACTATGGGCAAGACTGAATAAGATTTGACCAACATCACTAATAAAGCACTCGTTGTAGCTTTGAAAAGAAAAAAACTCCAAGACTTTTTACCATTATTCCAGACTTACGGTATCTGTATTTTCCATACCTTTTCCATGTCTGGAAAATAGCTGGGCAATTATCAAGACTTTATCAAGAATTCAAGACTCTGTACAAACACTGTGCTTTGGTAAGATGTTTGAGGTGTGTGAACAACTTGTTTCCAGTTCAGTGCTGTCACCATTTGCACTGTGCTGGATGTCCTTTCATGTCAGCACAAAAAGTTGTCTGGTAAGTGTGAAGTGTGATGTGTGAACATAACCTGAAACAACTATTAAAGCTGAAAAAGTTAAAATTAGATGAGATAAATTTCATTACATACGTTTGGGAAAACATGTCCAGGAGAGAATACATCACATAACAGACATGACCCCTTACAAGTGGAATGGTTAGATAAGTCAGTGGCACGCTGGCCCAAAGAGTGGTAGGTTCTGACCACCCTCCCCTCCCCTAAGTCAACATTATAACTGAGATCCCACTTAGGGCAAGCTGTTGGCTTTGGGGAGGGGTAGGTGGGCAGTTTCCCAGAAAACGTACAATGATCCCATGCATGGTTCAGATGACTATGGTGGGCCCCTTTGAACCTGGACATGGGAAAAAAGTGTCCTTTAATTTTTAGGACTTTCTGTGCTAAAATGCATTCACACTTAAATAAAGTAGAATTTTTCATGTTATATCCAAACTGTAATAGGCCATGTAGAAACAACCCCTCTTGGCCTACCTGGTACTACCTCAAGTAAACTTACCACATAGTGTCCCAGTGGAAATGGAGAAGAAAACCATTTTGAAAAACATTAGTGGTGTTTTTAGGGCAGCATTGTCTCCTGATACATTATCAAATGCAGTTTTCTAAGAGCGAAAGGAAAAAACAGCTACTTCAAGACCAAAGAACACAAGTTCTACCAAACAAAACCACCAGACATTTGCCAACCCAGTTACACCTAGTCGTATTAATGACCTAAATAATAATGATAATGACTGGGAGCACAAAGAGATGATTGTTGGCTGAATAGAGCTCAGCGCAACCTCCGATAAACAAAAGAGGGGATACTAGTCAGAAAATTAGGAACAGAAATCCCTAAAGAAGACCAATCTGGGCTTAGCCCAGGCTTTATCTGGCCTCCAAAGGAGTCCATACTAGAATAGACAACCAATTGTGGGATATAGTGTCAAGATTTTCATATCAAATGTTATCTTTAATACTGAATTTTAAAATTTCTGCCTTAAAACTGAAACCTGTTTTTAGAACTTCAAGTCTGATGATGGCTTAGTGAGTGAAACTCCGAGTTACAACTTAATCTTCACTCTTTCCATTTGTACACCTGTATTTCGCTCTGCATATTTTTATGCATCGAGTACTCTTAGGATAAGTGAAATGATATATGTATATATTTTTTGTTCATTTTATACAAACATTTTGTTAAGCTAGGCCCTATACCTTATGGGTAAAAAAATTGACTTTCTATCCAGAACAAACTGAGTGCCACCAAAATGTTTCACCCTAGTGGATTTTGCTAAGTGAGGCAATGATGTTTTTTGAGAATGACAGAAGAACTTCTTCTGTGTCAAAAAGTTTTTAGGGCTGCCCCAAGCTTCCCCAATGAACAAAATGATTTTCTTTGCAGAAGACTGTGACCATCCAAAGTGAGAATAAAGAAATGACTGAAACGCATACATGTAATGTTTGCCATCCAAAAATGTTGTAAAATTAAAATGAAGTTGATGACTAAAATAACGTAAGCAGTGCGACTTCCTCACAGAACCTCGTAGTGGATGTTTAATTTGTGCTTATTCACTTTGATTCACTTCAACGCTTTCTTTATCACATTGTATCCTTAATGTGATATCTCGGGATTTTTAATTTCTTCCCCCTTTCACAGTTCATCCACTTTCTGCAGCTCTACCTTAAAAAACGAATGCGACCCCCATTTTTATTTCATGATTTTAATAAGGACAGTGCTTCCTTTTGGTGAGAAAAAAATTGGCCTATGTTCAGTTTTTTGGCAATTTTACTAAATTGTACAGATTGTACACTGTTCTACTTTGGAAGGGCATTAAAAGGCATTTTTATGACAACCTCCCATAAAATTTTATTTTGGGCTGCGCAGATTTTGTCTCCATTGTTTTAACCTCTGGTAAAAGCAATTGTTACATCAGTGTACCAAGTTTCATATCTGATTCTTTTACTCACCTTGTAACATACTATGACCACTTTTTGGGATGACAATTTTATAATTCTCCATTGTTTTAACCTCTTATAAGCGATGCCACATTATGTGATCTCTATGTTTGCTTAACATACTATGCTACTACTCAGAATAATAATTATTACTATTATATGTTGCAGTTAATTTTTGTCTTTTGTTTTTGGGTATGGTAATGTATGCTAATGAATTTTTAACAAAGGAAAAACACAAATTAACTGAAATAAAAAATTAACAGCAACATGAACATGAAACTACAAACATCATAACTTAGAAGCTGCATACAATAAAATATAATTTTTATTCTCTTTCAAAGAGCAGACTGTCAATAAGTTCTACTTGTGAAAGACCTCCTGTGGTTTGGTTCTTGTAGGCAACCACCTCCTGTAAGCAGCCAATATGTCTACTGCTCACAGTAGGTTTGACTGTACTGGGTTTTCAAAGTACTTACATCAATTTTGTAGACCAGCGTGTATAAACCAGCATACAGTAGTGTTGTGGAAAGAAATGACTGCCCAAGAAATGACTTGGTTATGGTTTGATGCATCATTTGCTTTGTCAGTTTAACTGCAATAAAAAAAGCAAAAACTTCATTGGCCAAACTGTGGAATGATTATCATCAGCCAACACTATTTTTGATCAACTGTTAAGTGGATCATTGTGCATACCCAACTGCTTTTGCTTTTGATTTTCTTTCAGCTTTAGCAGATCATACTACCAGAAGCAGTTTTTTGGAATAGTTAGCAATGATTTATATAATTTATGATTATAATTAATAATCTAATAATCAATAAAAAAAATTTCTGGCATAGTACATTGTATTTTGAAGAGATGTTTATCCGCTTAAATTCATCACAATCTTCAGTTGAACTTTTTCGAAAAAATCAACTGATTACTAAATTATGAGCATGTTATTGTACAGAGTATGACCAAGAGCATCCAAACTCATTAACCTTTTCAGCCCCAGTATGCACAGACATTATTATTCAGTCTGATCTCCGTATATTCCTTGACGAAATAGTTAAGAATTTGAAAAAAGATCAATACATTTTCATCTTGGTGATCACTTAATTTTCATTACCTATTTCTCTTGATGATGATTGTAATGATATTGTTAGTCTATGCCATCTTCAATTGTTGTAAATTAGTTTATGCCTGAAACACCACAATGACAATAACTTGTTGACCAATTGCAAACAAAACAAAAATCAAATTTACCCATTGCCTGAAACACCACAATGACAAGGTCCTTTCTACCCTTTGGACCATCAGTTTTAACGGTCAAGGACAACTTTCAAAATTAACAAAAAGTTTTCAAACCATTCAGTTTTCAAAACTGAGAAAGAAGCAAAAACCATTGACATTGATTTGTAATAATGTTTTTGTTCCATTCCCACCTAATTGTTTATTAATCCTATATCCTAAAAGCTTTCCTAAAATTATAGTATGCTCACTAAATGCCCAGATTGGGGCAAAAAAGCTAAAAAAGAAGGGAGGAGAGAAAGCGAAATTTTGCTTTCTGCAAGCCCGATTTTGATATTTTGTATCTGGATCAGAAGACCACCTGTAAACCGGTTTGTGGTAAGTTTTACAGTGACCAGAAAACCACTCGACTAGCTTCAAAATGCGTTTTTCGGCAAAATCTCCAGGAGCGAATGGGTTAAACACAGTTTTGAAACTGATCGCATAATATTATTTGTAATAATGTTTTTTGATCTCTCCATAATTGTTTATTATTATATGGCTACTTATTATTATAGTATGCTCACTCTGATTGGCTGCTAAACGGGCAAGATTTTCTTGTAATGACCACATTACAGAAAGTCATGCTCATTGAAAAGCATCGATTGTGAAAATGCAAATGAGTGCAAGAGGACAAAGAAAGAGTGTCAATCAAGAAATCCCCAGTTTTGCCATTGAGTTGATTTGCATGAGACTACTGTATTTCACAGAATTTAATGTTAGTGCACATGAAAGAAAATGCTTCTGGTTGCATAGATGTTTTCTTCTCTGTAATGATGACAAAGACATTCTAACACTTAAAACAATGGCACCCTACTCTTATTGTTTCTGCATTGTCTGTTGAAAGTGCGAGAACAGTTAGTCGCTATAAAGTTCATAAGAGGCCGAAAACGGCGGTAACCTTTGAAACCTCATTTACACTCGCAGAGTCTAATGGGTACCCCACTTTTCACAGGCGATGTTTTCCAATGGGATTGTTTCTGTAATGGGGCATTACTAGTGAGATGTCCAAGGCATACACAATCTGTGTTTAACTAAGTTGGTTTTTACTTGCAGGCTCTGGTCCCAAATTTCTCATTGTCAAAGAAACTATGTGTTGCGGTTTCAAATGCATCCCTAGGTTCGTTTTGGTTCAGTGAACACGACCTCGAATGACCTCTTGCTATCGCTTGGTCAATGAATGTACGTCAAGGCCTGGGTCTGAGATTTCCCTGTAATGACCTCACTCTCAGTTTATAAAAAGTGTATCTTTTTTATGTCCTTACTGCTAGGAAGATGCTTCTCTCATCTTGTTTGTCTTTACTTGACGGACTTTCAAACGCCTCGGCAACACTGACAGCTGCAATGTTTAGAACCTGCAGAGGAAAAAAAATAACTCTTGTCTCTACAGCCTGTAAATGAACACAGAGTTGTTATATTCTAGTTACAATTATAAGTATATGTTTCTTGTTATACTGTACATGCTGTAAGGCAATGTCTAGGTATTCTGGAAGAGGTCAGTAATGTTGATAGCAAGCAGCAGCCCATGACTGCCATTATAGAACTACATGAAACATGACATAGTATTTAGCACTAGTCACATACTACAACAATAGTGCTCCAGAGTACCAGTGTTAAATCGGTCTTCATTTACACTGTATGTCATTCCAGACCAAATCCATAGAGCCATTCCAATTAAAGTCAATGGGATGTAGGTTGTGCACATAATTTAATGTAATTCTGGCACCACCGAGAGATCATAACCAACAACCACCATCACAATGTTATCATTTGAGTGTGATATTGATTTGAACAGTATACTCACCTGCCAAAAGACTGTCAAGAGCAATAGATTCCTGGTGATGCACTTTGGTATCTTGTAATGCCTTTAAACACAATCCAGTGGCATTAGGATAAAAGGTACATGTATGCTAACTAGGGGGAGAGAGAGAGACCATAGCCAAGAAAAGACTTTTCCTTGAGTGGGTAAAATCAAAACTTGAGAGGAAGTAGTCAGAATGGAAGCCAACCAATTTCTATCAGGGGGTGGTGGCTCGGTAGTCCCGTCAGAATGGAAACTATATAACCAACCAAAGAGCCACCGAAAGCCACTAAAATATATACCTATAATCTTTAATACATACTAAAATATATGCCTTCATGTTTGTCTTGTACTTATGTCCCTTTCTCGTTCTTTAAACACTTGTCCTGACTAGCGAGCCACCGACCAGAATATCAACAAATGTAAGAGATAAAATTGCTCTCACAAATGTTCACTTAGGGCGCATGAAACTGGTTTGAATGTCGTACTCATAGTCCAGTCTGTAGGTCCCTAGTATAATTTATTCATGACAGTCTAGTGACCCTTGGGCGCTCTTGTAAAGTAAAATATCGTGTACTCAAATGTTAATGACTACAGCTAGTACAACAATGGTGTATCTGATCAACGAAAAATTTCAGTCAAGATTCTAGCTAAACAGTTTCTGGCTCATATGCGCGCAATTCATGTAATTTCTAAGCTTAACTTAAGCCTGTCGAGAACTTTACGTCCGATCGTCAAGTTTTTGTTTACTTCTCGAGAATTCCCCTTTGGCACGTACATGTACAAACAAAGACAGTTTGAGATGAAATTGTCACCCGATTGCCCGCATATAAACCGTGTAAAACCCCACGGGATTGCACAAAAAACAACTGATCACCTTCTTCGTCTATTTAACGCGTCGAATTCCACAGAGTTCATCCCAACCTGTCTTATCAAGTCACTTGTTGTTTCTAACGCTGTTTGCAGTTCCTCAAGTTGTTCACGAGTGATCGTAACCACTGCTTCAGTGGGTCCATTTCTCCTTCTGCTTGAGGTACCATCTTTGTCTCTTTCTGAACTTGCACCGCTCAAAGCATCAGCTTTCATGCCGAGCTCTTCTGCGAGAGCTGTCAATTGAGAGTCCGCAGTGCTAACGCGACTACTTTCTTCTCCATCCCTTTCGTCTACCGTATAAATCATCTCGCGATCTCTGAGAAGAGGAGTTCTTGTGTTTGCATCCATGTGGAGGTTTTAAAATTGGCGCAAGAAAACCTAAAAACTTGCAAAACCTGGAATGCCTTCTGCTCCAGTCATCGTTGCGACACAGCAGGTTCGCAGTGCAAAGAACTGCGAAGTGTCACGTCCAAAATTTTCTTCCAGGCGAAAATCGCGCAGTGGACTGGTGACAGGACTCCCACTATGCTCTTCGTGCTTCACTTTCATTCTCAAATATGGCGGATATGTTGGTTGAAATTTCCTCGGGGTTTTCACTCTTCACAAGATGATGAAATTTGCTGATTTATTGAAAACATAATGATCGCTTTGTCAATTAATTAGACACCAAAATGCTGAGAGCTGTAGGTGTTTTCAGGTGAGTGAAATGCGAAATAAACCCTTTTTCTTGCTTGATCCCAAAGGTCATCATTGCGATGATATTTTAACGACGTGGGCCTAGGCTGTGTTTACAAAAAGATGTGATGGCTAACTTGTTTCATTCACATGACAAGAAGACTGAAATTTTCCGTTTTCCTGTGAACATTGTCAGTGCTGTCAGATCATTCTCGATGACGTGCTTTGATTGACAGTACACTAAGTTTGTACAGGCGTATACTTTTCACAAGGCAATATTAGTTCATTAAACTCGCATAATTTTAATTCTGCTTATGGTTAATTTGTTTAAGGCTTGACGTATTATATTGAGATTAATAAACGAATCCCCTAACCTCTGGCAAGAATATATAAGAAAGCAAGAACATAAAATTTTAAAATTGATAATAAGTTTAATAAAAGTGTTATGCCAATCACAGAGCACAGAGACTGTAACTCAGTATAAAGCCTATAAAAATATCCCAATTATTGTCCTCAAAAGTTTGTTGAGAAAATTCAAATACAAGGTTGGATTGTTTGTGTGCATAAAACGGCAGTTTACAAAAACAATCCCTCAGGCAGGGCTGTCAATGACCCGTGTCTTCAAATATTGAGAACTGATAGGGAAGGGAAGATAAACGACGTCATAATGCATGGCACATGATGTCATTTGTGCAAAAAATACTTGATGACTCTGATCGTCACAATTTTGCGATGACACTAAACGCATGAAAACCAATCAGATTATTATATTACAGCGGCATATCACGGTTGATGAGGAAACGTTCAATGTTAACATTAAAATAGCTGAAAAAATGCAAAATAGTTGAAATCTTCTTGTTGAAAAGTCAATTCTACTGAAGAAATGGCAAACTACGGTGATTATTGCGGAGATTTTTATTCTCTAATCTGGAGACTGGGAGATACTGTCCAAATCTGGAGTCTCCCATATTATCCAGGAGAGTTGACAGCACTGCTCAGGGATGGTGGCTAAAAATACTACTGGAAGTTTGAATTTTACAGTTGGGGGAGGGGCTGATTCTTAAAACAACTTGATACTGGAAAGTACATTTCTCTCCTTTATGTAAGCCATATAGGTATACACTGCCCCAAAGGGTATGGTTTTTGCACCGTTTTGGTCTGAGAACGGGTATGGTTTACGAAGAAACTACAGGAATGTATGAATGTATCTGTCATTTCAATTTCAAATGAATAAGAAAGAAAAAGAAACATAGGAATTCGAAATGGATTTTAAGAAATCTTTTTTGCTGCCATTCTAATCTAAGTAATGATAACATAATTTCTTAGAGGCCAGGTCTGGGTGTGAAAAATGGCATTTTTTGGTCTGAAATAGGGTCAGGATATAGAGAACCAGGTGGCACACCCCCACCAAGAATTCCTAGAAGTACCCCCTCTCTCCCTCTCCAGGGATTTCTCTATGATGGCAAAAAAGGGTCATAATTTTACCTTTGTGTTGATCCCAGGGCTCAAAGTTAGCGACTAACTGGTCGCATATGCGACTGGATTTTTGGTTGTGCGCCTAAAAATTCATGTGCAATCGCACTTGTGTGCCGTAAAACCCAAAGCACAGTGTGACTGACTTACTTCCAACTATTCTTACGAACTCGAACTAGAAAGACAGTGTATGTTTAATTGGTCTTTTCTCCCAATGGATTCTACGAACTCGAATGTTCTTTTTCGTTTCGATGTTTTACTCCATCGCAGACTCTTCTGTTTTGTAATAAACACCGCTGACACATGCAAATATATGCTACGAACCAAACACGTACTTTTTGCGCAATGGACGATCATGTCGAACGTTCAGTTTTAACGTCAGTCAAAACTAAAACAGTGCGGATTAAGAGCCTTTTTTTCCAGGTAAGAAAGTTTTTTATTTTGTATTCCAGTTACATGTTAATCATTGCGCATTTAACACATTCATTAAAGATTAATTTTCATTCTTGTTCGACACACTCATTGTTGTCAGTTTTGAATTGTTTTTCAAGAGTAAGTTTTCTTTAGTCGCAACTGTACTGTCAAAAAGAGAAATTAGTATTAAAAATCACAACGGTATTACTGCGTAGCAAATCGGCTGTGTTTTATCAATCACAGGACTGAAGTAAAAGTAACAAACTGAAGATGACAAATAAACTTTACTTTTTCCTTTGAAATAGATGCTCCCAACATTATAAGCTGTGCTCCTAAAATTTTCAGCTGTGCGCCTAAAATTTCGGCAGTGCGCCTAAAAATTTACATCTAGTAGCACAAGTGCTCCCAAACTCAAATTTAAACTTTGAGCCCTGGATCTCAGTGTCAATTGGTAATTATTAAATCAGTTGATTTAAATACTTAAACCCCCTGCTCTAATAAATCAAAAATAATCGTCCTCGAGAAATATTTATAAATTTTTTAACCATGTTTTTTTAATAATGAAGCAATTGTGGGAGCTTTGTTCAGCTGAGTTCAGTATCCTCTGTTTGCATTTCCTCAAGCTGTGAGTGCTTGTGTGCATGTTGTGTGTATTCCCTTGTTTTGTATCTGTCTGACCTTTGTCTGAACATTTGTTGAATTGCAGCCCTCACTGTGAACACTGTCTAAGGAGAAATGCAGTGGAGAAAGCTGGCAATTGGATCTCTAGAAAATCATCCCTTTCTTACTCAGCAAGCTCGAAACCCATTTTTCAAAGATGTCATATTCACAGTTTACTATTTCTTAGACAAAGGAACATTAGAACATTCACCAAGACACCACATGGAATATTTCCTGGTGTTACTCGGATACTCATTAGCAAGAATATGTACAGTGAGCGAATGTTCACTACCCACATATTTCGGGCAGTAATGCGGGTGGCAAGAGTTAGATATTTTCTTGTTGGAGCTGCTGGGGCTGGTGGTGTTGCTGCTAAAGTGGTACGTTTTATTTTGAGATGTAGTGTAATTTTCTCTTTTTATTATATAGACACGAGTGTTTTACTGGAAAATATATCCCTCGTAAAATTCATAAAAACTACATCCGGGACCTGAGTGGTTTATTTTCCATAATCTCACATGTGAGTTTATCGATGACGTAATTTTGGTAATTTCCCTCCAAAATTTGTGGTGGTTTGCTTATATTTTGTCAATGTAAGCCCTATTCAGCTCAGTGTTATTTCTCAAGATTTTGTAAACAATGTTTATATCGCTGTAGTAAATTTGAGCCGTCACAATTACTTTTTGGCGAATAAATCTATTATTTTATTTGTCTTTTTAATATAATAAAAAGAACATTACAGGGTCAAGATATGAATTTTATTTTCTCACAAAAACAAAACTCACTCAACACTTGTTCGAAAATATTGTTTTACCATATAAAATAAAATTCATATCTTTGGGCTTTATTATACAAGTCATACTCACATGCAAAAAACACAACCCAGACATATATGCACTGTGTTTTAATAGACTTATTTAAAGTGTAATTTTAACTCAAAAAATTATTATTTTAATGTAAATAATACAATGTAACTACGTGTATGAAACTTGCTGTGAGGTCAATTTTGAACCATGCTAGGTTTACACTACTTACTCCTTACTTAAAGTGCAATTTATTTTCTAGCTTACAATTAATGATCTTTTCCAAAATGCATTGTGTGGTTGCTTATTATTTTGAGGTGCACTGTAATAATGTAATAAAAGGTAATTTAAAATGATAAAAAGACTAAATAAATTAGTTAATACTTTTTTTTTAGTTATTGAGATAATATCAAATTGCTCGCTTAATAGTTATTGGCATCATTTTCTTCAGACATATGATTCATGGAAGGACAAATGGCTGCGATTTCAAGAAGCTTTACCAGAATTTAGTTGGCTAAAAGAATTAAGAGACAGTTTGCCAGATTTTTCCAACACTTTTGCAGGAGGTACAGCATTCATTTAAGATGACAATAATTATAAATAACTGAAAATCAAAGGAAGCCATTACATACTATACTATACTAAAACCCATATCATATGTTACCTTACTGTAGTGCTACATGTATCTTACTAGTTCTTAACCCTTTAAGTCCCACTGGTGACCAACATCAATTTTCTCCTAACCTTTTTTCATAGAGATTAGGTTATGAGAAATAATAAAATGATCACTTAAGAGAAAATACTTTGATCTTTTATCAAATTCTCTAAACTCATTCTTTACGGAAATATATAGAGATAAGTTTGGAGAATTTGTATGTGGATATAGGGACTTAAAGGGTTAAGTATCATGTGTTGCATTTACCTTGCTAGCCATACAGCCACAGTACACACCAGACAAAGCCCTCTAAACCAAGTACATAGTAAAGAAACCCAGAAAAGGAACTACTTTTGATGAGACCAAAACTTCAAACTTACATTATTATATATACTAGACCAGAGTGCAGATAGATATTTAAAGGTTCTTGATTTTTGTGGTTCCAATAATGGAAAAATAACTATACAACTGTATAATGGAGAAATAGAGGTAACTTCATAGTTTACCTTGTGGTCAGCAAAAAGGCCTGGGGACCATTTCTCGAAAGGCCAGGTAACTTTTCAGGCCTGAAGGCAAATTTTAAAATCAACACCTGTTGTATAGTAGTACAGTTCCTAGCTCACAATCATTTTCAAAATTACTTAATCTTAGATCTTGAATGCAATCGCGGCAAACATAAAACAGCCTTTCAGGCCCGAAAAGTTACCAGGACCTTCGAGAAACAGGGTCCTGGCCCTTCACCGGTGGAAGTACAAGTATATTAGAACTGGTGCAAGGTTTGTGTATGCCGTGGATTAAATAATTTAAAAAGTTTTGTGGTGCATTTACGGCCTAGCTAAAGGAAACAGAAGTTGGAATTAAAAGCCATGGAGGTTGAAGATCTGGTGCATTTCCAGGCATTGCCTCCAAAATTTGGTAGATGAGCATTGTTGATGGAGTGACCAGCTGTGCTAAATTGCTTAGCGACAGGAAACCCTGCTCGATTTTCTCAACACTTCAAGCATGCCAAATCATTGTCTCCATTTATGTTACAGGTCAAAATAAAATATTACATTCAGGTTAAGATTTTTTAACATACACTGTAGGTTGATCTTCATTTTTTTTTGGCCCCTAGCCCTAATCCTTGAATAATCAGGGCTAGGGGACAAAAGAAAATAAAGATCAACCTAGGCTACAAAATTTTAACCTGAATTTAATTTTGACCTGAACATGTACACCCAGTTTCACTGATGTACAGAACTGTAGATAACATGACAATGGCAACAGGAGATAAAGTAAACTTAGCCTGAAGTTTTGCAGGAAAAGTCCTTCCTGATCACAAAAAAGCATTGCCTGAATGCTCTTTTGTACAGCTTGTACTTCCACTGATGAAGGCGCCAGCCCCCAACATTCAGACAGCAAAACAATCTGTAACATGACCCTTCTTTTCATATGTTTTTCTCACTTTAAAGGCACATATGCTTGCTAAATAATCTGGCTGTTTTTGTTTGTTTGCCTATGACAATATAATTTATTTGAATTTGTTGTTGTTGTTTTCTTTTTTGCTTATTATTGCTCTTTGTATAAGTAAATATATTATTTATTTGCTGTTAGGCTTTTTTTGGGTTTATTTTCTTTTGCTTTGCTTGTTTTTCAATTAATTTAAAAATTAACTACACTTTAGGCTCAGAAGCTACTCGTGGTCTTGTTGACAATTTGAAAGAATTTGTGGATAGTTTTTGGAATTCAGGTACAGTAAGCCTTTCTTGTAATAATATTACAGAGTATTCACGCAAGTTTCAATGTAAAAACTGAACTCATTTGAGACCACTGGTAGTTTTGCAATTGCTTTTATTTTAAAGCAATATGATGTTGCTGTTTGTGTCTGCCTAGGGAAGTTTTGAATTCATTATAAATTAGTAAACCTCTTTTTCATCTTTGTGCCAGAAGTCAGCCCTCCTGTGGTGTCTGCGGCTATTAAACCAGAAAATGGTGAGAAGTTGTCCACACCAAGAAAAACACCTATGGAAAAAGTTCGTACAACTCTATCTTTGCTGTTACTTGCAGAATGTATTGTATTTCTAATATAATGACTCCAGGTATTGTTAGATCATTGCCTAAAGAATGTTTTTTGGCTCTTCCATTTTACAGATGCAAGAACGACTGGAGAAATCTCAAGAAGAGCTAATTGAAATGCAGGTAAGATAATTAATTTTTTGTTACTTTTGAGATCTATTAAACATTTTTTGGATGAGGTTTTTGTGATATTTTGGAAATAATCAAGTTCGAGGTAAGTGTTATCAGCCTTGGCCTTCAGCCTGGCTGATACACCATCGTAAGGAACCGATTTGACATTGCTGTTGGAAATCATGCATTGCACGCACAACCTACAGATTAGTCAGTTATCTGCGAGCAGATAACTAACTGATCTGTACATGAAGGTTGCGCTGATTTCTAAAATTTACTATAGGATCTTAGGCAATGAGGAGACAGATAGTGAGTACAATGTATAATAATTTATGTTATTTGAAGTTGTAATAAATAAATTTACAAGCTGTTACATTGATTCTACATGTATAAACCATAACAGTTACACCGTAATAAAAGTACCTAAGTCTACAATGTTTTCTTTGATATAGCAAAGATATCAACGAGAGATAGAAAAGCTTGAACGTGACAACCGCGAACTAAGAAAGCAAGTCATCATTCTTAAGGGTGACAGTATACCAACACCACGCAAGATTAAGGTAAATTGAAATCTCCTTTCTAGCCTTGACCACACCCTGAAGCCTGAATCCTGAAAGATGAACAATTTGCTACATTTAATCTTATTGCCATGTGCTTATTAACTTAATACAAGCTATGTAGCTTTCATGAAATATGTAAGCTGTCATGGAAGTCTGCCATTCTAATTCATTTTCTTAATCAGGAAAAACCCTTTTTTGCATTTATGTACATTTAATAAACAAACTTATTAAGAGTGTGTCCATGAGAGAACCAGGCAGGGGGTGATAATGCTCGAATCACGGATTTCGCTCAAACTTGGCACAATTGATGGGTGTGGTGAGATATTAACCTCGACAAAAAATAAGGTCGCAATATTGAATCCCCTGGGATTTACAAGGACCCCCCTAAAAATGACAAAATCTACTCATTTTTGCATAATTAATTAGTTAACTTTGGTTTGGCTGTTCAACAAGTAGAAGAGACAACTTCAAATCTAATCAACTTTATCATCTTCTATGTTTATCAGACTTAATGCTCAGTAATTTATTTGTAGTCTCTAATTCGATCTCTCCCTATTATTTAGCCTAAAGTAAGGGCATCTTCTCACTGTTTTGACCAAACCCAAATTTTAAGGTATTTTAGTGGCTAACATCTCCCATGAGCAACAACCTATGTACTTAATTCTCACATATTCTTTGAAAGACATCTTTAAGGTTATCAAATCAATCATAAAATAGTTGGGCAATCTCATACTTTATCAATAATGACATATTATGTACATCTGACTTGACGCTTATTTGTCATTTGACCAAAACTGGAAGAAACGTAACATTCGTTTTTTTAAAGAAAAATAGCACAAAGTTGGCGAGAAGTCACAAATCAGATGCCTCATTATCGACACTAATAGAGGAATTGTTAGAAAGTGTCATCTGAGGCATGTTTTCTGTGTTATTTATGGACGTTTTGATGGATATTTTATCGAACGCTTGAGTAAACACAAGGAACAAAAGATTTAGTTCAAAACTTCGATCGGTCTAACTTGTAGCAACAACACCCAACAAGGATAAAAGTTGGTGAATAAATGTTACATACACGTCTCTCAGATGCTTTAGTCCAGATTTGTTGTTCCAGTTTCGTCTGGTCCTCTGTGGCGTTACTTCGTGACGAGGTAATGAAATAACTTGAAACATTGCAAATCTAAAAGTGTCGGCTTTTCACCGAACATTCGAAGTCTTTGAAATAAGTTGTAGTCAGAGGGAACAAAATGATTCCTAAAGGACAAGAAGGATCAGTGACAATCCGTCTGTATCTATGGAAAACAACCACCTGCTCGAACACACTCCATCTTTGACTTTAGACTCCGCCTAAACGATGGAATCTGTGACGTCGGACTACCGGAATGCGGAATGCGGAATGCGGAATACACTATCTATCGTTTGTACGCGCCAATATCCTGTTATAACTGGTGTGTTTAAAATAGGTTGTGAAAGTCGTGTTACTTGACATTTCGAGTTTATTCGATGTTGACATTAATTACCATGATAATAATCGTCCATAATAGCCCTTTTCGTAGTCAGACCATGCCATACAATTTGAGACAATTAATGACTTGACACTGGGTATACTTACTTACTTACTTACTTACTTATATTTTAATCCTCGTAGTCTTTACAACTATACAGGATGGTATCTGTATCTGGGTATATTAGAACTACAAAAATATAATAATAACCGTTTAAAAGTGTTGAGGGAAAACTTATGAGGAATACAAAAGGCCCAAAAGGGGGCACTAATACATTGCAAAAAAAGTCGGCTAGACCTCTTTAGCTATTCAAGGAAGGTGTAAAAGAAAAGTTTCTTGAACACAGAATAATACACTATATTCACTTCTCATTTAACCTGTGATTTGCGGATTCGTACAGTAGAAGTTATCTTAACGGACAAACTCGTATATAGCGGATAGCTCTACTTACGACCGCCATCAGAAAACCCCGTTTCAACTCCCACAAAAACTTTGCATTTTTACATTCCGTAGGCGGCCGCGGACACTCAAAGGGTTTACCGGCGAATTAGATGTTAGCTTTGATTTAAAGCTCTCGTAAGCAGACACCCGAAAGAAAATCCTATCCTCCTCTGAATGTTGTTGTTGTTGTTGTTGTTGTTTTTTTTTTTTTCATATCGTGTCCACAGTTATATCGCTGTTTGTCACTGTTATGAATCATTCTTATATATCCGTTTCAGAGTTACCGTTTTTTCACATACACGTCCGGTTACACTTGAAAATACAAACTGAATTGTATGCTTTGACCTAAATTACAACAAGGCCAGAACAACAGCATAACCATACACTAAAAAACAGTTTTTTGAATTTCCAGTGTTAATTTTTAACTGGGAGAAGCTCCCGTAGGCGGCCATCTAACCTTTACACCTCTTTTAAAGTGGCTGAATTCCACTTTAATAACTATGCTGCATATGAGATTCATTCTTGTAAGCGGCCAGATCCAGTTAAGGACACCTTTTTCTCGTCCCGAGGGCGTCCTCTTACGAGAGCCTCCACTATATTACAATTTTAGGATTTCTCTTACATTTTAACAAATTTTCGTTTAATGACGCACAATCGAACCTCTACTTGTGACCACCCAACTTAAGTGACCACTTCCCAATAAGCGATCACTCATCCAAAACACCAAATATCCGGTCAAAGCACTTGTAGTTGGAACCTCCTGTAAACGAACACATCCACATGCAGTAAACAACCGCGACCACTTTTTACGGTGACAGTCAATGAGAATTTTCCATGATGCAATGGTCTGATCTCTGCGTTCCCTGTATGTCCTGCGCTACTCGGAGTATCAGAGGAACTTTACAAACAAAATAGATTTATCTATAGTATATTGTAACTTAAAAATTGCGTGCAGTACATTCACTCCAAAAAGTAGATATGTCCGCACTTTTCCTGGTTAAAGACCTCCTGCAGGTCGACTCTCGTAAAACCCTTATTTTCCTTGGCCAATCCCATGGGCATTATTTACTGGGTGTCTTCCGACCACGCACGGACCGGAACATCAAATGTCTGTAAACTTAATTGTTGTGTCTGTCCATAATTCAACATCTGCCTGCCTCAGCACGGCACACTAACCTGGGCACTAAACTGGTTTTGGTGCCCCAAGAGTACGCAAAAAGGCCCTTCCGAGGATGTCTAGAACGAGAAAATTGACCTTACCTGGGTAGGGTGAGAAATTTGAAATCGAAGTATTACAGTTGAAGTATCTCTTGAGGGAATGTAGGAAGAGTGTTAAACATATGGAGGCGGTTGTTTGAGAAAAAGATCTAACTCAATGTGAAAGTGTGGTGTATTTTGAATTCTACTTGAGAACATTACTGCCACAATTAGACTTCATAAGACCCCCAAACCGTGCTTGGTAAAAAATTCAGTGTTTATGACAGTCAAATCTGGTGCCAGCAGGGTAGAGCATTTGTACGCAATTTGGCCACTTCCCCGGGGAGGGGGGGACTCCCGTATGACAAAAAAAAATGGAGTTCTTGTCGCAAGCCAATCTGGACATGTCTCACGTTTTATTTGTCTTTTTGAGCTGGTCTGCACCAAGATCCGGCTTCACTTCGCTGTTATTTGACGTGCAACTAAAATAACGAAATGGGCTCATTTTTAATCATGGTCTGAATAAAGTTGCCAATAGATTTGGAATTCTAAAATTTTTATTAGCATACAATAACAATAAAATTATCTCAGAGAATGTCGGAAAGTCATATTTTCAACTGAATTTTGTTCACTGGACTCTTGCTCCTAGCTCCTGGCTCCTGGCTCCCGATACAGTGTTTCCTTATAGTGGCCAACCGCTGCTTAAAAATGCGGGCTCCACTTAATGTCAAAGATGGCGGACGTTTCGTTGTTGTTGTTTGTAAGATGTGAATTGAGCTACAACAGTGGCAGAAATAATTCTTTCCATGGATTAAAAATCGGCTTTCTACTTTTCCTATTGTTTTCTCCTAAAACAACTTGATTTGGATGTTGGTGCGTAAACTGATGGCTAAGGAATTTTAGTAGTACAGCTAGTCACGACGCTGAACTACGCTGAACCACTATGGCTGAACTGGACATCGAAGGTGGCTTGGGGAACAAATCAAAGCGGGCACAAACTAGCAGTTGAGACATCTAAGAGATACGTATATGGATTTTATTGACCGTTTATATTGTTTTTAGGGCAAACTTATTAAAGTAAGTAAAACTGTGAGTTAAATCTTTGTATGTTGTTTTTACTTGAAAAGATCGCGTATATAGCTATCAAAAATAATCGTTAGAGTTTCTTGACAACAATTTCAAAGATTTTACCCTTATTGATGATAAATCATTGTCTGATGAGGTTTTTTGTTCGATTTCTCCTCATTCAAAGGGAAACACACGAATATTGTGAGAGCCTGAATTTTGATGAAATATGCAAAAGTCATTCAGTCACATGAATAGTTTATGTCAACACATGGAAGAAAGTGAATTGCCCAAACTTTTTATGATCTTTTTCTAAACTTAAGTGATGGCTTTAACTACTCATGCAAAAGTTATAAAGATAAGCTGTTGCTCACCAGAGATATTGGGGAATAAAATACCCTAATTTTACGACTTACTCAAAACTTGGAAATGATGACCCAACTCAAGGGGGCTAAGAAGGGGGAAATCGAATCGGCGACTTCAAACAGTTTATTGTGCTTAAAGTCTTATGAACTCAGATTATCTCTCAGTGCATTTAACTTCCAGGTGGCTTTTCTGTTTGTAGCACTGGCATCGTAAAGTTAGCTAATTAATTATGCATAAAACGGCAAAAATGGTGATTTTTACAGGGGGAGCCCAGATCTCCCAGGGAATTTAATATTTTGACCTGAAATTCTGTCATTTAAGTTAACTCCTGATACCTAACATTTGTGCCGAGTTTGAGCGAAATCGGTGATTTGAGCATTATCACCCCCTGCTTGGTTCTACCTGGTTTTCTCATGGACACACTCTTAATTTGGGTAATTATGTGATTTTCACCACCAGTTTCACTCTTCATTGAGCCTTAAATTTTCATGTAGTCCCATAAAATACTTCAAACTGCAGCATAATTTTAAAAGGAGTCAATATATTTTGCAGATTAAACTGAAGTGAAAAATGAGAATGTGAAACTTTTTCAAGATCACTGTTTTATGTGTAACAAAATTTTATTGTTTTTCTTAGAAATCTTTGATTGACATGTATTCTGATGTGTTGGACCTTCTATCAGAGTACGATGCAAGCTACAACACGACTGATCATCTCCCTAGGGTATGTAAATAGTAGGGCGAGATGTTTATAGCGGTTGAGCATGGATGTAAGCTTTGGAACAACTGCATCAGTTAAACACAAAACAATGCTGGCCAGCGGTTTCTCCCAGGGCTGGTGTGCGGGGGTGCCGGGGGTTGCCTGCAGGGGCTTCACATGCTTTACAGCTTGGCAGGGTTGTCATGGATACCCTATGCTTTCGGCTCAGTGTGATTTTTGGCTCCACCTTCCTTTCAGGCACCATTCCCCAAGGTCATCTATTGTTGATAGGTTTAAACAGCCTTGAAGTAAAATATTTGGCCTCAACAAGTTCAATAACTTCATTAAAAAATAAAAATAAAAAAATTAATGTCTAAACACCTACTTGTCTGTGCATTAAAACAATATCATTTATTGTTAGTTTTAGCTTATACTGATTGAAAGGCAGGCGGCAAATAATTTTGTCCACCAATTCTGAAAAATTTTAGTCACAGATCATTGCAGTTTTGGTGGTATCTTTTTTCAGGTTGTAGTAGTTGGTGATCAGAGTGCTGGTAAAACAAGTGTTTTAGAGATGATTGCACAGGCAAGAATCTTTCCAAGGTCAGTTGCTGGAGGTGGCTTTGTGACTTGATCTGCCTCTGGATATACCACTGTCACTGTCATCACTACAGTCATTAGGGAGTTTTAGCATCGACGACATCTACAACAGCGAAATCGTCACTTTTAAAATGACTTAGCGTTTTTCAAACTTTATCACATTAATTCCAATTCACTGAAAATGTCTAATGTAGGTAAATTTCCCTGGAGTTGATTTCTTGGGGACCCACTCATGTTTAGAAAGAGAAAGAAAATTTCTCTGTCGCTTGTTTACATCCTCCATAAAACGTGAAATCAGGCATTTTCACGTCCTAGTCGTGGAGCAACGGCAAAGAAATGTACAAAAAAGTGTGATGTATGTGCAAACTTGATGTTTCGTTTAATAAACCTATTGCTGTTTTGACGTTCTCGTAGCTGTCGCTGTTGTCGTTGCTAAAACTCCCTATTGCATCATCGTCACCATAATGCTCATCATCATCATCATCTTTATCATTGTCATTGTCATCCTCTTCACCATCATCGTTACCATCATCATATTCAATATTTCAATCATCATCACTATCATCATTGTATCATCATTATTGTATGTTTGTCATTTTTTTTTGTCTGCATTTGTGGCAAGACTCCTTCCCAAAATGGTTTGTGCAAATTTTTCATTATTTAAACCACAATAGAATGCAGCCTTACAAATTATGTTACTATCATTAGAGCAATTCTCAGTAACAGACGAGCAAAGTGGGGAATGAAAAATTTTGACTCCCCCTCAAATTTTGTAAGCGATTAGATGTTGAGGCGGGGATCTTTAAAAATGCACTCTGTTCAGGTTGTTGTCTTTCTCAGCAACTGTAAATAAGCATCTTTGTTCAACTTCTTGTGGTTGAATTTATAAAGTGGTTTTTATTTCTTATGTTCAGTGATTTACCCCACCCATCAATTTATTTTGTGCTATCACACTTGCTTAAGGAAAATAATATAAAATACAGAAATCTAGCTAACAATACATTCCGTTATGCTTTTATAACTCTTTGTGTTGGCCTGAAATTCATCCGATTGCTTAGAGTCGTTTTCTCCTCTCAACAACGTCTGAATCGACCAGCCGTTAATGCCGTCCGGTGACGTCACTCACTACCTAAAAACTGGGTAGTGATTTTTATTTTTATTATGTATAATTGTGAAAAATTTTAGCGAGATTGTCGATTGATATTCAGCAGATCGCATCCCTGGCATTCTTTCATTTAGTTCAAACATTTCGATAAGCTTAATCTTTATCTTAAACAGCAAAATTGCCCTTGTCTTCGAAACTGAAATGCTAAATTGAACTGCGAATGAAGAATCATTGTGGAGAGTTGGTGGGTTTTTCATTTAGAGCCGCTTTGTGGTTTCGGCAGCCGGTGATTTTGTTTACGCAAAGTTTTCTGAGATCAATGTTATAATTCGACCTTCTTGCTATTTTTACCGTCAAGTGTAATGATTCTGTTAGCTTTTCTTTCTTGTCTCCTTGTTTTTTTATCTTCGTTAAGGACCACATAGCTTCTTTTCAATTAAAACAAATCATTGTGTTTTTGAACTAAGTGTTCCGTGTGTGTTTATTTCATTGCGTGATTGCGACCGTAGACTACGAGTAGTCCCCCATTTTTCCTCAGGGATAGTAGAGCGAGCGAAACGCGAGCGCGCGTGAAAATCACCCCACGCGAGAAAAGGCGACTCGCGGCGGGGAGAGAGAAAAATGAGGGACTACAGACAAAGCCCAAGCTTTTGAACTAATGCGTTGCTCTCACAACGCAAAACTCCGATTGGCTCTTCCATGGAAATCTGTCAACATCTGTCAATAACGCGCCAGCCGCTATCAACACTCGACATAATCACAATTTACAGAACAAATAACTGGAGCAGAACAAATAACAGCAGAGAACAAATAACTAGTAAGAGTTACTCTTGTAGAAGCAACTAAGAAGAAAGCCAACCCAGCAACTGATGAGGTTCGCGAGGAGAACCGAAACCATGGTCTTGCCTGATCACAAAGTGGGAATAACAGAACAGTCGCAAGGCTGTTAAGCTTATTCAAAAGTTATCACCAAAGAAGAAACAACGCACTCCAGTCCAAAGACTCACATTATCGCCAGAAAAACAAGCGGCAGTGAAAATTCATGAGCAGTCATGACTGGGTCACATTGCAGATCTCCATAGTTGATGTAGTTTTAGTTTAAGCTGCAATCCATTCTTCGAGATTTGGATATCACTATCCGTCCTGCTTAAAACGCTAACGAGCTGGGCCCAGCGTGACAAAACATTGCAGGAAACAGTCACATTCACGGCCAAAAAGAAAATCGCTTAAAATTATTCAGATCCAGGAGGCAATCGCCGGAGAAATTAAACAACCCAAAACCCTTATTTAGCCGCATTGAAGAGCTTTAATTTTCAAGAGAGGTCAAAGAAAATGCTCTTGCATCAGAGGGCAAATCATGCCGACCATAAACAATCACCGCAGAAAATTAATATGCGTGTCACGACCTTTCAGTATAAAATAAGCGGCAAAAATCACATTTGCTCAGTCAAAACGTTTTCCTCCAGAGCATAATCTACCTGTCAGAGAAAAAAAATCATTGGAACAAGCAGTATTTTTGCACGAGTAAAAGTCGTGTGTTGCCTACACTATTAAGTTCTTCACGCGAAACAGCCGTGAAGAAAATTAGTATCTGGATATTCTTTTGCTTGCAATAAATATCCCCCGCAGTTTACCGATGACAGGAGCAATGACAGCTCAACGAGGGGAGGAATTCCATTGGATGCGCTTAATTGATTTGGAAGGGGATACGAACTTCACACTCCAAAATCAGTCGGCCGTGAAGGGTAAAAAGCTTGGGCTTTGTCTGTAGTCCCTCATTTTTCTCTCTCCCCGCCGCGTGTCGCCCTTTCTCGCGTGGGGTGATTTTCACTCGCGCTCGCGTTTTGCTCGCTCTACTATCCCTGAGGAAAAATGGGGGACTGCTCGTAGTCTATTGCGACCGAGTTTGATTGTAGAATTTAGTACAACTGGTTCAGAGTTGTACTGCATGCAGTTCATAGTTTGAACGTCAAACGTGAATTAAAATCGGAAAAAATAAAGCAGTTCTGTATCATGCAGACATTTCCAAACGATATTTCTCAGTTTGCCACTTGAAAATCGTGTTTTACTGGTACTTTTTGCATAAATTAAAGTAAAGGTCAAGGAGTAGTAATGTCACTGGACGACATTAATGGCCGATTGATTCAGATGCTACTGAGGGAGTAATAACGACTCGAAGTAATCGGATGAAATTCAGGCCATCTTTGTGTTTCTTGCTAGTAACGTGGCAGTAATACTTAAATCAGTTTATTTATAGATGATATGAATTCATTTGCAGAGGTTCAGGGCAGATGATGACTCGAGCACCTGTTATGGTAAATAATTTTTTCTATTTTTTGTGAGGCAGGACTGTCACTAAGATTTCAACTTACTGGAGAATTGAACAACTAGGAAGTTCTTTTGTTGCCTATTAAAATAACCATGCGTGGTGCTTATAGTAGCTGGGCAGTTTCCTATCCCCTAGACCTTAGTGTCAGCCCAGTAGATAACAGTGGAACCCCGTAAATACATCCACTATTGGGCCCAAAAAAATTGGCCGTATTAACATAGTGGCCATTTTATTGAGGGCTTTTTTACAAGAAAATGTATGGTGGTTTTTGCCAGGCAGCCAAAAAAAAGGGCCATAGTAATGAGGTGGCCGTAAGGCGGGGTTCCACTGTATCTCATTGGTCATCCATAATTTTTAACCGCGCCTGGTTAGCTCAGTTGGGAGAGCGCCGCTCTGCTGAGTGGGAGGTCGCGGGTTCAAACCCCGGCCGGACCAACACTTAGGGTCTTTCGTTAGAAGAAAGTGCTGCCTTTGTAATGTCATCTGCAAATAGTTAGACTTTCTAGTCTTCTCGGATAAGAACGAAAAACCGTAGGTCCTGTCTCACAACACTTTCACTGATCTGTTCTTGTGGGACGTAAAAGAACCCACACTACTGTTCGAAAAGAGTAAGGGACGTAGACCCCGGTGGTGTGGCCAGCCTTTATGGGTTGTGGGATTGGGTAGGGGTGGCACCTTGCATGGGACCTATGAGTCCTGTTCGTGCCTGTTCCGTCTGGGCAGGCCTGTGTCCAGAAAAGCTTGTAAAACAAATAATCGTATTTCTTAATAATCTAAACCAAAGTTGTGAGGAAGTCCCGGATTTCACAGTTATGAAAAAAATTTAAAGAAGAAATAGAGCAGCTAAAAAATATTATGCCATGCCAAGTGTAGAAATGAATTTTCTATATTTTTTTAGTACGCCTGAACAACGTACTTAGCTTTTTAGCTTGTATTGGATTATGACTGTGAGATGGACGCATTATAAGTCTGACAAACTGACATGGCTTGCTGACAAGAGCATTTGTTATTTGCTATTAAAAACCGGAAGGGACATAACGTAGTTTTATTGAAGACCTGATTTTCAAGCTCATTTGTTTGCAACATGTAAACCTCTTGGCCATGTCTGTAATAGGCGAGTCAAGGTATTTATAAGGCCGAAACAATGGCAACAAATGTAGAACATGGCCGTACTAAGTGTACTAACGTACTAAGACCAAATAGAACACGGAACGTAGAACACAGCCGTACTGACTGTACTAACGTGATTAAGGCAGAATAAACTGCCAACATACATACAACGTGGCCGTACTAAGCATACTAACGTCAGTAGGACACGGTGCCACTTGCTGCAGTCTAATGAAATTTGGTGCAACTTGGTGTAGTTTGGTGCAGCTTGGCTCAATTTGCTGAACCTTGGTGCAGATTGGTGCAACTTGGTAGAAAGTGGTGCAGATTGGTGCAACTTAGTGCATTTTTGTGCAGATTGGTGCAACTTGGTACAGAGTGGTGCAACTTGGTGCAGTTTGGTGCAATTTGGTGCAACTTGGTGCAGTTTGGTGAAACTTAATGCATCTTGGTGCAGTTTGGTGCAATTTGGTGCAGAATGGTGCAATTTGGTGCAACTTGATACAGATTGGTGCAACTTGGTGCAAAGTGGTGCAACTTGGTGCAGTTTGGTGCAATTTGATGCAGTTTGGTGCAACTTGGTGCAGTTTAATGCAGATTTAGGTATTTTAGGTATTTTTATTTATTTGCCACACAATTACATTACTTAAAGATGCTAAAAGAAAAAAAAAATGTAGGAAGAGATGGCGAGGAGGCCTAAAAGAAACTATAGAGCTTATATTAATTAGGCCTCCTCAATTACAATTTTTCGAAGATGGCATAAAAATTACGGCGACGGGTACAGTATAATATCAGGTGAAAAATTAAACTAATCAATATTACGGAAGTTTACATGTACAAATGTTGAATATTAAAAGGCTTTTTCCCAAGATTTTTGTTGAAGTATACTAATAATTATTACAAATAAATGCCTTAAGTGCTCTTTTAAAGGAGAAAGGTGAGGAAGCGTTGATGATGTTGGTGTTTAAGGTGTTGTAAAATTTAGGTCCTTGATAAAAAACGGAAAATTGCTTGGTTCGAGTACGACAGAAAGGCAGACGAAATTTACACGAGTTTCTTGTATTATACGAATGAACTTGACTTTGTAAGGTAAATTTACAATGAAATTTTAAAGGTAGAGTATGGTTTTGATAGGAGTACATGAATAAGCCTAGTTGTATTAAGTATATATCATGAAATTTTAAGATACCAAGATTTTGAAAGATTGGATCAGTATGTGCATCGAAAGTGGTTTTAGCTACAGATTGGTGCAACTTGGTACAGAGTAATGCAACTTGGTGCAGTTTGGTGTAACTTGGAGCAAATTGGTGCAGATTGGTGCAACTTAGTGCAGTTTGGTGCAACTTGGTGCAGATTGGTGCGACTTGGTACAGTGTGGTGCAACTTGGTGCAGTTTGGTGCAACTTGGTGCAGTTTGCTGCAACTTGGTGCAGATTGGTGCAACTTGGTACAACTTGGTGTAGGTTGGTACAACTTGATGCAGTTTGGTGCCCCTTGGTGCAGATTGGTGCAATTTTGTGCAGATTTGTGCAACTTAGTACAGAGTGGTGCAACTTGGTGCAGATTGGTGCAAGTTGTTGCAATTTGGTGCAGATTGGTACAACTTGGTGTAACTTCGTACAGAGTGGTGCAATTTTGTGCAGATTGGTGCACCTTGGTAGAGATTGTTAAAACTTGGTGCAGTGTGGTGGAATTTTATGTAGTTTGATGGTACTTGATGCAGCTTGGTGCAGATTCGGGCAACGTGGTGCAATTTAGTGCAGATTGGTGCAACTTAGTACAGAGTGGTGCAACTTAGTGCAGGATGGTGCAGATTTGTGCAGCTTGGTACAGAGTGGTGCAACGTAATGCAGTTTGGTGCAACTTGGTGTAGTTTGGTGCAGCTTGATGCAGTTTGGTTCGACTTGGTGCAGATTGGTGCATATTGGTGCAGTTTGGTGCAACTTTGTGCAGATTGGTGCAATTTGGTGCAGTTGCGTGCAGATTGGTGCAACTTGTTGCAGAGTGGTGCAACTTGGTACAGTTTGTGGGAACTTGATTTAGTTTGGTGCAACTTGGTGCAGTTTGGTACACCTTGGTGCAGATTGGTTTAACTTGGTGTAGATTGGTGCAGCTTAGTATTGAGTGGTGCAACTTGGTTCAAGCCTTTTAGAGTATTCAGTTTATGCTGCTCATACTCTTCTGTTGCATCACCTGCATCAACCTGCTAACCAATCGACCAATATGCACCAAACTGCAACAAGTTGCACCGGTCTGCAGCAAGTTGCACCAGACTGCACCAAGTTGCACGAAGCTGCACCAAATTGCACCAATCTGCACCAAGTGGGAGTATATTCGCCCTGATAATCATGCTCAACCCACTTATGAAATGACTCCTTGGTTGAAACCTTTTAGAATATTCAGTTTACGTTGTTGAAACTCTTCTTGTGCATCGCTATTAAAGGACAACAGAAGGTCAAGATTGTGTTGATAAAAACGCCAAAACACCGTTTCCCCTCCAGGTTTCGTTCCAATTCTTTCAGTGGTATGAAAACGATTTTCACCTGTGGCCATAATTGGCTAGCAATATTACATTTGTGACCGAAAAAGGGTTGTAATTTGTTTTTCTAATTAACCCTTTCAGGCTGCGGCCGCGACATATTGTAAAACTGTATTGAAACAGCTTGAACAGGGGATTTGAAAGCTCCTGGCCTCAAGTGTGCTGACAGTGCATGTTTTGTTAATGCGGCCATATTCGTGACGTAAGTTAGCATTTTTTAGCCTTGAAAACGTTATTGATACACTAAATACGGCCATGTTCTCAAAAAGGTGGCATTTATTTTTCGGCGTTCGTACGTTAGTATGCTTAATACGGCCATGTTTTACATCTGTTGGTATTAAATTTGGCCTTACTTCGTTTGTACGCTTAGTACGGTCATGTTCTACATATGTTGGTATTTTATTTGACCTTCGTTTGTACGCTTAGTCCGGCCATGTTCTATGTATCGTGTTATTTATTCGGTCTTAGTACGTTAGTACACTTAGTTCAGCCATGTTCTCTGTATGCTGGTTAATTATTTGGCCATAGTACGGCCATGTTCTTTGTACGTTAGTATGGTCAGTACTGCTGTGTTCTACGTTTTTTGGCATTCAATTAGTCTTAGTACGTTAGTACCCTTAGTAAGGCTATGTTCCATTCCACCTTGTTCTAGTTGGTATGCTTAGTACGGCCATGTTCCATTTTCATCTGCATGTATGCATGGCTTTTTTGGGCTTTGTCAGTCATGTTTTACGTCTATCAATTAGTGTTTTCATAAGTTTTGCGGCAAACACAGAGCACAGAATATAGCAAAGACAACTGATAAATAAAAATATGCAGTGACATCACGCTTCACGCTTCACGCCCTCTTTACGCTTAACTTTCTGGAGTAGTAAGTAAAGACATCAGAATCCAGTATACATTGAATTCAATAAACTAACTAATAACTCACTAAATTCCAATTCCCCTATCAGGCGTACTATGCAAAAAAAAAGAATAGAAAGAGGTGCCTAGAACTCACAGCGTATGTTCTTTTCACATAAACAGCGGCTACTTATGATAGATTTGTAACTGTATCTTCTTTTCTTTAAGGTAACATTGAGTGAAGGGCCAAACCACATGGCTCAGTTTAAAGGGAGCTCTCATCGATATGACCTTACTCAAGAAGATGAGGTACATGTTGCAACTTACAGAAGCAAGTAATTTGAATTTCCCAAAAGATTTCACTTTCCCTTAAGGCAATTCAAGAACAGAATTCACTAGCCTGATAACAAAATTTACTATCCTCGGGCTATCGGACACAACTTTCTTTGGTTGCACACTAGAAATGAGAGGGTGTGAACTTATAATTTACCAAGTTGGTGTTAAATGTTGTGAGAAATGAGGAGAATAGTAGAGGAAAAGGGCGGACGTAGGACTGCGGTGTACAAAACAGCTCATCGTTAGCACATGGATGGTAGGGTGGGCAGAAAATGAAGACCTAGAAGCAAAGAGTGGTTAGAGTGACTGTTAAGCTGATTTTGAGGGGAAGGTCATCTTTCCTACTTTAGTCGGGGTTCTGTAAAAAACTAGCCCCTGGTCAAATCTGTTGATAATTGAAGATCTTGTTGTTCCTTGCGTAGGATATGCTGAGATAGCTGTTTTGAGCTATTTTCAAGTGATTTTGAGGGGTTCTTTGTTTTTGAGTCTTTGGTCTTTGGCCTTTGTTTTGTACCCACCCGCAGATGTGAGCTGTGTAATGTTTGTACTCTTTCAGCTTAGAGCCCTCCGACAAGAAATTGAAATTCGAATGCGGAACAGTGTAAAACGTGGACAGACAGTCAGTGGAGAGGTAGGGTTTTTTTTGTAAATAACTTTTCATGTAATTGCTAATAAGCTTACAGTCTTCCTGCGAGGCTTAGAGACCCATTTGTAAGTAGAATAATTATTGTTTGTTATTTTATATCTTTATCTTCCAGGTAATATCACTTAGTGTGAAAGGACCAGGACTTCATCGGATGGTGTTAGTTGATCTTCCAGGAATTATTGGGGTTAGTTTTCCAATAATATATGTACATACATTTGATTGGCTTTCTCTTAAAGCTAGATGAAGTTTTTGCTTGTAGTAAACCATTTGTATTGTTAAAATACATTCGAAGCTCTCCTTTTGACCACTCACGTAAGCGACCAGCTCAAGTTACGACCACCTTTGTGACACCTCGTTTGAACTGTGGCTTCAACTTTGTAATGAAAAGCTCTGGTAAGTGACTGCGACCATTTTTGGGATTACCCAAGGAAACTTTTCCTTTGTTTTTTAGCTCTCGTAGCCGACCACCCTCAATTGTTTTACCATGCGGTCCCTTTTGGGAGCTTCGACTGTAACTCATTTAAGAATTTTTCTTTTGCAGACAGTCACTGCTGGGATGGCAGAAAACACCAGGGGTGATATTGTAGAAATGAGCAGGTACATATTTTATATATTCATGCAGGGTTACTGCCTCCTCCACAGGCCTTCCCAAGGCTCACTGGGGAACACGCGAGAGCTGGAGACAAGCGAGAAGCGCGAGAGGGGGATGATGGGAACGAGCGTAGAGCGCAAGCTTTTTCTCCCCTTCTCATTACTCCCTTCGTCCCCTCCCGCTTTCCCGAAAAAATCAACTCAAAATATCCCCCAAAAATTGATCGCGAGCGACTGAGGACGAGGTTACAAATATATTTTTTCTCATCTTTTTTAAGAAACGACGTTGTCTGCATGCGCAGGTGCGCAAATGAAGTGCAGGCGTTTTCTTCGGGCGCGCGAATCTTTTAGCTCCCTAAAGGCTGATTTCCACTGACGCGTTTTTGGCTACTCACGTTAACGCACGTAAATTTTAATTACGTAAATAAAATAGAGGCAAGATAAAAAGTGCTGAGCTTAAACAAGACGTTGAGCGAGTGTCAACTTTTACGCTTACGAGCGACCTTTCATGCATTTCCTCTATTTTATTTGTGAACGTAAATTTTACGCACATACGCACGTAAAAATTGCGCGACACTGAAAATCAACCCTAATGGTTGCTATTTCTATTCTTTTCAACCTTCCTCCGTCATAAAATCAAAGATGGTGGCTACAACAACAAACATAAAGAAGTTACTATAGTTTTCACCCGCCCAAAATACGCCTGCTGTACAGGCTAGAAAACATTATGCAAGACGTGAGAATTTTTGTGAAAATCTTTGTCTCTGCAACAGAATTTTGTCGCAGGAACAAGACGCGAAAAATCAAATCGGACTGAATTTGTGCGACTTGTTGCGGCGACAAAATTCTGTTGCAGAGACAAAGATTTTCACAAAATTTCTCCAGTACACACGAAGCGATTTGTCGCCGCAACATGTTGGTGCAACATCCTGTATGGACCACATCCTGTATGTGATCATTCAGTCTTTGCATGTTTATGGTCGCTTATGGGAGGTTCGACTGTATTAATATTGATATTAAGTTTGTTGATATAATGTTATGGTTTTTATTTCCTATTTTTTTGTTTAGAAAGTACATGAAGAATCCAAATGCTATCATCTTGTGCATACAAGGTAAGAAAATAAATTCTCTTTTTTGCTGGCCCGGGTTGTTCAAACGTTGGATAGCGCTATCCACCGGATAAATCACTATCCAGCGGATAAGTATTGCGGAAATCAATTACGCTATCCGCTGGATAGTGATTTATCCGGTGGATAGCGCTATCCAACGTTTGAACAACCCGGGCCTGGTGATGATTATGGTAAGTAAAAAGAAAAGTGAATACTGTATGCTATTTGTTCTGCACAACAAAATAATATGCCAAAACAAAATAATAATGAAAAACCAAGGAATCAGCACAAACAAATAACAGAGAGATACTTCAGGGCGTGAAATGAGCTCCCCATTTCTTTGAGTTCTAAACGTTCTAAAACATGTCAGGTAAATCAAAAAAAGGCCATAAGAAGCCGTCAAATCAATCTGCTAATCAGACGGCAGCAGAACAAGCGGAATTATCCGAAACCGAAGAAAGTGTGTCTTTCCGGGATGGCAACGAAGCAATAAACATGGCCGCCGGTCTTCAGGATTTTGAAGTAATTCTGACAAGACGGTTGAAGGAGCAATCTGAGTCTATTCACGATATGATGCTTAAGTACTTCAAGCTTTACAAAGATGATATAGACGAAATTAAACGAAGCCAAGCTTTTGTTGACGCCAAATTCGAAAAGGCTAAGAAGGCAACTGAAGATCTAACTTCGGAGAACCGGCGCCTGAGATCAGAAGTTGATGCCCTGAAAGGGCAGCTTAAACAGTGCGAAATTAAGCTGGAGGAAGTCGAAAACGACAGCGAGGCATTAAAGCAGTATCTTCGTCGTGATATGTTGGAAATACATGGCGTGCCTACGCGACCTGATGAAGAAACAGACGATCTTGTGTGTAAGCTTGTGGAGTTGGTTGATCCTGAGCTTGAGATCTCGTTGGCCGACATTTCTATCAGCCATCGTCTGCCAAGTAGAGAAGGCCGAAATGCCCCTCCAATAATTGTAAAGTTCTGTCGTCGTAATGTCCGTGACCGTTTGTTGAGCAGAAAGAGAGAGTTAAGGAGTAAGACAGCTATGGATCTTGGTTTTACCGAAGAGTTTGACTTGTATATCAACGAGAGCTTGACCCAGAAGAACCGCGAGCTTTTGGCTAAGGTTAAAGAGTTCAAGAGGGTAAATCACTTCAAGTTTGCCTGGACAAAGAATGGCAAAGTTTTGTTGCGTAAAGATGATAACCCAGCATCCCAAGTCTATTCTTTTTTATGTCTATGGCAAATTTTGAGGAGTTCAAGAACTCAAGACAAAGCTAAGTATCGGGCTATATACATTGACAGTTAATTATTAGCCAGTGAAGCCAAATGGCTTCTGACTCTGAGCTCCCTGAGCCTGAGCTCCCTTTTTTCTCATTTAGGCAATAACGATTTTAATATTGCTTTATATGAAATGACGCATGGACCTCTACATTATGATAGCGAACGATTAAGCTCTCTTTTGTACAACCCAATTGATAATTCGTCTGTCTCTAATCAGTTTTTCTTTAATGAGTTAGATCCAGATCAACAGTTTACTTTTTTCTCCTCCTCCTAGTAATTATTATACTGAGGATGAAATTAATGCTAAGCTAACTAATAGTTCAAATTCTCCTTGCTTCTCTGTATTTCATATTAATACACGAAGCCTAATCGGTCATTTAGATAAATTTAAATTCCTGCTTAGTCATTTGCAAAATCCATTTTCTGCCATATGCGTATCGGAAACCTGGCTAACTGAGCTTACGTCGGACCAGGTGGAAATACCTGGATATAAATTTATTTCGAACCACCGCGATAGCAAGTCCGCCGGTGGAGCAGGTCTTTATTTACTTGACGATTTAGAATACAAATTATGCCGCGATTGTAATTATTCTGAACCTGAAGTGATCGAAACTCTTTTGTTGAAATTAACATTCCCAATGGGAAAAATATTATAGTTGGTACTGTTTATCGTCCGCCTAATTATAACACTCGGGACTTTTTGGACAAATTTAATGAGATTCTTGCTAAAATAACTAGAAATGACAAATATTGTTATTTGGGTGGAGACTACAATATAGATCTGTTTCACTATTCCGATCATGCCCCTACTCAAGAATTTGTTGATAGTCTATTTTCCCATATGTTCATTCCTCTAATCAATAGACCGACTCGGATCACTGCTCATTCGGCCACACTTATTGATAATATATTCACGAATAATGTAAGGTGTAAACATTTCAATGGTATTGTTATTAATGATATTTCTGACCATCTACCGGTTTTTGTTTATGAAGTGGATGAGACAGAAATAGCGTCGAAAATAGCCAAACTAAATATCTCACTAAAAGAGATTTTTCAGAAAGAAATAAGAGCAATTTTCGGCTCTCTCTTTCTCGTGTTAATTGGAATTTACGTTTCGATGAAAGCGATACTAATGAATGTTATAATAGTTTTGTGAGTGAGTATGTTCGATTATACAATGAAAGCTTTCCATTAAAAACGATAAAACTTAAAACAAAGAAAGTAATGCGCTCCCCTTGGATAACGCAATCTCTGCTTGTTTCTATCAGGAAAAAGATAAACTCTATAAGCAGTTCATTAACTCTAGGGACTCAACTACTGAGTTAAAATACAAACGCTATCGGAACAAACTGAATCATCTTATAAAAATTGCTAAACGAAAGTACTATGATACAAAATTTGAGAAGGCTAAAAATAACCTGAAAGAAACTTGGAAACTAATCAATGATGTAATCAACAAACCGAGCAGAAAAGCAGCTCTGCCAAATTCCTTTTTCTGATGGAAAACTGTTAAATGATCCACAAGAAATAGCTAACTGCTTTTGTAAGTTCTTCACCAACATAGGTCCGAATTTAGCAAGGAAAATTCCAGACACACAAGTATCTTTTCGTAGTTTTCTTGGCGCTTCTGTTAATGAGTCGCTTATCTTAAATCCAACTAATATTTCGGAACTAAATCAAATATGCAACTCTTTTAAATCTGGAAAGTCGCCTGGATATGATAACGTTTCAATGGATATAATAAAAAGCACCTTTGATCTCATTTCTCAGCCTTTGGCCAATGTAATCAATTTGTCTCTTATTAAAGGAATATTTCCTGATGAACTGAAAATTGCTAAACTGATTCCGGTATTTAAAGCTGGTGATTCCCAGTATTTCACTAACTACCGTCCAATTTCGCTTCTTTCTAATTTTTCTAAATTCTTTGAAAGAGTTATGCACAATCGTATTACAAATTTTTAGATCGTTTAGATATCTTATACTGTTGCCAATTTGGATTTCGTAAAAATATTCTACAGCGCTGTCTTTAATTCATCTTATTAATAAAATTGCAACTGCTATTGACAGAAGCGAATATACAGTTGGCATATTCTTAGACTTATCAAAAGCATTTGATACTTTAGACCATCAAATACTCTTGTCTAAGCTTGAGCATTATGGGATTCATGGGCTAGCACTTAGCTGGTTGAAAAGCTATTTGTCAAATCGCGTGCAGTTTGTCCAGTACAAAGAGACTTGTTCTATTAGGCTGACTCTGAGCTGTGGAGTCCCTCAAGGTTCTATATTAGGACCATTATTGTTTGTTTTGTATATCAATGACCTCCCTTGTGCTACTCGTCTTGCTGAAACTATGCTTTTTGCAGATGATACTAGTGTGTTTTATTCTAATCCCGATTTAAATTGTGCTATTTCTGCCGTAAATAATGATTTATCTCAAATTGATCTTTTATGAAAGCAAATAAGCTCTCTGTTAACATAACGAAAACTAATTATATCATTTTTGCAGCAAGGCAAAAACCAGTCGGCTTCCCAATAAATCCTGTCTTGTACGATGAGGTTTTATTAAAACAAGTAAAGGTAGTTAAATTTTTAGGGGTTTTTATCGACGAGCATCTAACGTGGAAGCCGCATATTACTTATATATGTAAGAAAATTTCAAAATCTATTGGCGTCATGTTTAGGTCTCGTTTCTTTCTTTCTGAAACAACAAAAAGTCTCTTTATTATACCTTAATTTATCCTTATTTAACATATTGTACCACAGTTTGGTCCTCCACTTATGTAACAAACCTTAATAGAATTTTTCTTCTACAAAAGCGAGCAGTACGAATTATTACAAATGCAGATTTTCGCGCGCACTCTGAACCATTATTTTTCCGTTTAAAGATTTTGGACATATACAACATTAATTCATTCTATACTGCACAATTTATGTTTTCATATTATCATCAATTACTGCCACCGCTTTTTTTCGAACCTTTTTGTTACTAGTAGCAATATTCATAATTATAATACTAGAAGTTCCTCGCATTTCCGTTCTCATGCCTGCCGAACTAACACCAAACAATTTTCTATTTTGTTCCAAGGCCCTAAAATTTGGAATTCTTTACCAAACTCAGTCACTTCGATTTTTACATTGCAATCGTTTAAAACGAAAGTTTTTGATTTTCTACTATATCGATAATGCGTCTTGTACTGTCCGTTGTTGTGTGTTGTTATAGTTCTATTGCTTAATATTATTGTAACGAGGGGGCCTCCTCGTACAAGCCTTGTGGTTTTCTGAGGTCCCCTCGCCACATCTTTGTATAATGTAATGCTTGTGTAATCTTTATTGTGGGAAAATAATAAATAAATAAATAAATAAATAATTTTTTGACTGTTGCCGGTCATGCTGAGCGGCCAAAATATATTGACTGTCGTGTGGAATTAGAAGGGGAAGGGGGATACCCTGACTGTTGTTTAAGTCAAAAAAAGGAAACAAGCTTGCAAGAGGTACATGGTGCTAAGTGTGCAGTTCTGAGAAAATGAGTTTAGGGGGAACATTTTTCGTCGACAGATGGTGCCATTGATGCTGAACGAAGCAATGTTACTGATTTAGTGAGCAGTATGGATCCCGCAGGTAAGAAAATTTCATATTTTGTATCCATCCACTGAACCTCAAAGGTGAGTACAGTCCACCCTCTCGAAAGTGGATACCTTTGGGACGGCACTAAGTGCTTGTCATAGAGAGATTTTCGTCTCATAGAGAGTCAAATAAGGGGAGTAGAGAAAACAGGGACCAACTGTAGGTGTCGGTTTTACAAAAGTGTGCATCTTATAGAGGTGTCCAATAAGAGAGAATCAACTGCACTTTCAATGAAAGTCATGCTGTTGGCTTTGCTGGAGTCATGTAAAAAAAAAAATCACTTTATAGGGGTAGCACAATAACTGGTAACCCAGTAGTTTTCACTGAGTGACCCCCAAATGAGAACAGAACCATATAATTCAAATAAACTTAACAAGGTCAAGAATCCCAATCGGTAGGAGCCAAACCAGTTTTATATTTTACAAAACATTACCGAGAGGAGATAAACTCGGGAATACCAAGAACAAATCTAGTCAGCAGTTATTTTATTTAACAGGGCTGTCATTAAGACGCGAGAGCTGGGAATTTCCCCCCGCTACTATAAACGTGGCCCCCGGCTACTTTCTAAGGAATATAGAAGAAAAATAGAACCAAAAGAAATCCCTAGCTGTTTGATTCCCCACCTACTTTTTGTATTTACCCGGCAGCTTAAAATCTTAGCGACAATCCTGGGTTAAGGCGGGAATTGAACTCTGGGTCCCCAGAATGCAATTTCAGCGCTGCCTCCCCCTGTATTTGAGGGTTTGAATCCTTTGAGAACATGGAAAAGGTCTTTTTTAGTAACCTAGATTTCATTTAAAGATTTTTTGACCTCGTAAGATTTATTAGCAGGTGTAAATGAACGTTATTTTTGTTGGCTTTGTTGGGTTTGCAGGAAAGAGGACTATTTTTGTGCTGACTAAAGTTGACTTAGCTGAACAAAATGATGCTAACCCAAGCAGGGTATGACTTTCTATGCTGTTACCGAGATCGAAATACAGTCGAACCTCCTCTAAGCGACCACCCAAAATGCAAAAACTGAGTGGTCACTTACGGGAGGTGCTCGTTTTCAAGAATCGAACCACCGAGGGTCTCTTCCGAGAAGAGGTCTGGGCACATCTATTTTATGGAAGATAATGTTATTGGATGCAATTTCAAGTTACGCCATGTGTAGTTCCATGTTGACTAAGTACCATAGTGCACACAGCGAAAATAGAGACCGGAGAATCCGTGAAAGGGTCCCTTACAAGAGGTTAAAAACAATGGAAAATAATTAACCGTCAGGCCCAAAAAGTAGTCTCGGTCGCTTACAAGGGGTGGTCGTTTACTAGAGGTTCCAACTGTAACGCTTCGACTAGGAAAATTGTTTTATTTTGGATTGGGGGTCATTTATGGAAGGTGGACGGTTACGAGAGCTGGCCGCACATGGCAGTTCGACTGTAGTGCTTATGTAAATTTTCCCGCCTCCATAAAGTTTCCGTTATTTTTCATGGCAGTATTAATACTCTGCGATTACATCTTAGTATTCTGATCATGTTTACCATTTCTGCTTAAATTAATGATCCTGCATTTCACACTGATCTTGTAGATAAAGCAGATACTGGAAGGCAAGTTATTTCCAATGAAGGCTCTGGGCTACTTTGCTGTGGTCACTGGAACTGGTAAACAAATAAAACTTCTTCAAGTCCCTGATAGTTTGATGCCTGTTCGTGAATTTCTAGGGCGTTTAACATAAGGATATGCTAATCTGTGTTGATTCTTGTCTGTTTGTCGGCAGGAAACACAAATGAAGGCATTGATACTATCCGAAGCTATGAAGAAGAATTCTTCAGAAAATCAAAGCTTTTTAAGTGAGTGTCGAAAATACTTCAAAGATATGATAAGTTTATGGAAGTGGTGTTCAAGTCAATAGGAAGGTAGACAGGTATGACAACAGCGCCACTACCAACCAATCAGAGCCAGGAAAAATTGAAAAATTGTCGTATGCATTTTCCCGCGCTTAACACTGATAAGCTACATTGGCCTCAAATTCTGATTGGTTGTTTTGATTCTCTGTCGTTCACCTGATTGACTGAATTCAAACTTTGATTGTAGTTATTGAAGTATAAGGTGACATACATCGCCAAACCGGTGCTGCGTTTTTGATAACAAGGCTTTCAATTAAGTTAATGGTTATTTTTTGTATTTTTGCTTCTTAGGTCTGGAGTATTCAAAGCCAGTCAGATGACAACCCAGAATTTAAGCTTTGCCGTTTCTCACTGTTTCTGGAAAATGGTTCGAGAGTCAATTGAGCAACAAGCAGATTCTTTCAAAGGTTTGTTGTATTGACGCTTTACAACGGTTTCGCTGCTTATCAAATTCGCTACGTTCCAGTTTGCTACCTACATAATTCGTCTCGTTGCCTATTGGCCAAGTCCAAACTTGCACCCTCTGAGGGGCAAGTTTTAATGTGCTTGACTGATTTGGTGTGTGTTCTACTATGTTTTAACCGGTTCTGGAAAAGATAGCTGCCAGCAGGGATCTTTACTTGTCGGAGATTTAAAAACTTAATTAAAAATAAAATTCCTAACAACGCTAAACTGCGACCACTCCCTATTCTTAAAATTTAGACAGGGGACTGCAGGCGCGCGAGTAAGCAGGTCTGTAGAGTGGTGCAATCGGTAAATCCGTAGATCATTGGATCTGTAGATCAATGGATCAGTAGATTTGTAAAACGCTAGATCGGTGAATCTGTAAATCACTAGACGGATCGACGGATCTACAGATCGCGACATCGACGGATCGCTAGATCGGTAGAAATTATGTAGAAATTATGAAATTATGTAGATCTAAAGCAACTGGTCTTGATAATATTTCTGCTAAAATTGTACGTGAATGTGCTGATCTTATTTCAGTTTCACTATGTGATCTCTTTAATAAATCTTTAGTCTCTGGTATATTTCCTGATGATTGGAAATGTGCTAGAGTTACTCCGTTGTTCAAGGAAGGTGAGCCATCTGATCTGAATAATTATCGACCTATTTCTGTCATTTCCGTTATAGCTAAAGTGTTTGAAAGGATTGTTTATGATCAGTTGTATAACTTTTTGACCAATGAAGATATCATTTCTAATCATCAATCGGGTTTTCGCTCGTTACACTCAACTGCAACTGCCCTTCTGGAAGCTACGGATAATTGGGCCTTTAATATTGATCGTGGCAATGTTAATGCTGTGGTTTTCCTCGATTTAAAAAGGCTTTCGACACCGTTGACCACGATATCCTTCTAGCTAAAATGAACCTTTACGGAATACAAGGTACAGCTCTTGATTGGTTTAGGTCGTATTTAACTAATCGTACACAACGATGTCTTGTTAACGGTTCTCTTTCTAGAATCTGCTCTCTTAAATGTGGGGTACCGCAAGGAACAATCCTTGGCCCCTTTTATTTCTTATTTATATTAATGACTTGCCAAACTGCCTTACTTCGTGCCAGCCTAGAATGTATGCCGATGACACCCACATTACTTATGCTGGCGTTGATGTGAATTCAATACAGTTAACTCTGAGTCATGATTTAGATAACCTAAACAAATGGCTTATTTCCAATAAACTTACTTTGAACACTTCTAAAACTGAATTCATGCTAATTGGCTCCAGACAAAAATTGAGTACTTTGTCGAACCCACTTGAGCTCTCGATTAATAATGTTCCGATAGAACACGTTTCCTCTGTCAAATCGCTTGGAATATTTATTGATGAAAATCTACGGTGGCAAACACACATTGATAAATTATCTAAAAGGTCGCTTCCGGAATTGGAGCAATAAAAAGAATTAGACCTTTTGTCCCTCCACCTACCCTTCACTATATATACAACTCACTAATTCAATCTCATTTCGATTATTGCAATCTTGTCTGGGGTAATTGTGGTAAAACATTATTTGACAGGCTACAGAAGCTTCAGAACCGTGCCGCTCGCGTTTTAACCTTCTCTAGCTATGATGCTGATGCTAACCGTTTGATTAGACAACTCGATTGGAAAGACTTGAGCACTCAATCTCAAATACAGAAATCCATAATGGTATACAAGTCTTTAAATGGCCTTGTTCCTGAATATTTATCATCTAAGTTTGTTAAACGAAATGAAACGCGTTACTCCCTGAGGGACTCTGTTAACAAACTATTTGTCCCATTTCCGCGAACTAATTTCATGAAAAACAGCTTTACTTATAGCGGAGCAGTTCTCTGGAACAGCCTACCCTGTCATGTGAGAGAAGCCGAATCTCTTAGTCAATTTAAAAGATTAGTTAATGTTCACTTTTAATGTTATACACGGCATTCATGAAAAACAGGTTTTAGTTAGATTAGTTGTAGTCAGGTTTTGAATTTTGTTTAGGATAGTTAGGTTATTTTTAATTTTTTAAATTCCTGATGGATTTTACCGTGTTTAAATAAAGATTGACTTGACTTGACTTATCTGTAGATCGCTGGATCTTTAGATCGCGAGATCGGTGGATCTGTAGAACGCTATGGATCGGTAGGTCGCTACATGGATAGATCTGTACATCGATAAATCGGTGGAAGTGAAAGTCGATAGATCGGTGGATCTGTAGATCGCTTGATGGGTGGATCTATAGGTCGCTTAATGGGTGGATCTGTAGATCGCTGGATCGATAGATCGCGAAATTGCTGGATCGCTAGATCACTGGACCGGTAGATCGTTAGATCGCTCGATCTGTAGATCGCTCGATCGGTGGATCTGTAGATCGCTGGATCGGTAGATCGCCAGATCGGTGGATCTCAACATTGCTGGATCGCTAGATCACTGGACCAGTAGATCGTTAAATCGCTCGATCTGTAGATCGCCAGATCGGTGGATCTGTAGATCGCTGGATCGGTAGATCGGTAGATCGCTGGATCTGTAGATCACTACATTCGTAGATCTGTAGATCGCCAGATCGGTACATCCTTGCATCGCTTGATCTGTACCTTGCTAGATCGGTGGATCTGTAGATCGCTGGATCGTTAAATCGGTGGATCTGAAGATCACTAGATCGGTGGATCTCTAGGTCGCTAAATCGCTAGATCGCGTGATCTGTAGATTGCTGGATCCGTAGATTGCTTGATTACTGCATCGGTAGATCGCTGGATCGGTAGATCGCTACATCGGTAAATCTCTAGATCTGTAGATCGGTAGATCGCTAAATCGCTGGATCTGTAGATTGCTGGATCGGTAGATCGCTGCATCTGTAGATCGCTGGATCGGTAGATCGCTAGATCGATGCATCCGTAGCTCTCTGGATCGGTAGATCGTTTAATCGCTGGATATGTGGATTGCTAAGTCGGTGGATCTCTAGATCGCTGCATCGGTAGATCGCCCTATCGCCGGATCAGTATATCGCTAGATCGGTGGATCTGAAGATCGGTAGATCGATAGATCGCTGGATCTGTAGATCGCTAGATCGCTAAATCGGTAAATCGCTTGATCGTTTGATCTGCAGATCGCTTAATCGGTAGATTGCTTGATTGCTGGATCGGTAGATCGCTGGATCGGTAAATCGCTAAATCGGTAGATCGGTAGTTCGGTAGATTGGTTGATTGGTGGATCGGTAGATCACTAGATCGCTGGATCTGTAGATTCCTGGATCGGTAGATCGCTGCATCTGTAAATCACTGGGATAGTAGATCGCTCGATCTGTAGATCGCTAAATCGGTGGATCTGTAGATCCCTAGATCGGTGGATCTGTAGATCGCTAGATCGCTTGATCTGGAGATCGCTGAATCGGTAGGTTAGTTGATTGCTGGAACGGTAGATCGCTAGATCGCTGCATCTGTAGATCGTTACATCGGTCGATCTGTAGATCGGTGGGTTGGTACATCGCTGGATCGATAGATCGCTGGATCAGTAGATCGCTAGATCGATGCATCCGTAGCTCTCTGGAACGGTAGATCGCTGGATCGGTAGATCGTTTGATCGCTGAATGTGTGGATCGGTAAATCGGTAGATCGCTAGTTCGCTTGATCTGTAAAAAGCCCTATCGCTGGATTAGTAGATCGCTGGATCTGTAAATCGCTAGATCGGTGGATCTGAAGATCGGAAGATCGATAGATCGCTGGATCTGTAGATCGCTAGATCGGTAAATCGCTTGATCGCTTGATTTGTAGATCGCTTAATCGGTAGATTGCTTGATTGCTGGATCGGTAGATCGCTGGATCGGTAAATCGGTAGATCGCTAGTTCGCTTGATCTGTAGATCGCTGGTTCCGTAGATTGGTTGATTGGTGGATCGGTAGATCACTAGATCGCTGGATCTCTAGATTCCTGGATCAGTAGATCGCTGCATCTGTAGATCGCTAGGATGGTAGATCGCTGGATCTGTAGATCGCTAAATCGGTGGATCTGTAGATCCCTAGATCGGTGGATCTGTAGATCGCTAGATCCCTTGATCTGTAGATCGCTGAATCGGTAGGTTAGTTGATTACTGGATCGGTAGATCGCTGGATCGGTAAATCGGTAGATCGCTAGTTCGCTTGATCTGTAGATCGCTGCTTCGGTAGATTGCTTGATTGGTGGATCGGTAGATCACTAGATCGCTGGATCTGTAGATTCCTGGATCGGTAGATCGCTGCATCTGTAGATCGCTGGAATGGTAGATCGCTGGATCTGTAGATCGCTAAATCGGTAGATCTGTATATCCCTAGATCGGTGGATCTGTAGATCGCTAGATCGCTTGATCTGTAGATCGCTGCATCGGTAGGTTAGTTGATTGCTGGATCGTTAGATCGTTGGATCTGTAGATTGCTGGATCGGTAAATCGCTGCATCTGTAGATCGCTGGATCGTTAGATCGCTAGCTCGGTGGATCTGTAGATCGCTGCATCGATAGATCACTGGATCGGTAGATCGCTAGATCGATGCATTTGTAGCTCTCTGGATCGGTAGATCGCTGGATCGATAGATCCCTAAATCGGTAGATCGCTAGTTCGTTTAATCTGTAGATCGCTGGATCGGTAGATTGGTTGATTCCTGGATCTTTAGATCGCTAGATCGCTGGATCTGTAGATTGTTGGATCGGTAGATCGCTGCATCTGTAGATCGCTAGATCGGTAGATCGCTAGATCGGTGGATCTGTGGATCGCTGGATCGATAGATCGCTGGATCGGTAGATTGCTGGATCTGTAGATCGCTAAATCGGTAGATCTGTAGATCCCTAGATCGGTGGATCTGTAGATCGCTAGATCGCTTGATCTGCAGATCGCTGGATCGGTAGGTTAGTTGATTGCTGGATCGTTAGATCGCTAGATCGCTGGATCTGTAGATCGCTGGATCGGTAGATTGGTTGATTGCTGGATCGTTAGATCGCTAGATCGCTGGATGTGTAGATTCCTGGATCGGTAGATCGCTGCATCCGTAGATCGCTGGATCGGTAGATCGCTAGATGTGTGGATCTGTAGATCGCTGGATCGATAGATCGCTGGATCGGTAGATCGCTGGATCGGTAGATCGCTGGATCTGTAGATCGCTAAATCGGTAGATCTGTATATCCCTAGATCGGTGGATTTGTAGATCGGTAGATCGCTTGATCTGTAGATCGCTGCATCGGTAGGTTAGTTGATTGCTGGATCATTAGATCGGTAGATCGCTGCATCTGTAGATCGCTGGATCGGTAGATCGCTAGATCGGTGGATCTGTAGATCGCTGGATCGATAGATCACTGGATCGGTAGATCGCTAGATCGATGCATTTGTAGCTCTCTGGATTGGTAGATCGCTGGATCCATAGATCCCTAAATCGGTAGATCGCTAGTTCGCTTAATCTGTAGCTCGCTGGATCGGTAGATTGGTTGATTGCTGGATCTTTAGATCGCTAGATCGCTGAATCTGTAGATCGCTGAATCGGTAGATCGCTAGATCGGTGGATCTGTAGATCGCTGGATCGATAGATCGCTGGATCCGTAGATCGCTGGATCTGTAGATCGCTAAATCGGTAGATCTGTATATCCCTAGATCGGTGGATCTGTAGATCGCTAGATCGCTGCATCGGTAGGTTAGTTGATTGCTGGTTCGTTAGATCGCTAGATCGCTAGATCGCTGGATCTGTAGATTGCTGGATCGGTAAATCGCTGGATCTGTAGATCGATAGATCGCTGGATCGGTAGATCGCTGGATCGATAGATCGCTGGATCGGTGGATCTGTAAATCCCTAGATCGGTGGATCTCTAGATCGCTAGATCACTGCATCTGTAGATCGCTGGATCGGTAGATCGCTAGATCGGTGGATCTGTAGATGGCTGGATCGTTAGATCGCTAGATCGATGCATCCGTAGCTCTCTGGATCGGTAGATCGCTGGATCGGTAGATCTCTAAATCGCTAGATCGCTAGTTGGCTTGATTTGTAGATCGCTGGATCAATAGATTGGTTGATTGCTGGATCGTTAGATCGCTAGATCGCTGAATCTGTAGATTGCTGGATCGGTAGATCCCTGCATCTGTAGATCGCTGGATCGGTAGATCACTACATCGGTGGATCTGTAGATCGCTGGATCGATAGATCGCTGGATCGGTATGTTGCTGGATCTGTAGACCGATAAATTGGTAGATCTGTAGATCCCTAGATCGGTGGATCTGTAGATCGCTAGATCGCTTGATCTGTAGATTGCTAGATCGGTAGGTTAGTTGATTGCTGGATCGTTAGATCGCTAGATCGCTGGATCGGTAGATCGCTAGATCGGCGGATCTGTAGAGCGCTGGATCGATAGATCGCTGGATCGGTAGGTCGCTGGATCTGTAGATCGCTAAATCGGTAGATCTGTAGATCCCTAGATCGGTGGATCTTTAGATGGCTAGATCGCTTGATCTGTAGATCGCTTGATCGGTAGATCCCTAATTCGGTAGGTCGCTAGTTGGCTTGATCTGTAGATCGCTGGATCGGTAGATTGGTTGATTAATGGATCGTTAGATCGGTAGATCGCTGGATCTGTAGATTGCTGGATCGATAGATCGCTGCATCTGTAGATCGGTGGATCGGTAGATCGCTACATCGGTGGATCTGTAGATCGCTGGATCGATAGATCGCTGGATCGGTAGGTCGCTGGATCTGTAGATCGCTAAATCGGTAGATCTGTAGATACCTAGATCGGTTGATCTTTAGATCGCTAGATCGCTTGATCTGTAGATCGCTAGATCGGTAGGTTAGTTTATTGCTGAATCGTTAGATCGCTAGATCGCTGGATCTAAAGATTGCTGGATCGGTAAATCGCTGCATCTGTAGATCGCTGGATCGGTAGATCGCTAGCTCGGTGGATCTGTAGATCGCTGGATTGATACATCGCTGGATCGGTAGATCGCTGGATCTGTAGATGGCTAAATCGGTGGATCTGTAAATCCCTAGATCGGTGGATCTGTAGATCGCTAGATCGCTGCATCTGTAGATCGCTGGATCGGTAGATCGCTAGATCGGTGGATCTGTAGATCGCTGGATCGATAGATCGCTGGATCGGTAGATCGCTAGATCGATGCATCCGTAGCTTTCTGGGTCGGTAGATCGCTGGATCGGTAGATCGCTAGTTGGCTTGATCTGTAGATCGCTGGATCGGTAGATTGGTTGATTGCTAGATCGTTACATCGTTAGATCGCTGGATCTGTAGATTGCTGGATTGATAGATCGCTGCATCTGTAGATCGCTGGATCGGTAGATCGCTAGCTCGGTGGATCGGTAGATCGCTAGCTCGGTGGATCTGTAGATCGCTGGATCGATACATCGCTGGATCGGTAGATCGCTGGATCTGTAGATTGATAAATCGGGGGATCTGTAAATCCCTAGATCGGTGGATCTGTAGATCGCTAGATCGCTGCATCTGTAGATCGCTGGATCGGTAGATCGCTAGAGCGGTGGATCTCTAGATCGCTGGATCGATAGATCGCTGGATCGGTAGATCGCTGGATCTGTACATCGCTAAATCGGTGGATCTGTAGATCCCTAGATCGGTGGATCTGTAGATCGCTTGATCGCTGCATCTGTAGATCGGTGGATCGCTAGATCGCTAGATCGGTGGATCTGTAGATCGCTGGATCGGTAGATCGCTTCATCTGTAGATCGCTTAATCGGTGGATCTGTAAATCCCTAGATCGGTGGATCTGTAGATCGCTAGATCGCTGCATCTGTAGATCGCTGCATCGGTAGATCGCTAGATCGGTGGATCTGTAGATCGCTGGATCAATAGATCGCTGGATCGATAGATCGCTGGATCGGTAGATCGCTAGATTGATGCATCCGTAGCTCTCTGGATCGGTAGATCCCTAAATCTGTAGATCGCCAGTTAGCTTGATCTGTAAATTGATGGATCGGTAGATTGGTTCATTGCTGGATTCTTATATCGTTACATCGCTAGATCGCTGGATCTGTAGATTGCTGGATCGGTAGATCGATGCATCTGTAGATCGGTGGATCGGTAGATCGCTACATCGGTGGAACTGTAGATCGCTGGATCGGTAGGTCGCTGGATCTGTAGATCGCTAAATCGGTAGATCTGTAGATCCCTAGATCGATGGATCTTTAGATCCCTAAATGGCGTGATCTTTAGATCGCTAGATCGGTAGGTTAGTTGATTGCTGGATCGTTAGATCGCTAGATCGCTGGATCTGTAGATTGCTGGATCGGTAAATCGCTGGATCTGTAGATCGCTGGATCTGTAGATCGCTGGATCGGTAGGTCGCTGGATCGGTAGATCCCTAAATCGGTACATCGCTAGTTGGCTTGATCTGTAGATCGCTGGATCGGTAGCTTGGTTGATTGCTAGATAGTTACATCGTTAGATTGCTTGATCTGTAGATTGCTGGATCGATAGATCGCTGCATCTGTAGATCGGTGGATCGGTAGATCGCTACATCGCTACATCGGTGGATCTGTAGATCGGTGGATCGATAGATCGCTGGATCGGTAGGTCGCTGGATCTGTAGATCGCTAAATTGGTAGATCTGTAGATCCCTAGATCGGTGGATCTTTAGATCGGTAGATCGCTTGATCTGTAGATCGCTAGATCGGTAGGTTAGTTGATTGCTTGATCGTTAGATCGCTAGATCGCTGGATCTGTAGATTGCTGGATCGGTAAATCGCTGCATCTGTAGATTACTGGATCGGTAAATCGCTGCATCTGTACATCGGTGGATCAGTAGATCGCTAGATCGGCGGATCTGTAGAGAGCTAGATCGATAGATCGCTGGATCGGTAGGTCGCTGGATCTGTAGATCCCTAAATCGGTAGATCTGTAGATCCCTAGATCGGTGGATCTTTAGATCGCTAGATCGCTTGATCTGTAGATCCCTAAATCGGTGGATCGCTAGTGGCTTGATCTGTAGATCGCTGGATCTGTAGATTGCTGGATCGGTAGATCGCTGGATCTGTAGATCGGTGGATCGGTAGATCGCTACATCGGTGGGTCTGTAGATCGCTGGATCGATAGATCGCTGGATCGGTAGGTCGCTGGCTCTGTAGATCGCTAAATCGGTAGATCTGTAGATACCTAGATCGGTGGACCTTTAGATCGCTAGATCGCTTGATCTGTAGATCGCTAGATCGGTAGGTTAGTTGATTGCGGGATCGCTAGATCGCTAGATCGCTGGATCTGAAGATTGCTGGATCGGGAAATCGCTGCATCTGTAGATCGCTGGATCGGTAGATCGCTAGCTCGGTGGATCTGTAGATGGCTGGATCGATACATCGCTGGATCGGTAGATCGTTAGATCTGTAGATGGCTAAATCGGTGGATCTGTAGATCCCTAGATCGGTAGATCTGTAGATCGCTAGATCGCTGGATCGGTAGATCGCTAGATCGGTGGATCTGTAGATCGCTGGATCGATAGATCGCTGGATCGGTAGATCGCTAGATCGATGCATCCGTAGCTCTCTGGATCGGTAGATCGCTGGATCGGTAGATCCCTAAATCGGTAGATCGCTAGTTCGCTTGATCTGTAGATCGCTGGATCGGTAGATTGGTTGATTGCTGGATCGTTAGATCGTTAGATTGCTGGATCTGTAGATTGCTGGATCGGTAGATCGCTGCATCTGTAGATCACTGGATCGGTAGATCGCTAGATCTGTGGATCTGTAGATCGCTGGATCGATAGATCGCTGGATCGGTAGGTTGCTGGATCTGTAGATCGCTAAATTGGTAGATCTGTAGATCCCTAGATCGGTGGATCTTTAGATCGGTAGATCGCTTGATCTGTAGATCGCTAGATCGGTAGGTTAGTTGATTGCTTGATCGTTAGATCGCTAGATCGCTGGATCTGTAGATTGCTGGATCAGTAAATCGCTGCATCTGTAGATTACTGGATCGGGAAATCGCTGCATCTGGAGATCGGTGGATCCGTAGATCGCTAGATTGGTGGATCTGTAGAGCGCTGGATAGATAGATCGCTGGATCGGTAGGTCGCTGGATCTGTAGATCGCTAAATCGGTAGATCTGCAGATCCCTAGATCCGTGAATCTTTAGATCGCTAGATCCCTTGATCTGATCGCTAGATCGGTAGATCCCCAAATTGGTAGATCGCTAGTTGGCTTGATATGTAGATCACTGGATCGGTAGAATGGTTGATTGCTGGATCGTTAGATCGCTAGGTCGCTGGATCTGTAGATTGCTGGATCGGTAGATCGCTGGATTTGTAGATCGGTGGATCGGTAGATCGCTACATCGGTGGATCTGTAGATCGCTGGATCGATAGATCGCTGGATCGGTAGGTTGCTGGATCTGTAGATCCCTAGATCGGTGGATCTTTAGATCGCTAGATCGCTTGATCTGTAGATCGCTAGATCGGTAGGTTAGTTGATTGCTGGATCGTTAGATCGCTGGATCTGTAGATTGCTGAATCGGGAAATCGCTGCATCTGTAGATCGCTGGATCGAAATATCGCTGGATCGGTAGATCGCTGGATCTGTAGATCGCTAAATCGGTGGATCTGTAAATCCCTAGATCGGTGGATCTGTAGATCGCTAGATCGGTGGATCTGTAGATCGCTGGATCGGTAGATCGCTAGATCGATGCATCCGTAGCTCTCTGGATCGGTAGATCCCTAAATCGGTAGATCGCTAGTTGCCTTGATTTGTGGATCGCTGGATCGGTAGATTGGTTGATTGCTGGATCGTTAGATCGCTAGATCGCTAGATCGCTGGATCTGTAGATTGCTGGATCGTTAGATCGCTGCATTTGTAGATCGCTGAATCGGTAGATCGTTACATCGGTGGATCTGTAGATCGCTGTATCGATAGATCGCTGGATCGGTAGGTTGCTGGATCTGTAGATCGCTAAATTGGTAGATCTGTAGATCCCTAGATCGGTGGATCTGTAGATCGCTAGATCGCTTGATCTGTAGATCGCTAGATCGGTAGGTTAGTTGATTGCTGGATCGTTACATCGCTAGATCGCTAGATCTGTAGATTGCTGGATCGGGAAATCGCTGCATCTGTAGATCGCTGGATCGGTAGATCGCTAGATCGGTGGATCTGTAGATCGCTGGATCGAAACATCGCTGGATCGGTAGATCGCTGGATCTGTAGATCGCTAAGTCGGTGGATCTGTAAATCCCTAGATCGGTGGATCTGTAGATCGCTAGATCGGTGGATCTGTAGATCGCTGGATCGATAGATCGCTGGATCGGTAGATCGCTAGATGGATGCATCCGTAGCTCTCTGGATCGATAGATCGCTGGATCGGCAGATCCCTAAATCGGTAGATCGCTAGTTGCCTTGATTTCTAGATCGCTGGCTCGGTAGATTTGTTGATTTCTGGATCGTTAGATCGCTAGATCGCTGGATCTGTAGATTGCTGGATCGGTAGATCGCTGCATTTGTAGATCGCTGGATCGGTAGATCGTTACATCGGTGGATCTGTATATCGCTGTATCGATAGATCCCTGGATCGGTGGGTTGCTGGATCTGTAGATCGCTAAATTGGTAGATCTGTAGATCCCTAGATCGGTGGATCTGTAAATCGCTAGATCGCTTGATCTGTAGATCGCTAGATCGGTAGGTTAGTTGATTGCTGGATCGTTAGATCGCTAGATCGCTGGATCTGTAGATTGCTGGATCGGTAGATTGCTGCATCTGTAGACTCTGGATCGGTAGATCGCGAGATCGGTGGATCTGTAGAGCGCTGGATCGATATATCGCTGGATCGGTAGGTCGCTGGATCTGTAGATCGCTAAATCGGTAGATCTGCAGATCCCTAGATCGGTGGATCTTTAGATCGCTACATCGCTTGATCTGTAGATCGCTAGATCGGTAGATCCGTAAATCGGTAGATAGCTAGTTGGCTTGATCTGTAGATCGCTGGATCGGTAGATTTGTTGATTGCTGGATGGTTAGATCGCTAGATCGCTGGATCTGTAGATTGCTGGATCGGTAGATCGCTGCATCTGTAGATCGGTGGATCGGTGGATCACTACATCGGTGGATCTTTAGATCGGTGGATCGATAGATCGCTGGATCGGTAGGTCGCTGGATCTGTAGATCGCTAAATCGGTAGATCTGTAGATCCCTAGATCGGTGGATCTTTAGATCGCTAGATCGCTTGTTCTGTAGAACGCTAGATCGGTAGGTTAGTTGATTGCTGGATCGTTAGATCGCTAGATCGCTGGATCTGTAGATTGCTGGACCTGTAGATCCCTAAATCGGTAGATCGCTAGTTTGCTTGATTTGTGTATCGCTGGATCGGTAGATTGGTTGATTGCTGGATCGTTAGATCGCTAGATCGCTAGATCGCTAGATCGCTGGATCGGTAGATCGCTGCATCTGTAGATCGCTGGATCGGTAGATCGCTACATTGGTGGATCTGTAGATCGCTGGATCGATAGATCGCTGGATCGGTAGGGTGCTGGATCTGTAGATCGCTAAATTGGTAGATCTGTAGATCCCTAGATCGGTGGATCTGTAGATCGCTAGATCGCTTGATCTCTAGATCGCTAGATCGGTAGGTTAGTTGATTGCTGGATCGTTAGATCGCTAGATCGCTGGATCTGTAGATTGCTGGATCGGGAAATCGCTGCATCTGTAGATCGCTGGATCGGTAGATCGGTAGATCGGTGGATCTGTAGATCGCTGGATCGAAACATCGCTGGATCGGTAGATCGCTGGATCTGTAGATCGCTAAATCGGTGGATCTGTAAATCCCTAGATCGGTGGATCTGTAGATCGCTAAATCGGTGGATCTGTAGATCGCTGGATCGATAGATCGCTAGATCGATGCATCCGTAGCTCTCTGGATCGGTAGATCCTTAAATCGGTAGATCGCTAGTTGGCTTGATTTGTAGATCGCTGGATGGGTAGATTGGTTGATTGCTGGATCGTTAGATCGCTAGATCGCTGGATCTGTAGATTGCTGGATCGGTAGATCGCTGCATTTGTAGATCGCTAGATCGGTAGATCGTTACATCGGTGGATCTGTAGATCGCTGGATCGATAGATCGCTGGATCGGTAGGTTGCTGGATGTGTAGATCGCTAAATTGGCAGATCTGTAGATCCCTAGATCGGTGGATCTGTAGATCGCTAGATCGCTTGATCTGTAGATCGCTAGTTCGGTAGGTTAGTTGATTGCTGGATCGTTAGATCGCTAGATCGCTGGATCTGTAGATTGCTGGATCGGTAGATTGCTGCATCTGTAGACTCTGGATCGGTAGATCGCGAGATCGGTGGATCTGTAGAGCGCTGGATCGATATATCGCTGGATCGGTAGGTCGCTGGATCTGTAGATCGCTAAATCGGTAGATCTGTAGATCCCTAGATCAGTGGATCTTTAGATCGCTACATCGCTTGATCTGTAGATCGCTAGATCGGTAGATCCGTAAATCGGTAGATAGCTAGTTGGCTTGATCTGTAGATCGCTGGATCGGTAGATTTGTTGATTGCTGGATGGTTAGATCGCTAGATCGCTGGATCTGTAGATTGCTGGATCGGTAGATCGCTGCATCTGTAGATCGGTGGATCGGTGGATCACTACATCGGTGGATCTTTAGATCGGTGGATCGATAGATCGCTGGATCGGTAGGTCGCTGGATCTGTAGATCGCTAAATCGGTAGATCTGTAGATCCCTAGATCGGTGGATCTTTAGATCGCTAGATCGCTTGTTCTGTAGAACGCTAGATCGGTAGGTTAGTTGATTGCTGGATCGTTAGATCGCTAGATCGCTGGATCTGTAGATCGCTGGATCGGTAGATTGGTTGATTGCTGGATCGTTAGATCGTTAGATCGCTGGATCTGTAGATCGCTGGATCGGTAGGTCGCTAGGTCGGTGGATCTGTAGATCGCTGGATCGATAGATCGCTGGATCGGTAGATTGCTGGATCTGTAGAGCGCTAAATCGGTAGATCTGTAGATCCGTAGATCGGTGGATCTGTAGATCCCTAGATCGCTTGATCTTTAGATCGCTGGATCGGTAGGTTAGTTGATTGCTGGATTGTTAGATCGTTAGATCGCTGGATCTGTAGATCGCTAGATTGTTCAATCTGTAGATCGGTAGATCGTTGGATCGCTGGATCGGAACATCGCTAGATCCATGGATCTGTAGACCGCTAAATCGGTGGTTCGTTAGTTCGCTGAATCGCTAGATCGGTAGATCGGTGGATCTCTAGATCGCTCAATCGGTAGATCACTACATCGCTTGATCTTTAGATCGGTGGATCGGTAGATTGCTTAATTGCTGGATCGGTAGATCGCTGGATCGCTGGATCTGTAGATTGCTGGATCTGTGGATCGCTGGATCTGTAGATCGCTGGATCTGTAGATGGCTAAATCGGTGGATCTGTAGATCCCTAGATCGGTGGATCTGTAGATCGCTAGATCGCTTGATATGTAGATCGCTGGATCGGTAGGTTAGTTGATTGCTGGATCGGTAGATCGCTAGATCGCTGCATCTGTATATCGCTGTATCAGTAGATCGCCACATCGCTTGATCTGTAGATCGCTGGATCGGTAGATTGCTTGATTGCTGGATCTGTAGATCGCTGGATCGCTGGATCTGTAGATTGCTGGATATGTAGATCGCTAGTTCGGTGGATCAGTAGATCCCTGGGATGGTAGATCGCTGGATCGATAGATCGCTAGATCGCTGGATTGGTAGATCGCTAGATCGATGCATCCGTAGATCTCTGGATCGGTAGATCGCTGGACCGGTAGATCGTTTGATCGCTGGATGTGTGGATCGCTAGATCGGTGGCTCTGTAGATCGCTAGATCGCCCTATCGCCGGATCTGTAGATCGTGGATCTGTAGATCGCTAGATCGCTTGATCTGTAGATCGCTGGATCGGTAGGTTAATTGATTCCTTGATTGGCAGATCGCTAGATCGCTGCATCTGTAGATCGCTAGATCGGTGGATCTGTAGTTCGGTGGGCTGGTAGATCGCTGGATCGATAGATCGCTGGATCGATAGATCGCTGGATCGGTAGATCGCTGGATCGGTAGATCGCTAGATCGATGCATCCGTAGATCTCTGGATCGGTTATCGCTTGATCGTGAGATCGTTTGATCGCTGGATGTGTGGATCGCTAGATCGGTGGATTGGTAGATCGCTGGATGGGTAGATCGATAGATCGCTGGATCTGTAGATCGCTAGATTTGTCGAGCTGTAGATCGCCGGATCGGTAGATCCTTGGATCGCTGGATGGGTGATTTGCTAGATCAGTTGATCTGTAGATCGCTGGATGGGAACATCACTAGATCGCCGGATCTGTAGATCGCTAAAACGGTGATCTGTAGATCACTAGATCGGTGGATCTGTAGATCGCTGAATCGGTAGATCGATTGATCGGGGCATTTATAGATCGCTCGATTTGTAGATCGGTGAATTTTTTAGATCGCTGGATCTGTAGATCACCAGATCGGTGGATCTGTAGATTGCTGGGTCGGTAGATCGCTGGATCGATAGAGCGGTAGATCGCTGGATATGTAGATCGCTAGATCGGTGGATCTGTAGATCGCCGGGTCGGCAGATCGCTAGATCGGTGAATCTGTAGATGGCTGGATCGTTAAATCGCTGGATCTGTAGATCGCTAGATCGGTGGATCTCTAGATCGCTAAATCGCTAGATCGCTTGATCTGTAGATTGCTTGATCGGTAGATTGCTTGGTTTCTTTATCGGTTGATCGCTTAATCGGTAGATCGCTGGATCGGTAGATTGGTTGATTGCTGGATCGGTAGATCGCTTGATCTGTAGATTGCTGGATCGGTAGATCGCTGGATCTGTAGATCGCTAGATCGGTGGGTCTTTAAATCGCTGGGTTGGTAGATCGCTGGATATTTAGATCGGTAGATCGCTAGATCGATGCATCCGTAGATCTCTGGATCGGTAGATCGCTGGATGTGTGGATCGCTAGATCGGTGGTTCTGTAGATCGCTGCTCGGTAGATCGCCTATCGCCGGATCTGTAGATCGCTGGGTCTGTGAATCGCTAGATCGCTGGATCTGTAGATCGCTGGGTTGGTGGATCGCTAGATCGCTGATTCGCTAGATCGCTAGAACGGTGGATCTGTAGATTGGAAGATCGCTAGATCGGTGCATCTGTAGATCTCTGGATCGGTAGATCTGTAGATCGCTGGATCGTTAGATCGGTAGATCGCTGGATGTGTAGATCGTTTGATGGGTGGTTCTTTAGATCGCTAGATCGGTCGATTGCTGGATCGGTAGATCGCTTGATCGGTGGATCTGTAGATCGCTGGATCGGTAGATCGCTAGATCGGTGGATCTGTAGATCGCTTGGGCGGTAGATGGGTAGGTCGCTAGATTGCTGGATCTGTAGGTCGCTAGATCGGTGGATCTGTATATCGCTGGATCGGCAGATCGCTGGATCTGTAGATTGCTGGATCGATAGATGGCTAGATGGCTAGATCTGTAGATCGCTTGATGGGTGGATCTGTAGATTGCTTGATTTTTATTATTTATTTATTTTTATTTTGAATAATATTTATTCAGGGTTTTCCAGGTCAGCGAGGGTTGTTTGAATGGGGCCCTGATGAAAAGAAAAAAATACAGCAATAAAAAGAAACAACAATAACAGATTAAAAAAAATTGAACAACTAAGTATAGCGATGTACATGGTATATAGTATATAGATCGGTCGATCTGTAGATCTCTGGATCGGTAGATCGCTAGATCGCTAGATCGCTGGATCTTTAGATCGCTAGATCACTAGATCGCTGGATCTAAAGATCAGTGGATCAGTAGAAATTATAGGGTAGAGGGAAAAAGTCCGTATTTTATTTCGGTAGCTCGTAATAGTCATCTGACTAACAACTCTGAGGCCGACGGTTCGCTCATTTTACCCCTCTCTCTCCAACAGTAGGGAGCTCAAGCAACAACGTTTTTGAGCGACGCACGTCAACCGGAAGTGGCCTTTTTTCATTTTTTGACAGTGGTTTCGCGCAAATTTTCAGTCAAATCGTCTCTATAACAGTAAAGAAGCTAAGGAATACAAATTTTATATCATCAAGGCATGTTAAGAGGGAAAATACCTCACTTGCGGTTGACGTGCGTCGCTCAAAAACGTTGCTGCTTAAGCTCCCTAGTGCTTCGTTTTACGGGTATTTAAGGCTACTTAAAGCTTTACGGAAAGGAAAGAAGTCGAAAGAAGGATTTGAGGTCACACCTGGGAATCGTACTCGGGACCTACCGCACAGAAGGCCGCGCACTAAACAACTGCGCTAATCCTTCCTCCTAATAGATCTGTAGTCCGTTTGATTGATCGCTACGTCGGTTGATCTGTAGGTCAATGGATGAGTAGATCTCATTCTGTAGATCGACGGATCGGTGGATTTGTAGATCTGTAGATCAGTGGATCAGTAGATCTGTAGTTTGGTGGATTGCTAGAACGGTGGATCTGTATATTAAGTTATTGGATGAATGGGTCTTTCATGACTAAGGAGAGCGGAAGCCTTAACAGCACGTTGTCATTTTCGTGTCTTGCGGTTTTTTCTTGATGGACGTAGAAAAAAAGAGAGACTGCTCGTAGACTATAACAAGGACAGTAACAATAAGATAAAATGATGATAAAGAATGTGAAGTGGGATAAATTATTGGCCTAACAAAAGACACATCGTAAAAGGGGTGTTTACTCGCTGGAAGTAAATAAGCGTGTAGTAATAAAAGCGTGTGTTTTTTGTTTCAGCCAAAAGGTTTAACCTTGAAACAGAATGGAAAAACTTCTTTCCAAAGCTACGAGAGTTGGACAGGGTAAGTTAAAGGTCACGTTATTTTGTGTTCTGTCATAGTTACTCCATTTGACAAGGGAATATTATAGTCGAGTAAGGAATATCTGCTTCAGCTGGGTGGGTGTCCTGTGTCTCCTTTGCCTCTCAACTTTATTATAAACTGGGTGTGACGAGCGAGCACTGTCTTATTTCTTATTACCAAATCACTGCTAAAGTAAAACGTCAGGATCGTAAAGACAAAGGCCATCACTAAACGATACATTATGTTTTGATTTCAAGTAAATTTGTACCGTAAATGTCTGTAGAGAAGTGTGTAGAATTAGCAAGTTGATAGCGGGGTTTACCCATGTACATGTCCCTAAAGCCTCACTTTCGAGGTCAATTGAAGCAAAATTTCCACATTTTATTTTATAAAATGCTAAAGAAAACCTTAGTACCATGTGAATGTGCTGGCAAATAGGGTTCATTTGAATGGTCGTACCTCAGAATTTCGTCCACAGACTCGAAGGTTACAACCACCTTACAAGATGCCATCATTAACTTTGGGATTGAAAGGGTTAACAGAGTGAATTTGTTTGATAATGATCTTCTATAAATTGGTCTCTTTACAGAATGAGCTCTTTGATAAAGCTCGTAATGAAATCCTGGATGAGGTGCTTACACTCAGTGAAATCACACCTCAGATGTGGGAAGACATCATTACTAAGCATCTGTGGTCAGAGGTCGCTTCACACTTCATAGAAAACATTTACCTTCCCGCGGCGCAAGCTAATAATCCCAGTAATTTCAGCACTTCTGTGGACATCAAGCTTAAACAGTGGGCGGACAGAACACTTCCGAATATTTCGGTCAAGGTATGTGAAGTGTATTGAAATCATTTTAGCTTCACCGTCACGTTTACCTTATTTTCTGTGCTTTTACTGTTACGTAACAGGAAAATGGTCGTTATCTCTGCGTAATGACCACGTGATATGTCTGACCCTAGGTCCCAGGCACCTATCTTTTTAGAGCTAATGAACGTCGTGGAATGTCCTTGTTTGTATTCTTGCCTCTTTTCTGTTGACCTAAACGTGACATACTTAGGTTTAGGGCGTAACTTATACCCATTTATTTACTCATTCTTGAAGGATTCCCTTGCTTATAAAGGTGCAATCTTGTGGAAAACTACTAGTTTGAATGAGTATGGAGTCTCCAATAGAAACCAGAATGAGATGTACCATCGATTGAAAACAAAAGCTTATTTCACAGACTTCAAATTCAATGTTGTGTCACCTTAAACTGTCCGGTATCAAAGTGATGATTTTATTTTACAATAATTGATCGTTTTTTGCTGTAGATATTGCACATATCTGATGTTAGCTTTTCTATTTTCTTTCTTAATTAATAGATTTCCTTATATTACACACAACCCCACAAGCTCGTTGGTTCTTATCATTATCCTGTAAAAATAAAAGTCTTCTTCTTCTTCTTCTTTGGATGCTTATTCCGAAGCGCGGCTTGTGCGTACAACGCACTTGTATTGAAAGTTTGTTTCTTCTCTTGCAGGTTGGTTGGGAAACGCTGTTCGGGGAGTTCTACAAGGCGATGCAGGTAGACGTTTGTTAAATTGTTTTGATCCTTTTATCGTTAGTTCTGTGCAGATTCGCCGAAGGAAATAGTTTTTACCTATTCCCTCTCACAAACCTGGCCGGAAGAAAAGGGTGAAGAGATTATATTAGACTTAATTAGATTTTACACTTCATTTGTTGTTGTGGCTTAAAAGTTCTCAATATTTTGCTTAGCTGCCCAGGACAGGCTCTCTCTCCTCCACAGAAAGGCATCTTTAGGGAGTTCACGCAACAACGACGGCGACAGCTACAAAATCGTCACTTAAAAAGTGAAGTCGCGCAACTTCAAACTTTATCGCGCTTATTCCATCTCGTTTAATTCGTCGAATGTTGGCAAATTTGGACTGTTTCAAACTTCAAGAAAACTGGGAAAAGAAACTTGTTGTCTTGTGTTCCCGTCCTCGACAATAGTTGAAATTAGACACTTTCACGTTGCCGTCATGCAACGACGGCTAAGACCCTGTTTACATGGAGTGGGGGACCCCGGTCTAGTGGGGTAGTTTCCTTTTGTTTTGTGTCCCCCAGAGCGTGAAAACAAAAGAAACCAACCCCACTAGACCGGGGTCCCCCACTCCATGTAAACAGGCCCTAAGAAATGTAGAAAAAAGGGTGATGCACGTGCCAAGTTGTTATTTTGCCAATCTAAATCTATTGTTTTTTTGCCGTTGCCGTCGTCTTTGCTTAAGCTCCCTTTGGTGTCCTAGGGAGGCTGGAAAAATGGATTATTGTTATTTTTGTTGGAATACCCGGTGGGAGCCTCTGCGGAGGAGAGGGAGAGGCTTGTTTTCGAAAAGTGACTTAGTTGTTTGTTGTCATGGTTTAGGAGCAAAAGAATGAGAATGGACACAGTCATTTGTTTGAAGAGTTGAAATCCGAACTATCAGATGAATGTAAAAAGAGTCACGTGTGGCAGCCCAAAGCAGTCGACAGCCTGGTAAGATTAAAACAAGTGTAAATAACTTTCGGTATTGTTGTTGTTGTTGTTGTTGTTTTTTCTATGCTGAAGATCAAAACTATGATAAAGTTAACGACTTTATTCCTGCCTCACAAACGGGGCAAAAAAATAACGATTCAATGGTATAATGGTGAATCTGCCCATGCAATATTCCATCGACGTTTTAAATTAAAGAATTTGTAACCCTTGACTTTGTAGAGGATTTTGTGCATAAAAATAAATTTTTATCTACGTCGAATTTACTACCTTTTTAATGTACATAGCGTGTAATTCAACTGACGGCGCTCGAAGACTGGTCTGTAAGTGAAAAACAGCAATGGGACTCTGCAGTGAAATTCATGGAAAATACCCTGCAGGGGGAATTGGATAAAGGTAATAAGGATTTGTGTGAATACTAATATACTAACATCATTAGCTCTCAAGGGGTCCTAGATCAAAATGGAGACTTAAATATCCTTGAGTTTGAAACAACATGTTACTGAGCGTAGAAAAGTCACTACTGATACTCAAAAGTGTTGGGAAGGCTACTGCTTTTAACCTCTTTTTTTTCTCCTTCCTCCCCCCCTCCCCTCCCGACCCAATGTTGTACAAAACTAAGTGTTTGTGGGCGTAATTGTTCTGTTGTTTGCCAACATTCGAACATTGAATCGGAGGGACGGAAGAGGGGGAACATTTTTTTAGCAAAAGGCTAGTAGTGGCTTTCATGTGAATGGTGACACCGTAGGATTTCATCTACAGAGTCAAAATTTAGAACCAATTTGTACAGCATAATAAACAGTACCACAGGAAAGTACTGCTCAGTAGCTGTCATTTGAATGGTCGGTCACACCATAGGATTTCATCCACAGACTCAAAAGTTAGAACCACCTTGTACAGCATAATAAACAGCACCACAGGAAAGAACTACTCAGTAATTCGAATCGTGACACACTGTGGGATTTCGTCCACGCAGTCAAAAGTTACAACCATCAACTAGAGGAAAATAAATACTACCAGAGGAAAGTTGTGAAGTGTCAGAAGTTTGCTGTTGAAACATGAAGCACACTAACTAATATGCTTGATAACTTTTCTAATATTTTAGCCTCCCAGATAATGTACGAGTTGCTTGGCCCCGGGGCAGCTGAAAGATGGCTATACTGGAGATCAAGAACAAGAGAGCAAGTAAGTTTATCTTTTAACTGCTGAAAAAAAAAACGCTATTTTGTCTCCGTTTACTTTAAATTTCTTCTCCGAAATATTTTTTGTCAACTATATTCATTGGTTTCTATAGAGAAATTCCATGACAATTTAATTCAACAACACGGTGTTCTTAACGTTACTTAAAACCCTTTTTTCCCTTCGTATCTTGATTCTGTGTGGCAAGCTTTGGTTGATTTATGGCGAGAAACAGAGGAATAGAAACGATATGCAAGGAAGTCTTTTTACCCACCTTTTGAAAACTCCTCCTGTTTTTTTCCTTGTTCTTTTAGCAATCCCGCTGTTATATTAAAGACGAGCTTCAACGATTGCTTCAAGCAAACGATGTAAGTAAGGTGTTTTAGCATAAGCTTTCAATAGTCTACGTAGTTGTCTCTGCGTTAGGATTGTTGTTTATGCAGATCTGAGTGAAGTAAGAGCATGGACGTTATTGTGAGAGAATTGTGTCGTTTTTATTTTTGTTTGTTTAAATTTTCCCACAGCATCACGGGCCTACTCTTGCCGATGATGAACTCACCACCGTCAGAAAAAATCTAGAAACAATTAATGTGGAGGTTTCCTCCGATCTGGTACGTGGATTTATCTTTGTAATCCGTAAGGGTAGATTATCCTTTCTACTGTTTGTTCCCATTTATTTGACGACTTTTATGGGTACGATAAGGATTGAGCTTCGCCAAAGCATAGTCATTAATGTGGAATGGCCGGTTATGAAACCCGTTAGACTCCTTTGTTATATGTTTTTGTTAGCTTTTTGGACCTGACTTGGCCGTGCTCAAGGTTCAATAGCATTCCTATCATTTAAACTTACGGACCAAATGAATAGAAACATGGCGTTAATTTATTCATTCACAATCTGTGAACAAAAAACAAATCATTGTGCACGGTCAGGGAGCCTCCAACATAAAGCACAGCACTGTTGTTTTCAACTTTTATGTTTTCCGGCTTTCCTAAACAGTTTCCTCTACTAAGCATCTGACCACCTACCTAAAAATCCCTGTGATATCCCCCCCGGGCCAGGGGGCCCAGTTATCTGCGTCATACTTTTGTTTTTGGTACGTTATGCTTACAGTGTGACGCCTTTTACGTTTGTCTACGGTGGAGGACTATGGCAGTTTGTCGCCATCGAAAACTGTATGCAAAAGATGAGACAAGGGCTATTTTGAATGCAGAATGGCCACTTTGCTATGCTTCTAGGAAATTTACAGCTAGTATTAACTGAAGGTTGTTGTTGTTGGTGTGAGCTGGAATTACTTTTTTCTACCTCCTAGGTTAATGAAACTTGGCGACAATTGTACCGCGAGCATTTTCTAAAGCAGTCGTTAAACAATGTTCAAGAGTGCAGAAATGGTTTCTACAGACGAGATCTAGTTAAGAACGAGGTAAACTCTTTAATCTGAGCACTTTAAAATGCGTCTTTGCAAGTGAATCGCCCAAATAACAACTGGTTAAAGGGGATATTGCTGTTCTAAGTCCGTTCTGTGCTGAATTCATTAATTAATGCCTTTACCCGTTCACAAAATTAAAGCTGCTGTGGAGTTATGAAGAAGATATCGAACGAATTTCATCAGGAAGCACCAACCATAATATTTTGGTGATAGTTTTTGCTGTCATTTCATTAAAACTTGAAAAAGTTGGCCCAAATATTTCAAGTTTCTTAATCCATATTGATCCTTGCCATCCGCTCCAACAGAGGAGAGTAAAAGTGTCCATGCCTAATCATAGACTTAAATCACAAAACTGGACCATTAGTTTCAGAATTCAATTAATGTGAAGACCTTGCCCCTTGAAAGGGAATCCAAGACAGTCTTGGATTCTGGATTCCACCCCTTGGATCCAGCATTCAAGGTACTGGATTCCAGATTCCAATCAGTAGTGAGGTTCCGGATTCCTTGATTTGTATTCCGCGTTTCAACGCCCAAGATTCTAGAATCCACAAACAAACGTTTCCCAGATTCCGGAATCCGGATTCCCTTGAGGCATCGCCCCATGTATTCCAGAATCCAAGACAGTCTTGGATTCTGGATTCCTCACCGTATATTCTTGAGTCCAGATACGGGATTCTATATTCTTTGTCAGTGGAATTGGGATCCCGGATTTCAATCGTTGATGGGATTTTGGATTCCTTGAGCTGTATTCCGGATTCCAATGCCCAGGATTCCAGATTCCACAAGCAAAAATTTCCCGGATTCCCGAATCCGGATTTGCTTACATGAGGCGAAAGACATGTTTTAGCTTTTTAACCCTCTTATTCCCGATAGTGACCAACATCAATTTTCTCCTAACGATATCCATAAAATGTCAAGAGATTAGGTTATGAGAATTAATAAAATGATCACCAAAGAGAAAATGCCAGGTCTTTTATTAAATTCTCACCACTGATTCTTAAAGAAAATGTATGGAGATCAGTTTGGAGAATTTGTATGTGGATGTTAGGGCTTAAAGGGTAGCAGACAGCGTGACATAGCCCTTTATTTGTATTTTCCTTCTCTGTTCAGCTGGGCTGCAACGACGTGGTCCTTTTCTGGAGAATTCAGAAAATGCTTCAAACGACGAGCAACGCCATCAGGCAACAAGTAATGAATCATGAAGGTAAAACGTTAATCTGCACTGAAGTTACAAAAGATTCTAACAACCATCAGAAAATTTAGCCCAGTCAGCGATCATTTGCAATTTTTTACTGAACGGGCGCAGCCAATCATTTCTCTGCCGCATTCAGCGCGCGAATGCCAGTGGCGGGAAAATTTGTTCCATGGGGTACCGCCGGTAGTGGCGAGAAAACGCCGTGCCACTTTCGTTTGCTTGGAGTATTATTCAGTATTTCCTCTATGGATGCTTCTGGACAGGGTTCGTACGGGTCATGGAAAACCTGGAATTTCTTGAAATTTACGAATTTCAATTTCCAGGACTGGGGTCAATTAAATAAAACTTCAACAAGTGGAATTTACAAGTGTAGCTATTGTTTTGAGACCCTGAAACAATGGCAACACTTGTAAATTACACTTGTAAAAGTTTTATTAAATTGACCCCTGGAAAATCATGAAATTTAGTAGCCTGTCATAGAAAGTCATGGAAACTACGTTTGGTAGATTAGTTTCTGATGTCAAATCAAAGACAAAGTAAAATAGAGACAAGTAATTAAACTGCGCGAAGGGCACGCATTTTAGTGAAGATCAGAGTTTGTTCGTTGAAAAGAGTTAGGTCAAAAAATATTCCAAAAAAAAGAATAGTTGACTTTCAAAATGGAGAACTTTGAAAGGCTCGTGGAAAAAGTCATTGAAAGTCACAGAATTCAAAGAGGTCAAAAGAGTGGGTACCCTGTGAAGGATTATCGTTCCAACGTTTTCTTTTTTCTGAAGGGATTCCATTATTTTCTTTATTCAAAAATTCTTACCTGCTCAAATGTTTCACTCTTTTTTGTAGCTCGCCGATTAGAAAAAGAGGTGAAACAAGTGCTAGATGAAATAAGTTACGACTCGGCAGCTAAAGAAAGACTTATTCGGGGAAGACAAGTTGATCTAGCTGAAGAACTAAGTAAGTGAAATGCAAGATGCAGTCGTCGCGCGCATGTTGTAGTAATTTGTACAGTGTGACGTCAAAAGACCTCTCTTTAAAAAAGGTGCTTGTATTGGAGAGGTACAGAGAGCTATAAGTTTGTGGAACCTAAAAATGGAGATTAGGCTATTTCAGGTCTCTTCTCGCAAAAAGAAAATTCATCTCTGTGCGACACTGAATAAGTTTAAAAACTGAAAAATAACCCTTTCAGAAGATAAACTTCAGCGCCTTTGTGTGGTAGTTTCGAAATAACCTGAGATATTTTGTTTTGTGGGATTTTGAAAGCAAATAGATAGAGTAAAGTCTGAAAATATTTTCCACGCTTAGCACATCCAGAAGTTAGATTCAAACAGATTATCTAGCCAGCCGGGTTGTTTTAATTGACAAAAGATCCAGCTGAGACCAAATGAATAGTCTTCTTTATGAGAGGTGTCTTTGCAAGTTATTATCGCTTTTGGAACTAACTACAATGGCGACTGCTTTATGTCCTCTATTTTACTATCAGGAGCAATGTCCGTCCATGCTTTGTCACCTATTTAACCGTTTTCCTGCTAACTCAATATAATTAATGATTAACTGTTAGTGATCGCAGTGTCCAATGGATTGCTGAATATAATTATAACCACCAACATTATTTTCTGTCTCGTGAATTTTCATTGATGCAGGAATTGGAATTCTGTTCGCCAGCCTCGATAGAAACAGCCTTAGGCTCTGAGCTTGGTATCAGTATTGTTTGTATTTCTAGCAGTTTAGAAAAAAAATGTTTCCTTTGTAACAGTATAGTTTTAATGCCTCCAATGTAGTTATTAAAAATTTGTACCTGTGTCTAATGCATTCAACCTTTTGTCGCCTGCTTTAAAATCAATGGTATTTGTTTTTGGTTTTATTTTCAGAGCGTGTAAGACACATTCAGGAAAGTTTGGAACAATTCATCGAGTCTTTAAACAATGAAAAGTAGGACAGCTATAGCGAAGGTGCTACAGTGGAGCAAAGATCTGAGATTTTTTGCACATTTTCTCTCTCTTTGGATCTCGATTTGTTGTGGAATTTCTTGGTTAGACGACAAGGCGAAGACGAAGCCACCTAGTGATTGTACATGTTGTTGCGGACATTGTAAAGCTATTAACGTAATTATCAATCGAAACAATCACGCCTTCATTTTTACACGCTGAATACTTGGCTGTTCAAGTTTGTGTGTGAATTTGAAGCTGAAAGATACGTTTCAGTGATTTATTTTCATGTGTGTGGTTGGTGTAATCTTCAATACGTAAAATTCCTTGTTCAGGTAATTAAGTATGGAATTTTAGAGTATCATATATATAATAAACCATTCTATAAAAGGAAAGGTGTAAGTCGTAAACGTGCGAGTCTTTATTTACAAAGCGCAAAAATTAAATTCCAGACCTTGTGCTTGACTTGAAATTTATTATGATGTGGAGTGAGCTATTAAGCTGCTTAAGGTACACTATATTTCCAACTCTCGTGTACGAGGGAAACCAATATGTATTATCTGGAGGATAACATTATCTTAACACCCCTTGAACGACTGGAACCAGCTAATTATGCTTGCTTTCTATGCATTATAAAAAAAACGTCTGAGTTGTACTTTCCTTTTTACCATCTACTGCGCTGTGGAAGGAGGATTTTGCGCTTGATTCGGAAGATATTAAACACTGCCTTACAACTAACCTGATTTTACCTATAAAAAGCAATATTTTTTCTTCCTGTGTTCTGCCTTTATATTGGTGAGGTCTATATTAACAAACACCACAGTTAATTCCTCGGCAGTTTTTTCCTCGCTAGCCGATTCCAATCGTTTACAGCCTTCACAAGTAAACATCCCTGTGTAGTGAGCTAACTTAAGCTCTTCAAGGAGCTGTGTTAAGTAAGAATCTTAACAAAATTCTAACCGTAGTAGCTGCCGCCAAATTGAGTGAAACAAAAACAAATAACTACTCAAGACATTAAAAGGAAGTTTAGATAACGCAGCTGAGACAAAAGAAGTCCCGGATGGACAGGCTTGAATAAGATTAAAACCGATTGAAGTGGAAAACTTGTTAGCCTAGCGGTTTTTCAAGGTTCATTAGTTTTGGTGTGTGTAACATTCGGTATAATGGCGGCTTGGGAAGTATATTGCATGCTGCAAAGAGTATCTGGTGCATCCGATTGAGAGAGACGGTAATTTTGCTTCGTTTCTTAAGTACTCACAATTGGAACATTTGTTACTCTTTTAGACAAGAGAGAAGCGTGCGTCGATGCGCAAAAAATGTACTCAAAGATCTCCCATTCCGATAGTTCCATTGAAACGCAAAAATGAAGGATACTGATCTTTGAACTAATCCAGGGCTTGTATATTTATATTCATCCCTCAGCCCCGTCCCTTCCCCCCACCATCACCAATACACGCACTGTGTTCACACTGAGTATAATTTGTGCTTGAAAGAACAAACGCAACACTTTAGTTAGCGTGATGAGGTATGACATCGTTTACAGTTGTCTATTGCCACTGCCAATGTTAAACCACTCGTTCATGTTAAATTCTCGCCTGCTTAAGGTTTCAAGTTTATTGTCAAAACTCAATCATACACCTGCATTTACGTTTTCCCTTATCTTTTAGCGACTTTCTCGCCTCGTTATATATTGGCTTTTGATTGCCTGTCACACGTTTTTAGTGTTAGAATATGAAATACACTAAGGAATCTCTTTTTAAGCAATGCAAACCGAATTTCCCACGGGTATCTCTTGTTTCCTGCTTTCCGCCGAGACGCGTGCGCAAGTTGAAATGAATGAAGTTGACGTTTAACATGTTAAAGTTTAATAGCAATGCCACTTTATGGGTGAGCATATCAATATACTGCCCAATCTGCAGTGAATTCGTTGCCCGTTTCAACCTTTGAAAATGGAAAACACCCTATCTGAGGTAGGTATGATCAGCACAATCACCCATATCTATTTTAATTTGTGCAATGTGTCATTTTTCACTCGTCGAAGAACTTACTTTTGAATGAAAAGTCTTTGTGTTGCTTAATTTAGAAGATACAGGAGGCTGCAAAGCGAAAGAAGAGAAAGCAAGGCGTAGAAAAACGACGAAGAGACAAGATCAAGAAAAGTTTGGGTGAACTATCCCTTCTTGTTCCGGAAGCTAGAAAACAGGTTACAGATCTCTCTCTTTTTCCGTACAAAATAATGAAAACTTGCATGAATTAATATAATCATTTGAATTTTCCCTTCAGAAAGAATGGTTAATTATACTCAAAGAGAAGAGCTTTAGCTAGCTTTAAACTATTTTCTTTTCTTTTGCTTCGCCTTACACAGATCAGATACCGTTTCTTCCAAAAAGCAGCAGGCAACTCGATCGTAACTGTAACTTTATATTAGTTTTTGAATAAGTGAAAGTAACAACCTCAACTTAGCTTTTCCGAATTCCTCTTGTTAAACCACGTACAGTGAAGGTAGATCCAGGATATGGGAAAACAAGAAGATCATGGAAAACAGATAGCCTACTACATAGTAGCCTGCGTGGCAGGCGTTTGAAAGGGAAGGGAAAGGGAGTTTCATGTGCGAGAGAAACGCGAGGGGCACGCCCCTCGCGTTTCCCTCGCGCCTAAAACCCCCTTTCCCTTCCCTTTCAAACGCCTGCCACGCAGGCTAACTACATAGTCGATCCATTCTTTGTGTCGTCGTCCGTTAAGACACAAGCAAAGACTCTGTTTATCTCGTACCCAGATCTTACTCTCTCTTACGCTGAAAAGTGTCTCCCTTGGCCGCGGGAGATCTGGGTACCAGATTAGAAACTAGGCTCGATTTCCGGCACCTTCTCGGTCTTCCCCGAGAAGCATGACAAGAAGAGACTGTTCGGGTGAGAAGCGCGGGCACATTTCCCGAACAGCGGCTGGTAATCGAGTCTAGTATGAAACTTAACTCTGACTTTTCGTTACACTCTTTCATCTTCCGTACCGATCCGAGTTTCTTATAAGGTCATTTCGCATTTAAATAAGAGTGAGGGGATTATATTAGTGGGAAAGAGGAGGTAGGAGAGGGAACAAGGGAACAAACAGGGGGAGGGGGGGGGGGCAAGTTAAAAGTAGAGGAAGTGAGAAAATGTTCTTTTACGAAATAAGGGGGGGGGGGGGGTTGACGAGACTCAGACTTTCCTACTTGTTAGATTATGCCTCGTAAATTACGCAGGGTTTAATTGGCAGGTGCAGGTGGAACTGAAAGTTTTAGGATTCAGTAAGGATCGGATCGAGTAACGGGACCTTTAGTCACAACCACAAAATTTTTTTTTTAATTAACGCTCCGGTAATGTGTATAGAAAAGTACGTATTGTCATTGATCTTAAATTTGGTGTTTGCGGCTGCGGGAACTATGTTTTAACATAGCCTCGGCCTTTCCTATCAGGAATATAATAACCTTTGTCCTTCTTTACCGCAGGGTTTAACTTGCAGTTGCAGGATTCGGGTACAACTGAAGGTTAATTTTAGAATTCAGTAGGGGTAGGGCTTTTAGACACGCCTGGTAGTAAAAGAACCTATTGTCATTGACCTGAACATTTACGTCATCAGTTATCGGAAGGTCAGCGGTTGAGACAGGCAAAGATTCTACAGCTTACTGTGGATTACATTCGCTCGAGTAATTTCCATGGAAACCGGGAGGGATTAGACGTCTCAAAGGAATTTCAGACTTCCAGTATGACTTCACGTCTTCCTTCATTGAAAACCAATGTCGTGCACGAAGCAAAGCAAGGTTAGAACTTGAGTCGGCTTGAGTTAACTCCAGTATCGTAATCGTAACGCGCACGGGAATAGACTGACAAAAGTTTCTTGAAATATACATTATATAATGCCTCGTTAGACATCGCACGCATCAGTTCAGGAGTACAACCTTAACAATTCCCTTTCTAACTCTGAATAATATAAGAAGCGCGATCTCAAATTCCCCATAACTTCTTCCCCTCCCCCCAAAAGAAAACTATACCTTCACCAGTGTAAACATACAGCTTGACGATTACAAATCTTCATTCCGACAACTCTGTATAGGGTTCTAAGTATTTGCCTTATTTTCTATGTAAAGTGTCTTATTACACATTTTTTCTTTTCTTTTCTTTTCCTTCTCTTTGCTTTCTCTTTTCTTTGTTTTTTTTTGTAGAAGAGAAAGGTTTCAGACCTTATTGTTCCGGACGTTTCCTTGACAACACCCGTTGCAAAAAATTTTCTTGTCTGAGTATGGTACCTTTTCATCGATCTGAGTGTAAACAAAGGATACCACTTTGGAATCAAACTAGACTCATCCACCCAATTGTTCAAGGTCAATACACCACTTTACCACCTTCTGAAACACGATTTGACGTGGCCAACACATGGGGAGGTGTTCCGCCTATATCATTGTTGGGGACTTGTTTAAACCCTCCTTATGAATCTAATGGGATGTATCATGAGCCCAGTGACTGCTCCGATCAAGCAAGTTACCAAGAACGGTCTTCTATTGACGTTGCTATGGGAACGAAATCTGAATTTGATCCGCCTCTTGAAGCTCTTCAATCGTTGTGCAGTTCGATATCTTCAAACGCTTTCGCTTCCCAAACTAAGAAAAGCGATTTACATACAGAAACTCTTTCATCGTGTGGGATCACATCCGAAACGTTCGAGCAAGATTCTCGGCTGCCCTCAGTAGCGATCCCTCGTACAATCGCGTCAGAAATGTGGCACTCTTCAAATGCTCTGGCGCGGTCTCTTGAAACGCCAATTCAGTCTCAGGATCTTTGGAGACCCTGGGACTTCGCGGAATAGGACAAATAAAGGAGTAATACGAAATGGAAAAGCAAACTCAGCCCACAGATGCAGATATATGAATTTACTTCCATGAATGATCAAAACTCCTTGTGTGTGCTTCCGCTGCTTACACGGGTCCGGACAAATTTTTGAACGGTCGAATTTTTTACCCGTGCAACCCGTTTACACGCAACCGTGCAAATTCTGTTACATACTGCAGTAATGTTTACCGTTCGAAAACTTGCAAGGTTCCGTGGGTCCCGTGTAAACGAAAGGTGGGTCCGTGCAAGTGTTTCTCTGGTCAGAAATTTGTCGGGACCAAGAGAGGATAAAGGGGACAGAGAAGGCATCCCCCATACACCCCCTATTCCATAGGTAATTCGTCTCGAGTTATTTTTAGAATCGGGATAAAGTTACCTCGCGCGCTGCGTGGTTGTTTCGTGGAGGTTTCGCATGACTAAACGCCGTGCAAAACATGTCGGGCGAAAGGCAATGAAAGCGTAAAGAGATCGAGAGAATTTCTGAATATTGAAGCGAAATGAGTCGTCGCTCACCTGGGAAAAGAAATCGCTGGACTCTTTGTCAACCCGTGAAATCAGTTTAACTCGAAGTTGTCGTAACCTCAGTGCTTTCATAAAATGAGAAATTTCGCCGGTCTATTGAAACCGGTCGTTTGTACAATAAAGCAAGTAGGACGCCAAGTGTTATTTTTGTTGAATAATAAAAGAATAAATATCAAACCAGAAATTGCTCTCTTCAAACTGTAAATTATAAATGATCCTGAGAGAATGTTCACTGTGTTAAGGATTTCCCTGCTGTACTGTTAGCTCTATACAAGAGACGAAGGGCGATTCTTTTTTAACTTCCATTTCGCTGACACTGCTTTAGCAGAAATCTCTCTGTAGTCGTTTTTGTCGACAAAACGAATAGCAATATCGCTCTCCGCCTTTTCCGCCATTTTTTTCTGCGTCAATTCGTGAAGGACGCGTGGCTCTGAGCGTAGGTCATCCACGCGGAACACATTCGCGCTATATGATTGGCTGTTGTCTAATCCCCCTTGGGATCTGTGGTCTTAAAAATAACTCGAGACGAATTACCTATGGAATAGGGTGTGTATGGGGGATGCCTTCTCTGTCCCCTTTATCCTCTCTTGTTGGGACCTATGAAAACAGGGTCTCCGTTAATCTCGTACCCAGATCTCTCGTTGACGAAGGCAAGATCTGGGAACAAGATTAGGTCTCAGGTTTTTCCATTCATATTTTGTTGTTACTTAATAATTTATATTTGCAATAATGTAGTTTAGGGACATTCGCTTTTTATACTTTTCTAAGGTCCCAACACACTTGATATCTCAAGTTAAGTAGCAGATAATGCAACAAAAACTTATACTTTGCCATTGTGTTTGAAAATAGATCTTTATAGTAATTAAAGTTGTGTTTTACTTCAATCCTCATAGCTAAGAATCTTTGTGCGGGTTCTACCCTTCATAGCCAGTCCTTTTTGTGGCTTTACCTGATATAATCTTATTGTATCATTTTCTTTACCATTTAAACCTCGATCTCGATAAGCTCGATCGATAAACACAGCAAGCATATAAGAGCCTTCTGGGCCCGAAAAGTTGTCGGAACTTACGAGAAACGAGTCCCTGGTCGGTATACCGATCGGCCGGTTTGAATGACTAATGACAGTCTACCGCGGGCTGTAATTCCTGTCCAAAATGCCCCCTGGATGAAACTTTTTTCATGATGTAAAGAAAAAGCAGGCTCCCGGTGGTGGGAATTAAAGGCGATCAAGAGACCTAGAATCATTTTTTTGGTAAACATAAACGTCATAAATGGTAAACGTCACATTCCAGTTGACAATAGGCCTTTTTGCATTAGTTGATCACGTGATCAACTTTCGATAAGCACGAAAACAGTTCGCTTTTGAAAAAATTTGTTAGCACGAGCTGAAAGAGCATATTAAAATTACGAAACCTGTAAATTTTCAGCCGTATATCTCAAAAGTAGCGATTGCAACAGCCTCCGAAAATTAGAAGGATTTGTATGAGAAAAACCACTCAAGCGTGACTGGTCCATAGAACTCCTTGAAAATTCTGAAGTCTTTAAACTGTCGTTAAACCTATCCCTTACGCATTTAAGAGCTTAAATTTCCTGTTATGAATTAAAATGAGATTTGAGCCCCGTAATGCTTAAGTTTAACAATTGCCTAAGAGTTACAAGGATTTGTATAGAAAACCATTCAAGGGTAAGTGGGTGGCAAAAGTTGTTTTTCTCATACAGATCCTTCTAATTTTCGGTGGCCGTTGAAATCGCTATTTTGGGGATGTACGGCTGAAAATTTACAGTTTTCGAGATTTTACAAAAAAATGATGCTCTTTCAGCTCGTGCTAACAAAATCTTTCAAAAGCCGCGATCAGCTAACGTAAACGGCTTATTTTCGAGTTCCAAAAACTCCTACTTTTAAAACGTGACTAATAATGCAAAACCTTTGTAAAAGAGAGTTTTCATATCAATGGTTTCGGATGTAGCCTCCCTTTGAAACAGAGGCTCAGAAGTGATTTGGGACAACCCCCTCCCCTGTCAATTCTCACGCACCCCACTCCCACCAGGTAATCGTTCAACAGAGACCACGCACAGTGCCAACTTACTAAAGCGCGAACTGACACACGACAAGTCTCGAACTTGTAGGTGGATTTTTGTTTTCCCACACAACTTGACTAGAAAAAGGAGACAATAACTTCCATCCTTTTTCTAAAGCCTTCCCTAACAGAACAAGAAGTATGCCGAGACATTCAGTTACTAAACACCAGGTAAACTTACAAGCTTATGTCTGCGATCAAATCCTTCTTGTAGTTCTCGTACAAACGACTGGGGCACTTTCTTAATGTTATTTTATCTTGATATTTGAAAAGGATTTTAGAAAACCAGCAATGGAGAGGAAAAGAAGACAGAAAATCAATGATTGTTTGTCTCAAATCAAGCAACTGATTCCCGAAGCTAAGGAACTTGAGGTAAAATGAATTAGTCTGCTTCTCCACAAATTCACCACATGTTTCATAACCTCTTTGGGAACGAAGAAACGCAGCACTTTACAAAATGCACTGTACCAGTACAAAAGAGCATTTTCGTTAATGAAATGAATCATTTTGAACTTAATTCTTGTGTTTTCTCCACTTTTCTGTAGGCTAAGAAAGGATGCAGGCTGGAAAAAGTGGAAATTTTAGAAATCGCCGTTAAGTTTATTCGAAAAATGAAAAATAAGATGTCGGACGACACTGCAATGAACAGGGCGGGAAAAGATACGGGTAAGCTTCCATGCATGATAATTCATCCAAATAATTAAATTTTTAGTAAAATTGCTTTACAAAAATTGGTTTATGCGCGTAGGTCTTCAAGATTAACTCCTAGAGTAACGAGAAATGCTTAGGTTAACGTTATTGTGGGAATTCCCTGAATGTAAATTTTGGCGTTTGCATTTGGGTGGATGCCTTCCCTTGAAAAAAAGAGTTGCGCTGCAGTCGTACTGTAAATTCGCCCTGATACGCGCACACCAAACCGGGAAACGATTTTCCGATTTTCAAATTCCAGAAAAAGAAATTACCAATGGACAAAATCATGTGAGCTTGCTTGTTTTAAGAGAGAGGTAGTGCTAGATCATCTGGGATTCTAGTGTCCATTCTAGTACTTCGATTTCTGAAATATTCTAGTGAGTCTAGCAAATGAACCAAAGCAGAAAAGGAAAAGAGGAAAAATTGTTTTTAGAGGAATGTAAACACGTCCATCAAATTACTTCTGTCACAACAAGGAACATGTTTGTCATATTTTTCTCCCCCTAATTTGCCACGATGCCGAACGAGCTGATGCATGTCTTCGCATACATATATTTTGTAAAAGAAATAATGCTAAAGATATTTTGCACTAAGATTTCTCGTTTTGTACCGTTTAGTAATTTCAGTATTCATTTCTACCTTGTTTACAGCAAGCTCTTCAGTGCTCGAGGAACGCTCATCGTTCGTAAACATGAATACAAGCATCGCTTCCACAGGACCAACATTTTCAAGCCTTTACGATCTTGCCCAAGATTACGACCCTTCAATGCAGATGCCTCAAGGGAGATTTTACAATTATCCACCGATTTTTGGACCCACTCCAAGGTTTTTCACACCGTTGTGTGTTTCTTCTAACACGGTATTCGATCCTGTGAGTGGAGAGACTTTTGCTTATCAGCGGCAATTTGTCCCTTTACTCAAAGAAACCGAAGAGCAATAAGACGCCGACAATCTTAGACGTTCTGTCGGACTCATTTGTCAAGCGAAGTTCTTGTTGGAGTTTGCCATTTATTCTCACGGTATTACTTTTGTAGGTTGTGGGTTTAAAATAAAAGAACATCCATGGAAAGCGACTTAAAAAATGTGACAATCAGTGCTTAGCTGTATTACTGCTGACTATAATAAAACCCAATTTATAAAGAACTAACGTAGTCATCAAAAACGTATAGGGAAAAATTCAGGCATTTCTATGAGAACCTGTTGAGCCTTGAGCGTTTTTAGTCTATTTGTAACAGTTTTATGAGCATAAAGAATTTGAAATAGTTTGGGGATTTAGAGAAGCGTGAATTTCTAATTGTTTTTCAGTTCGTACGTACACAAGGAAGGCACTGTACCCTCACAGCTTCAATTGAATAGCGGTAAGCATCCTTTCCATGAAATTAACAGAACTTTTTCAAAAAACCAAATGCCCTAAGTTCTCAGTGTAAACCACATAATATGTAAGAAGCTTTTAAGCTTTTTATACTATGAACATAATAATGATTAGTTTTTTTAGGTTGGGTTTTACTGAAATCAAGTAAAGAATCAAGTGAATAGCTATCTTGTCTGAAAATGGTGTTTACTTCATCGTGATCAGAAGCATATAACTCTAAACTTTAGAGTTATGCTTCTTTAGGCATTCATAAGTGTTCCTAACTATAAAAGTTCGTCACCTCTCTTGTTTTATATTTGGCTGTACGTTTGCTTCAAACTCTTACCATGCAGTTTAATAGTGCTGTTTAAATATACTAAAAAAAAATTTCTACAAAAACCTTGCTCTGAAAAATACAAATATCGGCAGAAATACGATGACATTTAATTCCAACAGTTTTTTCATGAGTGTAAAACGTGATCTGCTCAGATCGTGGTCTAGCCTGATCGCAGCAACACTTGCCTGTTATACAAACTTGTCAGTTGTAAAATAGTCTGTGTCCTCAGAAAAGGAAATACCCGACTGACGATTTCCTGCGGCGGGCTTATGTGTCAGAGCGATTCAGAAGGCTAGACAGTTGGCTAGACATAATTTAAAAAAAATTATTACAAATATTGTCTTTCTCAACTGCCCAGGCATTATGAAATACATATGATAACAAACACCACTATTCTTAAATCTGAGGTAAAATATATACAAAACATACAAATATTATAAGCTTATTTGTTTTCTAATTCGCTCGTGATATATTTTTCTAACAAACCCCAAAATCTTCACGAGAATCAGATTAAATTGTACAAGACTAACAGCTACCCGACTAAGTCCTCCCTGAATTTGACCCGGGTTTAACTGCTTTTCCCAGTCATATCAGACAGTCAACCTCTATGGTCTCCGAGTGGAAGGTGTTTAAAAGCTTGCTATGTGGGCCGTATCATGAAATGTGTCCTTCTTCATCTTTTCGTCGCTTCGTTTTACGACGTACACTTTTCTCTTTGCTACAAGAAACGCTTGGTGGTTTGGGAACAAGTCCAGTAATTGCTTGAGCGTTCTCGGGTGAACTGTTTTTCGGTGAGTTCTTCTCTAAAGGGGAATTCTTTTCTCTTGAACAAGTGATATTCCCGTTGCGGGTCTTCGCTGGAGGGAGTTTAATTGCGGGTGAACTTGTCTGTGCATTCGGGCTTCGTTTTAGGCCACAGTCGCAAACAATGCTTGAAAAAGAGCCAGAATTCGTCTTCGAATTACCATCGATCTTGGGAAGGAACGAAGCTCGTCTTGTTGTCTTTAATTCTTCATTAGAGAGCTTTACAGAAGGCCTTTTATCGACCACAGGAAAGTTACTCAATGTAACGTCACCTTTTGACGGTCTGTAAACTTCGGAGAGATTTGACGGCTTCGCCTCTAGTTTGGAGATGCCAGGAGAGCGGTTCGAAGGCCACGATGCAGAAGGCATCGCTCTCGCATAAGACGTATAACTTTGACTACCATTCATAAATTTGTTTGGCACAAAGACAGGTCCAAGCACTTGTTCGCTTGCTCTGTCAGTTTCTCCTTCACTGTAAGGAGTAGGCGGTCTGTCCACCTTTGAAACCTTTCGTAAAGCCAAAATGGCTGGATCGAGACCCGGCCTGTTAAGATTAATCGCTTCAAGACTACCTCTTTGAGTTTTTGGAACCTGGTTTTCCCGCAATGTTTTGTTTGGTGAGTGTTTTTTCTTCATCCTGAAAGCTTTTTAGCGAAGAGTATATTTTCAGCGCGAACCCAACGTCATAATGCGCGCGCTTATCGCTAATTGGCTCAAATTAAACAACCAATCAGAACGCTACTTGCCATGAAAGAACCCCTTCTAATGACCAAATGGAAATAAAGTTGAAAGTGTTTTGAAATGGATTAGTTATGTCACAAATTATATTTTTTCCTCCTATATAAATAAAAAAATAGATAGGAAATCACAGTAAGGAGTGCAGGATCTTGCGTAGAACTGGTTCTCTAAAAATCTCTAAGAGAAAAGAAAGTTAAAATGAGAGAAAATGAGACTAAAAGGAAATAAAACAGTTGGTAAAATTTAATATCATGCATGTGTTCGATATGTAAGTTTAAAGATCAAACCCGCGGGGGAAGAGTTTGTTATCAGGCCAATCTATATATTACTCATTTTTTGGTCTATACCTAGACTTGCCTACAAGTCGAGCACAAATTTTTTCACGAAGGCGAAGTGCCAACGGTAGATTTTTTTATGTTTTCCGCGGCAAAAGCGAGCGAGAGAGCAGGGGCACCCAACAAGGATATAGTTCAAAACCACTTAACATAGTATTGTTGAACGTATTTTAGTATTCAAACGGTAGATATAGGCATATTTTTATCCCCTAAAAACTTTTCATCTGTTCGCATTTCCTAGCTGAAAGTTTAATGATCCGAAAATTATAAGGATAAAAACTTACCTTCTCGAAAATTTCAGCCAGGAAAAGGCTTCCGAAAATTCTAGGTGGCCTTTTTTAGGGTCAAAATCCGTTAAAAATGGGTAATTATACCATTTTGTAGATGTTCGAAAATCCTAGGAGAGGCAGGCAAGCATGAAATTTTACAACAAATGCTCCGAAAATTCTAGATCTCAAATCGTCTTCCGAACAGATATTTTCCCGAAAATTGCCGTTGGGTGCCCCCGAGAGAGCGACAGCTTCGCGCTGCTGCCAACTACCGGAACCGGAAATGAGAAGCGAAGGACTTTGAGAAAGTCTAGTCTATACCGTGAGGATCAGTTAGCCTGTTTACATTGTCGCTTTATTCCAGTTGTTCCAGTTGTCCCGGTCGTCCCAGCCGTCCTCGTTGCCCCAGTCGGCCCTTTCGTCCCAGTTATCCCGGTCGTCCCAACCGTCCAGGCCCCACCAGTTGTTCAAAAGTTGGATAGTTCTATTTACGGATAGGGAAACCAATTGCGCTATCCAGTGGATAGTGATTTTTTTGTGAATATTATATTATTTACCTTTTGAAAAACTGGGGCCTGGTTGTCCCAGTCGTCCCGGTCGTGGGTGGTTGTCCTAGTCATCAGGACAGTCCTCAGGGACCAGTCATAATTTAAGTTGGAGGAGGGGGTGGAGGAGAAATTGTTTTTTATACCAAATTATTTCCAGACCCCTACTAAAAGCACCCATGTTTTTTAGGTACCCCCCCTTCAATCATGTTAAAAGATTTAAGGGCCCCCCTTTCTTACATAATACCCAAATGGTAATAACAAATAACATTTTCTTTACTTTACCGTTCTTACTCACTGTCACTTCCGAATGTGCCAACTAACAACAGAGAAGCACTTCACACTAAACTGAGAAAGAGATTTCACTAGGAGCCTCTCAAACAGCTTATAGAGCAAGGATATATCAGTGATTGTGTTATAATTGAGATAAGACAAGCCATCGAAAGGTTAGAGGCCGACAGGACCGCTTCAAGGAAGAAAGAAGATAATCAGCCAAAGCTTACTGCTTTTTATATGAGCAGTACATGCTCTAATAGCAAAAAACTTGACAGTGACACAGACAGTGAGTCCACATCAACCTCATCTACAAATAATGATTCGGAAAGTGAGATTGCATAACATGACTTTATGCATGTAATCATTTGTTTAAATGCCGATGAAATTGTTTCAGTGTTACACAATAATGGATGTTGTGTTGATGCACCTACTATTTGAGCATTAGATCTTTTTGTCAAAATTCTGATTAAATTGTTTTAGTATTATAAATATGGGACTTTGTGTAAAACTGAATCAAAATCAGGTCCCTTACTCAAGCATCATGCTGCTCAGAAGGGATGCTACTTAAAAGAAACTTGAAGACCCCCCCAAGGTCATCTTTTGGCATTTTAAGGCCCCCCATATTCCATCCAAAAAAAAATTGAAGGCCCCCCAATTTCTCCCTCAGTAGTCATCCCAGGCATCCCGGTCATCTTGGTCATCCCAGTCAATCTTGTCGTCACAGTTGTCCCGGTCGTCCTAGTCATCCCAGTCCGCCCCTGGGTACTTTTTTTTTAGGATCCTTTTGCAACGACAAAGGGGAGGTCAAAAAAGCAATAGGTTTAATAATGCTAACAACAATTTTGCACGTGTAGTGCGTTTTTTGTACATATCCTTGCCTTCACCTCGGATATTGCTGGTAGGAATTCATCTCCAGGAGAGCTCGCCTACAATTTTCACAGTAATTGATTTCGAATAACTGCGAGGAAGATTGAAAGAACGTGAATTCACGTTTCGCTGCGGTCGACGTCTTGCGAAATAAAGCTTTTTTATCCGCCCGTGGACCGCCCGCGTGGAAACGTGGGCGTCGACGCGTAGAGTGTTCGAGAATGTTGGGGACTGGAAACTATAGTGCTTCAGTTTGAGAAACAAAGATGGCGGAAGAGGCGAAAACACTACAATGCATTTCCGGATAACATGCTTCATGGATGGTGTGAGTCTTTTGAGAATCAACTCAAATCTTGAGATATGAAGCAGGCAGTCGAATTTGAGGAGTGTCTTAAGGATTCTCCCCGTTTTAGGTAAGAAATGCGTTGTCATGTTGGGATTGTGTGACCCGACTGAGAGATTTCTAGTATGGGAGCGAGGAGTTCGTAGCCAAGGTTTTAACTTTAAAAAATTTTTCTACCTTGTTTTAACGCGGTATAGCGTCGGTCAGTGAAATAATTGTTTCTATTAGTTAACCTGTAGACTAACTCCAGGGTGTGAAATTTGAAGAAAACGAAAGCCCGAAATCTGATACCACGAAAATGTCATTTACTCGAACATTTGTAAATTTTCTTGATTATTCTCAAAGTTGGTGTTCAAAGGCCTCTTTCATTGAATGCTAAATTATTTTGTGATATATTTAACTTCTATTGAAGTGCTTATTTTATTATTTTCTCATACAAACAAGAGTACAAGCATGTTTGGTCGAAAAGTTGCAGAGATTTGAAAGCACGTAGATGTAGCATTCAAATTTTGCGCACCCAGAGCAAAGGTTGAAAATTTTAAAGCTTACTTCTAAAAGCCAAATCTGATCACTTGCTTAGCGCGTCGGGCTTGGATTAAATAGATTTAAAAGTCATACGATTTTGCAAATAAAACACCTCAAACAGTGTTACGCTGTTTGAAACATTCTATTTTGTCTGCTAACAATAAGTTAAGCTTACAAATATAATCCAGCTGCGAGGTTCTTGACTGTGTTAAACATGTGAGTCATTGAGATTTGCTCTGCGACAGCTTTTAAGTTTCTCCTCACTTCTAATAAACGCTTTTGGTTTATTTTGTATCCTCAGTTGAACAACTTTCAAAATTTGAATTTCTTTTTTCCTTTATTTTTTTAGCATTAATACAAGATGCTTGTTAGTTTCAGTGTACTAAGCATTTTATCAATTATTTATTAGTAATATTGTCTCTTCATAATTACAGTGGATAAAAGCCATTGGCTTCATTATTTTCAATAAAAAATAAAACATCGTTTTTATTTTTGTCTTTGACATATAACTTCCAAGTGCATACCATATATGATTTTGTCAAGATTTGCATACAAACCACTTCATAAGAATGATAGTAATAATGAATGTCACATTGTTGCTAAGACATTCTGTTGCTTAACACCACCAGTCTGCTTCAATGAGGAAGCATATGCAAATTAACATGATTTATATTAAACTTATTTAAATTTTTGTTTTGTTGAGACTTTGCCCCCCATTTCTGGCATTTTATAAACTACAACATGACCACCTTAAAATATCAAAAGTGTCAGCACACCTCCCTAGAAGCGAACTGATCTTATTAGAGATCTAGGGGAGGTTCAGCGGTTTTGTCAAATGTCCTTAATCTCAAACCTCCAACAAACCTTAGCAGTTTCAACACAGCAGATGTTTTTTCACATGAAGCGAAATACAATAATTCAGGCGAGGTCAAACACGTGGCAATAGGGACTTAAAGATCCAATGACCCAGACGGTAACAAGAACTTGAAAAAAACAATAGGTTTTATAAGCAAAACAACAACTTTGCATATGTATCACACTTAGTTGTACATTTCTTTGCCTGTTTTTGCACAACTATGACGAGAAAATGCCTAATTTTGCATTTTATGGAGTACTTAAACAAGCAACAACAAAATTTATGTCTCTTTCTGAACCCGAATGTGGTCCCTTGGAATTCAACTTCAGGAGGGTTTGCCTGCATTTGAAAAAGTAAGTGGGTAGGAATAATTTGCGATAAAGACTGAAATAACGCTTTTTAGGCGATGTTCTCGGAGGGGTAGCGTTGTTGGATCTTAAAGTCCCTAATGTTGGGCAGCAGTCTCCATCAATAAGCATATCTGGGTTGGTCTACGGGCTGTAGGGCTCTTGGAATTTTAAAATGCTGTTGCTGAGGCCATTCATTTCACTAAAGTTGCCTTGGCCTGCAGTCCTTTTTAGCTATTTTTGCTCCCAGCCCTCCCTCTGGTTATGTTTTGGTAACTAACTCCACTGAGGTTTTCAGTGTGACGGAACCCGACCTGCTTGTTGCTCAGAGGGTCATCATGGTTACCTTCTGCTCTTGCTTGTGACCCCTTCAGTTTGTCCAGGCAGCTTTCCCACCTCCATCAACTGGAGATGTTGTCAAACTTTCACTCACAGTTGTACAGCATATATTATTGTGCAGTCAACTCTTGCCTTATGGACACCTCGCTATAACGAACACCCCACTAGAACAGACAGCAGCTAAATCCCCGGCAAAAACAAATTACAGACGTGTGACTGAAGTAAACTCTCGCTAATGAGGATACTAACTCAAGGTCTCTACGGTGTCCGCTATAAAGGGAGTTGACTGTAGTCCAATTACCGGGTAGAATAGAGTACTGTGTTGACCAGTTATGACTTCCAAGACTTCCCTGTTCTCTCTATAAACCTTTTAATCCTTCCTTCTGGTTCATATATTAATCTGTACATGTACTGATACAAAGACAAACATATATACATGTAGTTATAGTGGATCTACATGATCCTATAAACTTTACACCAAGAAGCCATCTTCAGTCATTCTGTTGAGAGTTACTGGTATTTTGTCATTGTTTGCAATCATCCATGTAACTTGTGCCACGTTCATTAATTTTTATAGGTTACAGGTTGATCAAAATGAACATGACATAAATGTTTTAGAGGGAGCTTTGGAAAAGGTGAGCTCTTTGAAGACATAATATTTTCATGGTTTACAGAGAATTTACACAAAAAAATCTAACTATGACTCTTAAGATTTGAATCGTACTTGGGAGTCATTTTGACTGTGGTACATTTTCCTCCAGCCAATTCTTTTTATACCTTTATCTTGGCTTTCACTTTAATTTCAATTTGCTGGCCAGGGTACATTAATACAACAAGTAGGAAGGGGATAAAGTAGCTAAGGAGTTTTTAATTTTAATGAATTTTTTTTATGAAAGTAGCTTGGGGTCTCCTTCATATGTAGTAACTACAGGGCTCGAAAAGTTCCACCAGTAGTCTGGGGCAAGTATATTTTCTTGCTGGGCAGGTAACTTTTAAACTTACTTGCCACTGGGCCTCTAACAAAAGTTTTAACTTAAGGCAAGAAGTGGTTCTGGCCAAGCACAATGTAAGAGCTGCTAGCTTAGACTATTAAAGGACAAGCTATAATTCAAGTTTTTTCCGAGCCTTGATACCCGGGGAAAATTCCCATTCCCTGGCCTCTAAGGACAGCCTTGTATTATCTTAATGGAGGGACACAAAATGGTGTTTTACACGTTAATACTAGGCATAATTTATTTATACTGTAAGCAACACTAAAGTTTCACTTTCTAAGGCTATTTTCATGATGTAAAATTAACATTGTTTTTGCTCTGAGTTATATTAACCTTGATCTACTCACCTTTGCATTTTCTTTTCAGCTTATAAAACTTTGCAATGGAATGGTTGAGACAGGAAAACTGTTTAATACATCCACCAGGTCAGTCAGAGCTGCACTATGTACTGTACAGAAGGTTAAAAAAAACTGTAAATTATAGCAAGGGTAGCTTAATTAAGGGTTGTTGTATGCATCTCTTTCATTTTTTGATCTTTATTTTTCAGTGGATTGGTTGGTGGTATTGACAGTCTAACAAAATACTTTGAAGGAGATGATCTTGTCTCCTCTACTCTTCAAAAGTTCTCGTGGGCATTATCAGAGCTCCGAACATACCTGACAGTAAGTGAGAATTGAATGCTGCATTGTAGCAGTAATTCCCCGCTCCAGGAACTATGAAGGGAATGGGTACAAGCTTTCAGTGCAATGATTTCTGGGATTGTTTGGGTGGACAAGTGTTACTTATGATGGGTGGATGGTATTCAAGGCAACCATTAACCAGTTATACTGGTAAGTAATCTTTGTCCACCCAAATGATCCCAGAACTTGCTGTGCCGAAAGCTTGTACCCAATCTCCTTACAGTTTCTGGAGTGGGGAATTCCTTGTGTTGTTAAGTTCACAGAGAGAATGTGAGGCCACTATTTTGCAAGGGAAATGATAATATTACTATTATAAAGAATAAAAAACCTAGAAACTAATTCATTTCTAAAAAAGAAAGTTTCTGATATTTGGGACAATAGCAGTATGGAATTAGACACTTTTTTTAGCATAATTACCTAGCATACTAGATAATTATTCATTGTTTTTTCTGCTGGTAGATTCTTTTGGAGCAAGCGCAGAGGTCTATATCCACAACTCTTCAAACTTTTATAAAACAGTAAGTTACTACACAGTTGATCTATTCTCTAAAGTAGTGATTTGTGCACACAGCATATCCAATGCACATTGGGCACCCTTTGAAGGTGCATGGTTCCTATTTGCACAAGTTGTCCAGAGCTCCATGTGGGAGGTGTGGCATGAATCTGCCAGAAAATTAGTTTTTCGATTTTCATGTCCAGACCTCATTCCCTTCCTTGACAACTTATGTGTAGTTATGTACACGTACCTGCATGCATGTACAAGTATGACTTTTCTCTGGATATACCTACAGGAGCTCCATCGTCCCTTCATATCCCCACTGTAGTGGTCCCTAGTAAAAACAAAAGTGAAGACTCAAGCTGTAATCACTTTTTGACAATCATAGTACAATAAATTTTACTGGCAACGCAGTAAGTTAGGATTTTGAACTGATGCCTTAATTAAATTTTTTAAAAGTTGATTTAAATATTTTTTTGTTTGTCACAGAGAAGTAAAGAAGGTGAAAGAGACCAAAAAACTGTTTGACAGAATCAGTGATGACCGCGATAAGTGAGTATTATGCAATAATATTCTGTTACAAGATAAAAGCAATAAATTTGTAGTAATTTTGTTTTTTGGCTGCTCTGCATTGTTTTCTCTTTCTTTTTTTTTCAGTGCTTTGAGCAAAAATGCCCAACTTCAGCGCAATTGTAGGCCATCAGAGGCTGAAGAGGTACAGTAGAAATGAAAAAAGGTCTTTTGAGGTCTTTAAAGTCATCAATAGAGATGAGCATGTTGGAGGTGCCTGTGAGGCTATCAGAGCCCTTACTGCAGCAGAGTACAATACATGTAACCTTAACAACCAGTAACAGTGGCATCCACCCAGGCACTGTCACTCTTAAACCAGTGTAACCTAACATACTTACCGTAGGGGGAAGGTTAGGGAGCAGAAAAATACTGCAAGCACTAGCCACAACAGGCAATGGCACTTGAATGTAGTGGCCTTACCTCAAGAAAATGGCCGTAATGAGCCCCCTGTGATGCAATTAGGACACCCACACACATCTCCAACAAGAGACAGATGGCCTGCCATTGTCTTGAGGTTAACTACACCTAAAGTTCATTTATCCACATTGAGCTGGGGTGTACATGTAGTTGGCGGATGGAGTTCTGAAATGTGAAAGGCTGTGTTAGAAACAAGTCCTAAGCAACTTCTGATATAATGTAAAACATCTTAACAGGCAGCCAGCTGGTTTTGTCTCTCTTGTAATAATTTAGCATCATTGGTTTATTTGGCAGGCAAAGAATATCGTGACTGCAATGCATTCCTGTTTCAATCATACAGCTTTGGATTATGCCTTTCAGGTTTGATATTAAGCAAAATTTTTGTTGTTTCATCCTTACATTCTAGTTTTTATTTTTCTTTTGTTTTATACTTAATGATTCACACAGGTAATCCAAAGACTAAAAGGTAAAATTTGAACCACAACATTCCCACCTGGTGGATCTAAATGAAATTTACACAGAAGAGGGGCACTAAAATTATTGAAATAGGGATGCTTATTGGAATAAAATTCAGGAAATAAAATAATTACTCATGATCATGAATTCATACTGAGGGTTAAGAGACAAAGGGCTCTTTCCATTTGTCAGAACTGACTGGCCAGACTATAACCATCGTAATCAGAATTTCACTTTTAATCAAGACTATCCAGCCGGATCAGTCAAATCCTAAATAGCAAGCATGAAGGACAATGTTTTTAAGCCAAAACTCTTGGAAAAAGCCTATTTCATTGTCAAAACGACTGGTTTGTCCATAGTCCAGCTGGTCATGCAGTTCTGACTTTTGTAAAGTGCCCTAAGAATCAAACAAGGTTGAAACTACTGTAACACCAATTTCATTTTGACCTACAACTTGTTCACCTGGACATGCACCAGTGATTAAATAACATTTCTTTTGTGTTTTATTTAATGTACCTTGCAGATAAATATTTTGCAGTCAAGGAGAAGAATTGATGTCCTGGACAATGTAAGTGATAATGTACTTTAGCAACAAGTTGTTATTAAATCATTAATCAAGGAGAACATGAACCAACGTGGCATGACCATTATTACAATAATGCTTTGGACTCCAATCACTTCCTGAAAAACAGTGCTATTACAGAAACTGGAAGTTTTCCAGACTTGGGCAATCAGCTTGAGGATTTATCTAGCAATGGCACAGAGGTGAAAATCAGGTAGACAGAAATCAGCTGAGGTGGATATGACAATGTTGGGTGAAAACATGCAGGAAGTGCCCTGCTGATAGTATCTCTACATTTAAAAGAAATTTTAATGGGGTAATGAAATCAGAGAGAAGAAAAGCCGAAAGGTAACTGGAAAACTGCAAGAGTAGCAGCCAGGGGCTTAAACCTGGAGGCAGAATGTTATGGCCTTACACATACCTACTGTTATAATGAGCAAGGACAATGACCAATAATTACCATTACTTTCTTTTTTTTTCAGATTTTAAATTTCATGCATGCTCAGTCAACTTATTTTCATCAGGGATACGATCTGATGAATGATTTAGATGTGTACATGAAAAAAGTGTCCAAACAGGTAAGTGAAAAAACACAAGAAAGTATTGTACCCTGTACCTCAACTGGCAAGTTCTTTTTACAGATGATCTAATTACAGATGACACTTGGTGACTGAGAGAGAGAGAGATTGTTAGGTTAATTAATGGGCTGGTATTATATTGTGTTTAACAGAGACTGCTCAAAGACATCATTAAGGATCAATAATAATGTTATTCAATTCTGGCAAGGCAGTTTGTCTGTTACAAAGCAACTGTATAGTTGCCCGGTCGGATCAGTTTGCTTTTCTATAAACCCTGCAAGTAAAAATTTGATAGTGAACATTGATTAGACTCTAAGGGTTAAGCTTGCATGCAAGACTATCACAGAGATTTGAAAATAGTGATTGCTGGTAGAGCTGGTCGCTTGTGGGAACTGGGAAGGGCTGCTTAATATGCAACAGCTTACAACTCCGGAACTTAAGGGGGAACAGATAGAATTGTACAACAAATCCAGGTTTAAAACAAAATGTCTCTGCCCATTCTGATTGAATTGTCTTATCTCTGTGGAATGAAGAGACTGTGAGATTACCTGCTTGCTTGATTCAACTAGTGTGGACGGTGTTTGAAAGCTTTGCTTCCTGATCCGTTAGAGAGACCATACAGAACATGTATTGCATTGACAAATTAAATACATTGAGTGATGGAAGACCATTGTCTCTACCACTCTTATCCAGCCCTCCTTCTCTTTTTTGTATTATATTCTAACTTGATTTCATTTTTTTTTTTTAAATAATGCAGTTGGAAGAAATGTCAACCCAGTTTACTGTTGACAAGAAAGAAATGGAAGAAAGACACACTCTTGTCCAAAAAATGGTAGGTTTAACCTGTACTTTGTGAGTGGCAATAAAGAAGCAGTTATGGATGTTGAATGTCAAAACTATTATAATAGATTATTGTTGCATTGATCATCCATTTATAAATAGTGAGGTTTAGAAAAACATTCAAGGGTATATTATAATGTATTTTTTTGTAGTGAGGGGCCAAGTCTTGCAGCTTACATTTTTGAAAGCTTACATGGGTTGTACGACTCTCTGCATTTGCGAAAGTCTGCAAAAAAGTAATAATTGCCTGGTATGTAACTTATCATTTTTATTTATGTAGGAGGAGAGTGGATCTTTAGGAAGAAGGACCCTTGATGACCCAAGGTATAAACAATATTCGCCACTTGATCTGTTAATAAAAATGTTACAGTTTGCACTATATTAAAATTTTACTAACACTAGATAGGGGGGATGGATGCTTTTCCATGTACCGGTAATTCACACTACATAATTGATAACAACCTTTAATAATGACCTTGAATTTGTTGCCTTGTATCTTGCAGTGGTTTGGTAATGGAAGGCTACTTGTTTAAACGCAGTAGTAATGCATTCAGGAGCTGGCATAGGTGAGAAAAATAATATCAGTGTTAAATGTATGAACATCTTAAAGCGTGTTTTCTTAAGAATCCTAGAACTGGCTCAACTGCTTTGCATTGAAACTGTTGAATAGCTTTTTAAACCTTTTTTTGTAGGAGGTACTTTACTGTGCAAAATAACCAGCTGATGTACCAGAAACGATTAAAGGTACTTAAATTTTGAATCTCATCTTTATTTAAAATATTAGTGTTCTTTGTAATTAAAATTTGTCTCCAAAATTGTGACGATGACGGTGATGATGATTGTGATGATGATGATGATAATGATGATGATAATCAGGGGTTTCAATACGTTTTTGCACAAGTGGGTACTTAAAAGTAACAGGCGGGTAGATTTGCCGAAGGCCCGACTTTGACCCTAGGGGGGTTCAGGGGCATTTTCCCCTGGAAAATTTTGAAGTTCTAGACTCTCGCAGATGCATTTTCAGGTCTTTTTTTATTGCTTTGTTGTTTCATTTTTTTGCTCCTAAGTCAACTAATTTAAACAAATTTGAAGAGAATTATGTTACAATGAAGTAGTCACAGTCAAAACGTATTTTGCCAAATTTTTTGGCAAGAATTCGAAGCTGAGATGAAATTATCTGGTCTTAGTTGACGTTCATGTGAAGGCTCCAAGCGAGTAATCGGCCTGTTGCAAGCGGGTAGATCTACCCGCTACCCGGCTACTATTGAAGCCCCTGTGATAATGGTGATGATGATGATGATGATGATAATGGTGATGATGATGATGATGATGATGATGATGATGATGATGATAATGGTGATTACAGGGATATGCTAGTCAGCTCAGCTTACTCTGTCATTTCTGTGATCAATTCAATTCGACATGATACTACAAACTAAGAGTTCAGCAAAGAGATGATGTTAAAAGTTTATGAAACCGAATTACCCCTGATACATGTCCCCATAATATTCATACTTGAGTTCCCTCAGAAACCCTCTATCGATTAGAGGCTAAACAGACTTCCAGCCGGGGAGGGGAGGGGAGGGGTTTACTTCCTAGAAGTGCTAACAGGTACGTGCTGCTGGATGGGGGTCGTATTTTCACACTGATTGACTTTTATATTTCTTTTATTTAAGAGTTATAGAATGGGGTCGCGTTTTCAGGTTTTGGGGTGAAAAAATTAGGTATTAGAAAGATTTACACCACATTAAATTTAACAAACATGTCAGTTAATTTATGGATGACCTGCTCAAAAGGTGTTATAAGGTAGATGCATAAACAGACAGTCACTAAGTTGGGATCACGTTTTTTCTAAAGTGACTAAGATGGGGTCTATAATATGGCCACTGTAATGGGTAGGGGTTCTGAGAGGCTAGTGGTGGCAGAGAGACCCGACAAAGATTATCCCAAGTAACCCCCTCCCCCGTCCCTTCCACAGGGGCTTCTAACAAGGTGCTGGTCATGAAGAAAACTAACAATGTCAGGGCTTCATTCAAACAAGCTCTGATAAATTAGATGCTCTACATAATTGTAACATTAACAATAACAATAATAATAATAATAATAACAATAATAATAATAATAATAATAATAATGATACAATGGTAACTGTAAGTTACATTCTATAAGCATTGTTCAAGTAAGTGAAACTGGTGCTGTATAAAGGTTGCAAATGGAAGAAAAGAGGTTTGAAACTAATCCTCGGTTTTATCGTTCTTACAGGTGCTACAGTGAAACCTTACAAAATACAATATTCAGAGACATGATCAAGTTTATGACAGTGTTCCTACAATTTGAATGAAGAAATATTTCTGCTTCCCTGTGTACTTTAATATTCTTAGAATAAAAATAATTAAAAACGAAATTATGAAACTAGAAAAAGAAATCAAGAAAATGTGACATAATCTTTTTCAATAATCGGCAAAATGACAATCATTGGCATTGCTCAGTTTTTTGTCTCATCGTTGTATGTCGCTTAAATACATGTACAAAAGATTATTGTTGTTCTATACCAAATATGAATTCTACAAGATACTATTATAGCATCTATGAATATAAATATTCTTGAAAGTTCTCTCGTTCAAATCGTTACGATTTTACTTTCACTCTGCTTCACAAAATAATCATTGTTTCTTTATAAACTTACCTGTGATTTTTTAATTGCTCTTCCCTGGCAAGCCTGATTTAAAATCTTGCGGGCTTGTTTGAGCTCAAATAAGATATTCGGTCCGTTGTATCTACTATTTGGATTCATTGCCCACTTGGACTTGATGTCTCACTCGCAGGAGCTCGAGAACTTAATACTAAAACAGCAGAAAAACGATGATGATGATGATGATGATAATGGTGATGATGATGATGATGATGATGATGATGATGATGATGATGATGATGATGGTGATGATGATGATGATGATAATGGTGATGATGGTGATGATGATAATGGTGATGATAATGGTGGTGGTGACAACTATTATTATTCTGATGGTGATGATGATGATGATGATGTTGAAAATATTGATTTTAATATGATGGTGATGACGAAGATTATGCTGATGCTTGCATCAAGCTGATCTGATGGTGGTCTGCAGGTGGTACAGGCATTGATGATGATGATGATGGTGATGATGACCATGATGATGATGATGAAAATACTAGTAACTGATGATGGTTTTAAGACGGAATCCATCAGGAAATTCAGTAATTTCAATTTTCAGTGGACAAAAACCGTGTACCAGAATAATTTAAACAATATCGCATTCTTTTTTACATTTTTCAAGGACTATAGATATAATTAGTTATCTGTAATAATGCAAAGACTATTTCTCATGGGAGCCCGAGGGAAAAAAAGGCAAATTTCACAATAATTGTGAAAACACAGGTAAAATTCTGTAAGTTTCATGTGTAAGGTTAGATTTTGTGAAATTTGACGTGTATTTTCTCAGGCTCTCGTGAGAAATTTTTTTTGGTGTTATTACAGATAAGTAATATTACATCTCTTGCCCTTGAAAAATGTATAAAAGAATGCGATATTACTTAGAATAATTCTGGTTAAAGGTTTTTGTCCACTGAAAATAATAATTACTTAATTTCCTGATGGATTCTGTCTGAATGTTGTTGGTCCATAATGATGATGATGATGATGATGACTACTTATTGTTTTGTAGGATGACCAGACTGTGCTAGCAGAAGATCTTAGACTTTGTAAAGTGAGACCTACTGATGAAGCAATAGAAAGAAGATTTCTCTTTGAAGTTATTTCACCAACAAAGTTAGTACCACTAGGCCAAACAAATGGTGGTACTTGGCCTGTAGGCTCAGTGGAAAATATATCTGCGTAAAAATGTTTTTTAAGGCTCTGTAATGTAATTTGTTAAGCCATGGAATAACTTAAGAGATCTCAAGAATTTGCTTGAATGTGTATATACATCCGTGTTATATTTGGAAATTGAAAATGTTAACTTTTGAGGAGAGCAAAAACTTGAGTACCAGGAGAAAAAAATCTTGTACCAAGAAAGAGAACATACATATAAACTAACTGGGTTTCAGCCTCAACCATCAAGTCATACGGTTAGCCATACTTGTGCTCTGTAGGACTCTTGGATACCCTTAGATAAAACTGGTTTGTATTTTCTCATCTTATTTTAGGACATGGATCCTCCAAGCAGACAGTGACTCTTTAAGGGCTGAGTGGATGGAAGCTATGCAGGTTAGTGTAATGCTATGACCAGGGCCCAGTTGTTCGAAGGCTGATTAGCGCTTAACCTTGGGTTAAATTTAAGCCGGGTTTCTTTTTCTTGTGTTCAAAAGCATTTTCTCGGATAATTTTCTCTGTTATATTTAGAGCTTTTAATCATCAACTTGTAGACAAAAAGAATTAAAACTGAAATGCTTTTTAAGCTTTCAAATCTGAATTCAAATCTTACACTAACCTTGGGTTATATTAACCCAGCTTTGAACAACTCGGCCCAGTTGCAAAAGTACTTGAGTCACTGTCCGTATTTTGGCTTAAGTGGCCTCTCCATGATCTTGTGCTTGTGACCGCCCTCCACCCCTTAATAAAAGTTGCTAGCAATACAAGGCCATGCTCAATACTTGGAGGAACAACTTAGAATGGAAGGGAGGAAGGAGGTCAGTATTATATCTCACAGACCTGTGTCTAGCAGAGATTTGGAGCAAGAGAGGTTGTTTTTTCGTTGGAGTGTCTCAACAATTTTGCAACTGGTTGTAGCTTTTCAGTTGATCCACTTGATATTCTCAGTGGAAAAAAATATGGATGGACTTCGTGCTTGTTTCTAGTACTGAATGAAAAGTAATGTGTACATATTTTTTTGTGAATTTTACAGGCCAGTATAGACAAGGCTTTCAACAGCACAACAACCGGAGAGGCAGACAGCAATGAGGTAATATGAAATTGTAACTGTCAGATACCAGAGAAGTATGGTCAGTGGTTACTTTCCTCTACTGTACAGTTTAAAAATTGTGAAATTACATTACAGATTATATGTTAAAATTGAAATTTAGGAAGTTTGTGAGTTTCAGTGACAAGAAAAACCAATGAGCAATTAATTATAGCACTGTTTGTTGCTGCACAATGTCATTAATTTTTGCATTTGTACTTTAGAATGGATGAAATCCTTCAAGTCAATATAATTATAACCACGCATTCAAATTTAATTTAATAGCTGATGTGCCTATAGTTTGATTTAGTGTGACGCTGTTGGATGTAAATGATTGTTTTTATTTCTTAATTATTGTCTTCAAAACAATTCACTTCACCTCATCTCACCTCTGCACACTCTACTGTTAAGTTAAGCATGAAAGCATTCACACTTCTCCAACAACTTTAATGCCAAATCCTTTGCAAAAGTTCTTACCTAATCTCATGTTGCCCATCCCACCTCTGTTCTCTCCTTTTCTACCCTCCTGTGCCCAATTTTTCTCTTTCCATGACGGGTCTAAGACAGTGCTGTGAAACGTTGATGTCCTGTTTGCGTACACAGCGCATGTCCAAGCCACCTCCATTATCTCCTCTTCATTTCAATACCTTTCCTTTCAAAAATAATGCTCTGGGAATAATTATGTGGAAGTAAAAAGTAAAAAAAGAGTGATTTTTTACTCGTGTTTGTATGTCATGTTTTTTTGCTCGTTGTTTTTAGACTGACTCTCTTGGCTCGGGGATTAAGAGCAAAAGTGTGGAGTCTTTAGACAAAATTGTTGGACCAAAGAGGTAAATAATTTATTGTTGTAGTAATATTTAATAACAGTAATACCGACATGTGCCTTGGTGCAGCAAGTCTAAACAAAAATTAATTTGATTTTTTTTACAGCATTCTGGAGCAAATCAGGGCAGTTACTGGAAATGACAAGTGTGCTGATTGTGGAAGTTCAGGTAAGAGAAGAACATTAATTATATGTCAGAGGTGTAAAATCATTAATTTTCAGCAAAGCTCTCTCACTATATGTGGTCCTATGTTGAGCATCTTCAACAACATCATAAATCTTAAAGTCAGTGTACTAGGAAATGTTCAAACCATTTACAAAACTAGGAGTAATCGGTATGATAATAGAAAAAAATTACAGTAATGTGCTTCAAAATTAACTTTAATTTTTATTTTTGATAGCTAGCTTCTCTTTGTCTTACCCTGCAGATCCAACCTGGGCAAGTACCAACTGGGGAGTTGTGCTGTGTATAGAGTGTTCAGGGATTCATAGGTGCAGTATAGTATCACAGACTGTCCAACCATCCTGATCTCATTAGGATTGCCCCAATTTTGCTTGAAAATCCAAAATCGCGACCAACATGCCATCCTGATTTTGACATATGTTGTTTTGAAATGAATTCTTATGATACTTTTACAAGAACACCTAACACTGAGAGTTTATACAGAAATTGTCCTCTTCGAACACTAGAAATGGCCTTTCAGAGCAAGATTCCAACACTTTCCACGGGAGCATGCTCCCAGACCAACATTCACACCCTCGGCACTCACGTGATTCGTCAGTGATATAATATGTAGATTTTACGTACTCAAAAGGTTGGACAGTCTGGTGTCACCATTTATGATTGTTGTCATTAATTTTACTGACTTTTCTTGACTTCTGTTTTTTTCTAGGAGCCTGGGTGTCCATGTGTCAAAGGTGCGGTCCCTAACGCTTGATGCATGGGAACCAGAGCAGATTAAGGTTAATAATTCACACTTGTTTTAATCTGTTTTTAATTAATAATAATGAACTATTATTAATGAAATAATGATTATAAAATTATTACTTCAGAGTATGTACTCAAGTTAGGATTGCCAATGCCAAAGCTCAGAAACGCTTTGAAGGTTTTACATTTTCTACCATTTATTTTGGTGCCCATTTCAAGAGATGGTCAAGTCTTAGGTGCAGCTTAGCTTATTGCATGTGCGAATTTATGTAAATTTTATGAATTTATTCTACTTTGTTCTGTTTTGAGAAATTTTTCTGATTACTTAGTTAAAAACATATCGTGCAATATCCAAGTTTCTGCTAGCATGAGCACTTTTTGAAGTACTTAGTGAACATGAGAACTAGTTGACATTGCAGTCATATATATGTAATAATAATACTCACTTCATGCAAAAACATCCCCTGACCCTCTGATTTCTTTTTGAAGGAGTTGTTTTTTGCATTGAGCCCTCCCTTTTTGCATTTTGTTGCTTACGATAATGTGAGCGCTTTTGAACTGCGGAAATAAAATTAATATCTTTATTTTTTTGCATTTTTTAAAATAATTTTGCTGTTATCTTTGATCTTTTATAGCTAATGACTGAGCTGGGGAATGAGTTGGTCAATGGAATCCTTGAAGCAAAAGTTGATGCTATGAGTACAAAGAAACCTACTCCACAAAGCAGCAGGTACATTGTACTGATTCTGATGGTTCTCTGTTTGTTTGTTTTGTGCTGTGTTACATTTTCATGCGATGTCATCCTCTAGGGGTGGAGTGGGTTAGGGTGGTACTTGACCCATAGGCTTAGCAGTTAGCATCATACACACCTGACACTGTCAAACCCTGACTCTGTTAAGTTCATAACAATTTTATGCATAAATTTTGCAGTTTACTTAAAATTACCCAGTAGCACCCTTTTTACAAGTTACTTTGCTGAGTATTTGGTGATCTTTGGTTGACAGAGTGGTATATTTTGTCTCTGGCTCACAATCCTCAGTGGCTTACAGTTTGTAACTACAATCTGTCGAACACTAATTTTTGTAGGAAACTTTAAATCAAAATAATATTAATATATTTTTAATAATGTATTGGGCATTGTGTACTGTTTCAGAGGTGAACGTGAAGCTTGGATCAAAGGAAAATATTCACAACATAAGTTTGTATCGCTGGAAATCTTTCTTACAAAGTGCCAAAAATTAGACAAAGGAATGATAAAAAACCTTGCCAGAATGAAAGTTTACCATGAGGAGAAGGGCATTGAAAGAACTGACTCAAAGAAGAGTAAGATTCTCCGAAGAAAGCTTGCTCTTAAAGGACATAAGTCCAAGGCGGACAAGAGAAAGAGTGCTCCTCCAAGCCTGTTATTATCTGATCTTACAACTAAAGACTATGAGAACTTGGAGAAAATGGCTTCTAGTTTACTTGAACAAAGCAATGATGAAGTTAGTAACTGTAGTAGTGACTCGCATGATGACGAAAGACTAGAAGTTGTCTCTCCTGACGACGCTAGCAGACCAAGAGCGTCCTCTGTCAGTGGTACAAGGTCTATGTCCTTTGAAGATGGTAGGGACAGAGGAGATTCTGTTGACTCAAATTTGAGTGATGATGGATTGCTTGCTAGTGATAATAATGAGCTTGAGGTGGCTGATGAGGAGAAAAGTTTGAAGGAAGACAAGGTGAAAGCTATAGCAGTGCTTAAAAGGATCCACCCTAGTAGGGTAGGTATAAAAGTGTTTAAAAAGTTCATCAGTGTTGTTATTTTAAGCTTCATCACTAAATCCACAAGTATTCAAGATAAAGCAAACTGTGACAGTGTTCTGATTGGTTCGCAGAGTCGGAGAGAGGAGCCCATCTTGTCTTTTTGCCATTGCCCATGGTGGCATGTTGATCTCACACTTGGTCAATAATGCATCTGTATTTGTACCCTCATTAAGTAAAGTAGGTGGTGAGCAGCTAGCATTAAACACTTCAAACTTCAGACCTGCAGGTGTGGGCTCTAACATTGCACATCCTGCAAGTAAAAGTCCTCATTTTGGCCAGGCACTTGATCTCATGCTTGGTCAATAATGCATCTGTATTTGTACACTCATAAAAATTTATAGCAGCAGTTAACTCTTCGAACTTCAGACCTGCATTGTTTCCTTAGACAGAAACTTTGCTCCAGTTTCCTCTTAACCAAGGGTCAAATTCAGTAGATTTTATTATAGTGTTATTTCTTTTGCTCTTATTCACAGCTACTGTTTAAAGCTGCAGAGTGGAAAAGTCTGCCTCTGATGGCAGCATCCCTGGCTGAAGGTAAAACTTTGTTTTAAAACAGTTTGCTGGGATTTAATTACCAGTCAGCTCTTTTGGATTATGCACACCACGGTGATACCATCTTTATGGGCAGGCCGGTATAGAATTTCACATATGTTACATGTAGTAACATATGTTTCATTTCAAAAGATTGAGTTTGATCGTCTGGGTGAACGTAGTCCTGAATAGGACTGTTGTTGTTGACAGTGACTAACGTTTCGACAACCTGTGCGGTAGTCATCTTCAGAGTCAAAGTGAGTTGTATCACGTCAGTTGATGGTATTATATTCTGGTTATTGTTCCTATTTGTCAATTATGTCGCGATGTTGGTCTTCTGTCAGTTAAGCCTTGATGTTATTGGCTATGAAGACTCGTAATCAGTGATTGGTGCGTTTCGATCCATCTATTGTCACAGTTAAACAGTCATCTATTGTTAGTCAAATTGTCAGTTGTTCTCTCGTAGTTAGTTTTGTTTGATACAACTCACTTTGACTCTGAAGATGACTACCGCACAGGTTGTCGACACGTCAGTCACTGTCAACAACAACAGTCCTATTCAGGACTACGTTCACCCGGACGATCAAACTCAACCTTTTGAAATGACTCCTGGGTTCAAACCTTTCACAGTTATATTTTTCATTCTTGATGGAAAGCCTTGAACAGGGTTTTTAAACGTTGTCACTGCATCATCTTGACTGTGTTGTATCCTAACAATTTTTTTCACATAAAGGCAATTAATGCCGTACTACTGTACATAATAATATGTAATTATGTCTTTGCAAATTGAAATGAATAAGGGTCTTGTACATGTAAAATGGTTTTTTGTCTTAAACAAGGTTGTGAAGTGAGTGGATTTTGCCTTAAACAGGTTCAGGGTTTGAAGGTCTTGGCAGCACACCCCTACCCAAACCTTCCCCATCTCCCTTCCCCCTCCCATCACCAAAAGCAGACCCCCATAAATAGTGGATACTGCCTCAGAAACTCTCAAACTCCTCCCCTCTCCCCTTGCCACCACCATCCACCAGCCCTTTGATTTTTAATGACAAGAGCCTGTATCAAGTAGCTGTTACAGGTCAAATTTGATTTCAGGTTAATTTTGATTCAACCTAGCTTGATTTTTTTAACCTAGGTTATTTATAACGTACTGTTATATAGTCATGCAGTAAGCCATATTACTGGTACATTATGTTGCGTTTACTTTGCATTTTCAATATTCTTATCAGGTGCAAAGGTTAACTGGGTAAATGAAGACGATGAATGTAAAACAGCCCTACACCAGTCGATCCTTGGGGTAAGATTTTTGCTTGCTTTACAGGCTTCTCTCATTTTTTATTAGGAAGTGTAAATTAATAATTGTATGTACAGTCAAACTGGCTTTATGGACACTCACTTGATACAGATACCTCATTATTACGGACAGTTTGCTGTGTCCCTGGGAAAGGAAAGTCCTTGCACTTTCTCTTAATTCAACTTGCTTAATACATATACCCCGTCTACATGGCTACTTTTCATGGCCCCTCAATGTCACTATAAGTGGGATTTGCCTGTACTAAATAAAAGAAATAGAGTAACAGAAAGTATAATATATCCCGTCAAGCACTTGGGTATTTAAAATGTGAAAGCTTTATTAATTTACACTTTATTCTTTTCACTGTAAGACGTACATACTGATGAAAAGTTTTAATCTTGTCAATGAAAATTTTATGCTTATAATACCATAACCAGTGCCGGATCCAGACCTTGAGAAAAGGAGGACGGCCGGTCTCCAAAAAAAAAACATTTTCGGCCCTTCGTGCCTCGGTTTGGTCTAAAAATAAGGGAAGACCAGGTCCCTCCCCTGATCCGCCACTGATAACCTGCAATCAGACATTCTTTCGTGGGTTGATAGCACAAAAGTTGCCTCAAAAATGAAAAGGGAAGAAGGTCAGGACCCCCTGATTGCAGGTTAATGATGATACCACTCTTTACAGATCATTTACAGTCAAGGGAAGGGCTAGCTACTTGGCCCTTGTCATCAGTGACTGTTTTCCTGGTGCATGTTATTTTAAAAGCTACTTTCATTTCAGGGATCATTATCAGCTTGCGAGTTTCTGTTACAAAATGGAGCCAAGATTAATCAGAAGGACAAACGTGGAAGAGGTGCTCTGCATCATGCTGCTTTATTGGGGCAAACAGGGTAAGCAGCTTATTTGTATTATTATTAATTAGTGGACTATCTGATACAGTCAGGCGTCTGCTAGAAGGTATCTGAGGGTGCATTCCTTTAAGATGATCTGGATCAGGATCATTGATCAGAGATCACTCAGATTATGGTTGATCAAACGAACCCACAAATCCACTCTGGACATTAGGATCCACCAGTTTCTTTTGATCTACCATGATCCAAGTGATCTCAGATCACTGATCCTGATCCAGATCATCCCAAAGGAACGCTCCCTAAAATCCAATAAAATCACATTAATAGAAACTTAAAAGTATCGGTTTTGCAACATCCACACTTATGTAACACCACTAATGTTATAGACTTATACAGTTGTAGTTGTCAATTTAATGAAGAGTGTGTCCATGTTAACTCACTAAAAGAAAGCTCCCAACCTTTAAGATTAATTTTGATATACAATTAAAACATTTGTATTCATTTTATTTTTCAGTCCCACACTTCTGTTTTTGAAGCGAGGAGGTAATCAACATGATGTTGATGAGAATGGAGAGGTAAATATGAGTGCTATAATGTTAAATCATGTTGTTAACTCAAACCCAATCTTCATTATTTATCTAAAAAATTTACTTAAAATTTAATTGCCTTTTTTGCTAGGATCCTCTAACTATTGCTGTGAAGCAGATGCATGCAGATATAGTCACTCTGTAAGTACAATATTGTTTGGCTTCATTTCTTGTAGAAGAGAATCCCTTTGAAGAGGAAAAACCTACCGTAATGCACGAGCAAAATGACGAGTTTATGTGACAACATGACAAATGTAGACTGTAGGACGAGAAAATAACGTGGATTTGTTTTAGTTATTTGCTGTATTATTCTCGCTTAAATCTAAGGTAAATTGACTAAAATCCAAAAAAAAGTGACTAAAAAAATAATGTCCAGACTGTGATATTCATTGTTCATGGGTAAAAGATGCATCCAGAAATGACCAGTATCTTACTTGTCGAACATGTCATTACATAATAATAATTTTTTTGTCACATTAAAATTCTCATTTTTCCCGCACACTTGCTTGTTTTTGTCTATAGAACGATAGTTCCCAAAAAGTGACAGTGCACTGGAAATCATGATGAAGCTATTTAAATATTTAACATTGATTTTTGTAGTTAAGTAAACTCTTACCTAAACTGCTCATAACTGAAATAATATTAATTTTATTTTGTAGGTTAAGACTGGCAAGATTGAATGACGAAATGAGAGAAAGTGATGAGATCAGTCGAGGTAAACTGTGTTAAATAATTTTTATGCTTATTTTTGTCAGTTCTAGAGAAAAATAAATGTCTTACTTGCAGTTTGACTGGCCCACAGATGGGTTGTGCTGGTAAAATTAATGGTCTGTGAAATATGTGGATCTTGCACTTTTAAGTTTATTGATTATAAGTGAAACCCCATAACTGATAAAATGATCGAAAAGGTATGCCTATCAACCTACAAAGCATTTTTGCCTTATTGCGTGTGTGGCTGCATGGTATTTGTCTTCGTTTTTTATCTATTTGTGACCCGAAGTTTTGCCTTTAGGCTTGCTCATGTTAAGGTTATTTTTCATGGAGAGTTGAAGTTGCATTTGTGATTTATTGCAGGTGATAATACCTTCTTTGATGTATTCAGAGATTTTTCAAACATGGCCTCCAAGGAACCCGACAGGCTGAAAAGGAAGTTTGACTCAAAAGATCCAAATAGGCAGACACCAGTGTGATTTGACATGATTAAAATTTAGATCAAAGAGGCGAGATCTTGCCATTTGGCAGTATTACCAACACATCAGGCACATCAATCTAGATTCCATGGGTTAAAAGTAAAGAAGTGCTTTTTAGTAGAGTTGATGTTGACTGTTCTCAGTTAAGGATTTGGTCCAGAGACTCAAACCTTAAAACCTACCTTGTGCAGTCAGTAATAGACAGCACCACAGGAAAGTAGTCCTGCATAGCAGCTTTCATTGAATGGTTACACTTTTACTATTACACCCACATACTTAAATTAGTAAAAACCTCCATTATCCTAGTAAACGGTACCACAGGAAAGTACTGCCCCCCAGCAGTAATTTGAATGGTCATTAGTTGTGCAAAGAAATAATCACTATAAGATGATGATGATGATGATGATGATTATTATTATAGGAAGGCAACAAAATGCTTTCCAGCAAGTGATGGTGATGTTATTATTTTAACTTCAAAAGACTACAAACCCTATTTAGTTGAACTAACTTTTAATAATAATAATGGTATTTAATATGTTTGGGGTGCAGTGATTTATTATGCAAAAAAGCCAACAGACAAAGCCGAAGCGTCGCTGGATCTACTTTTTTTTAGTGATTGAAATATTTATTATCAGCAAATTAGAATGGAACTCAGTCATAAATTGAAAAAAGGGCGTACTGTACAGTTTAACTCATTTAAATTAAATTCTATTTTGGACTGATGAATATGAGTCAGTTTGAATGAATAAAAATTATTGTACAGGTTACTACTCTGTTTTACAGAAGATAGCAGTTTTTTGTTAGGTTACGGTCAGTTTTCATACATTCAATGATATTGTATCATCAGAGTACAGGTGTCATTAATAAAATCTGAGACATAGAGACCTTGATCAAGTTTGAGGCTATGCTGGAAAAAGTTTAAGTAAAAAGAAAAAATTTCAGTATCCAGGAAACTGACAAAAACAAAACATAAAAGTTTGTCACAAAATGGTTCCTAACCAAACAATAAATCAGGAAACAAATTAATGGCCCTTAACCAAAACATAAATCAGGAAACAAATGGTTCCTTACTGAAACATAAATCTGAAAACAGAACAATAAATAGACCACAAGTTGGTATTTTACTGCAGAGCAACAATAACATTCAGAAATTTCACGTCATCTTCTTTCTAAATAACATAAGAGCACAAGGATTCTGTGAAAGGATGCTTCTGCAGTGAGACTTTAAAGTACATGGAAGTAAAACATGAAGTGCACATGATAGACTTGAGTATTAATAGAAGCTGCAATAGAAGGCAGTATCTGAAATCAAATTCCCATCATAAAGAGGACTTCACCTTGTTGTTAGCTTGTAAATTTTTCATTTGTTTATCTTGTTAGATTGTTTGTTATTTTTTTAATACTGTCTCTACAGTTAATAGTTTTGTAAAATTAATTCCTGTTTTCTTTAAAAGTTTTTTCCTATAAGTTTGCCTAGTCGCTGGGCCTTATTATTCCACATTGCTAATGCATTTTGTGAAGGCCTGGGGAGATGCTGTGAAGGAACTGGGAGAGTATTAATTATGATGTTTAACTTATAAAAAAAAATTATTGTGATCTATTGAAAATGAACAGATGAGTATACGGTTTGAAAGCTAGTCGAAATCAAATGTTTGATAAGTCAGAACAAGATTCTTCTGTTTGGCATCGAATTGAAAAACTATCTAAGGATAATTATATGGCAGCTGTTAGATTACAAGCCAGGGCTCAAAATGAGGGTTGGTCAATGGGCAATATCGGGCCAAAAACTTTATTTGCTGTTCATGTTGATGAGTTACATACACTCTCATTATTAAATAAACGTCCAAATCCTCACCTGTAGATTTTACATTTTCTCTTAGTAACAATACAATAATGTTCACAAATAGAAAATTACACCAGGATTAGTTAGCTTTTATCCAATACTGATTTTGACTGGTCAGAAACGAGACTTGATCGGACAAATTTTTAATTGGCTGTCATCATGTCCAGCCACCGTCCAAAAATTATTTTGAGCCCTGCAAGCTGTCCTTTGTTCATAGAATGAATCATCACTTGACATTAGTATGTAAATTTTAAGTGAGGAAATTTATATTGTTTTAGGAAACTTACTGTTAAATGAAAGTTTTCTTGTACAGCACGAAAAGCTATACACACTAGAATAATAAAATTATTATTACTGTTAAAAGTATCAATAATAATGGTATGTACAGATATGGAATAATTTGTTTTTTCAAATAAAAGCTGCCTGAGATACAGTGTACGTTGTTTGATTATTTAGAATATGTTTTGGTTTTTGCTAGTTATCTTCCCCAGTGAGTTAAATAAAGACAAAGGACCCTCAAGGTAAAAGGCAACACCACAAGTACAAGCCCTTAAATCCCACTAGTGGTTTTAAAATGTTTCAGGTATATCAGGGCTGTTGTTAGCAACAGGCAACTTAAGCTGCACTTGCTTTGTCCATAATCAGCCACAAAATTAGAGACAGTGCCCAGAAGGGCCTTTTTGACATTTTGCCAACTTCAAAAGTTATGCTGTGTTGTTGTTCAAGCTACCTGTAAGAAACAACGAAAACCCTAACTTTGAATGAAGAGAGTGGGTGCAAACTACGGAACCCCGTTTGAGGACAGTGACTCAAGAATTTTTGTTGCTGATTTGGGTAACTAATATAAAACCTACAGAGAAGTGGGCAGTCCCTCAAGGGAGTATTATAGTACAGTAAAAATTGTGATTGAAATCATATAAAAATAGTAACCACTCTTTTATTGTTTTTATTGCTGGTTTTATTTTTACATGTATTGTAAGTGGTAAAATTGAAGCCCCCTATTGTCCAATAACACTGTCTAGTTTCCTTGATACTTTTACTCCTACAAGAGCAGTAAATGGTAAACTTGAAGGCAAGACAATGGTCCTCTTGATGTGTTACTGGTTCTGTTTCTGGTTTTTGTTTGATTTTTGATAGCTTTCAGTTTTGCAAAACAAAAGTCGTCAAGTCTCTGTCTCATCTTCAGCGTGCTCTCTTAACTTTCACTTGACTTGTCATCAGGCTTTGCCTCTGGTTGACTTTCAGCTTGTTTTACTGAAGGTGAGTCCTTTTGTGTTGAATGCTAGAGGATTTTTAGGAAAAAATATTACAGAAAATCATTGTCAACTTTGTTGTCGGTACCTTTAAAGGTTATTGAGATTCTTTTGTACAGTTAAAGTTAATTTTACTATTTCTTAGCAACATGGACTCCCTGTGTAACTGTAATTGACAAACCAGCCGGCTGTGGTAACTAGTTGTCTGGGACATGGTAGGGATTTTTGCTGCCTAGTCTACAATAGGGTTATAAAATCTAGGTAACATTGGTCTGGTTGGTTCCCAGGGTCCAAGTAGTAATAATTGCAGGCTTCACAAAGTCATTGAGCATCCCCCAGCTCTCTACCAGACAAGAAGCTATGTCTGATACCACCAGGCTAAATTAATATTGTCAGGTTCCAGTTGGAAAGGTGGATAATGCTATCTGGTGGATAAATCACTATCCACCCTATATTGCTTTTTCCTAATACGTTTCCACTGGATTATGGTGATTTAACTGGTGGATGGCATTACCGTTGGTTGCATCTAAGTGTGGACACAAGCCAAAAGCTAAAAGAACCTGTTCTAATGGGGTGCCAGACATGACATGTTTTGCTACCAAACATTTGAAGTTTGACAGCTGTTAACGCAAACTGTCCTGCCAAAGGTAAGTTGTTTACATTATTTTTGATCAGCACGTTCCGTTCATATGTCATTTTTCTCAACTTTCAGCCATATTTCTAGCTTAGAAACAGCACACTTGCCTCTAAAGATTATTCTTAACATCTTAAAATTCTTGCAAAGAATATTTTGTTAAGAAACAAATCAAGTCAACAACAGCAGCCTACTTCAAACTTAATCAAACATTTGGGGGGAAAACATGTCATGTTTGCATCCAATTAGAACATTTTTTTCCCTCACGTGTACATACTTAGATACAACCGACGGTATCCAACATATTTGAACAATCATGGCTAGAAGAAAAAATATTCTCAAATCATTATTATATATAATGATTTTAAATAAACTATCCACTGATCATGACTTGTATAATACCTTCTGCTCCTCATGACAAGGAGGATGTTTTTCACCATCCTTGCTTGGCCTTCCCCAGTATGGCCTGCCACCTCCAGCCCAAGGTGGTCTTCCAAAATGAAATGGAGGTCCATGTGGTCCATGCCAGAGAAACTGATGTCGACAGTTTGAATACCCAGCACCAAGACCAACCCCTAAACCCAGAGTGATAGGCCAGGCTGCTCCTGAGGAGACAAAATTAATAATCACCATTTGCAGTGTACCTGACTATTAAAAACCACCACCTTCCCCACTAGGATTTTCCTAAACCTTAACGGAGTGTGAGGAGGAGGGGAATTACTGGAGAGTAGACAAATTTAATCATAATTATGATAAATTGGAATGGCCAGTTGCAAAGGAGAAACCGTCTGCTAGCCAAACCTAAAACCTGATTTATTGTATAACGAATAGTAAAAGTCGGCTAGGGATCACTACACCCTCAAGTCCTCGTCGGTTCTCTGCAAATTTGTTTGGAGACAAGACCACACTGTGTCCATGCCACTCTCTCTCTAATCCCGAGCCCAGCCCAAATCGATTCGATGATAATCTTTTACTTTTTCATAGCCAGAGACATGTAAACACAAGCATGTGCGAAAACTAATACATATTTCCGGTTTGTCAGTGACAAACGGTACAGTGCAAGATCTACAAAAATCAAGGTAACAACAATATTGAGCTTACTTTTGAAAAACAGAAGCGAAAATACGCCACCAAAAACAGCACCACCAACTAATAATAAATCACATAAGAAACATTTAGTGACGTCTCATCAATAGTATCTTTCCTGATGGAGAGAATCAAAATACCGGTTTTAAAGGTGGTATCCACTAAACATCTATCCCACTTTCTTCCCAACTCTTCTTCGCCCGGTCGAACAGGCGCCATTTTGAATTTTTGTGAGCCTACTATTCTTTGTCCTGCAGTTTTCCTCTGCGCATGCGGACAGTGAAATACCCCCTGCATTGTCACATGTGTCCTCTTTCTTTCTCTTTTCAGCCATCATGCCTGCGGTAAGGAATTACAGGATTTTTATCACATTTTACACCGTCGAAGCGCCTCCTTCTTGACTTGTATCTTGTGTATTAAAAGATAAGAATTAAATCTTTTACTTTAACTCGTTTTTTAAAGCAAAACAGTCACTAAAACTGAATTTTTTAAACTCCATGATGCCGAACTGTAAGACTAAATCATAGGTTCGACTGCACCGTTTTTAAATGAATTGTATTTCTTACGTTTCTTAGTTAGTCTGATACTATTAAAGAAAATGACCTCCAGTATTACTGAATCGAGAAAGAAGAGTAACAGGAAGATTAAGTTGAACACAGTTTTCAGTGAAACTACCTTGGTAGAGAATCAAATCTTAAAACGAAGCTTATTTCTGTTCCTTTTCTTGTTGGTGAATCTTATTCACTTTCTAAGTAATTTATCTTTTTTAAGTACAAACCACAGCACCAAGAATGATGTACACAAACTGTAATTACAAAAAGTAGGCTTCCGTGATATAATATTATAAAACAGCTGATATGTACAAAATGTAGGAGGTTTGTAGGACGCTTTATCTCTTAAGGGTGGTTTCCATATGATCACTACAATCATTGTGATCGCTGGAGAGTGGTTTCCATATGGCACAAAGATAAACTGAAGTCTTTCTCAGTGATCATCAACGCTGTGACTGCTACGATCACTGTAGAGTGGTTTCCATATGATTGGTATGATCGCTGAACCTTTCTTTCAGTGATATGCAGGGCCAGGATCAAAGAACCAATGATATTGCTAAATTCAAAGCAAGCCCTGAGAAATTTTTTGATTGAGGTATACATCCTTGTTTTTGTTGTTTTTCATAGAAAAAGAAACAACAGAAAAAAAAGACGCAGCTAAAATTCAATGTGGATTGTACTCATCCAGTTGAAGATGGAATTATGGACGTTGCCAACTTTGTAAGTATTGGTCAACTATTCTGATAAAGGCTGCCCAGATACTATAAATGTGTTTGATTTGATGCCCATAGACAAAGGTTTGCGTACATTGTTGCCTTCTCAAAGCTAAGGTGTCCCAGAAAATACTTTATTGTACAAAGAATTGGTTGGTGTATGTAGCTGATTCAATAAAGGTTGTTTTCAGCATTGGGAATTGGCAATTGGGCTTTAGGTATTTGTCCATATGGAACAATGTAATGATTTGCCTGAGTGACCACGAAACAGTAGCTCTTTAGTGGCAAATTTCCAATGCCCAAAGCAGCCTTGTTGAATCAGCTATATGTTGTGGTTCAATTTTATCCTTGCATTAAAGTTATTTTCCATTGTCTTTGGGTATGATAAATAGAGGATATTACATGGCCGCACGGAGATACGAAATTTCTCTTCGAGTGTTGAATCTCCAAGCGACCATGTAATGTTCTATTTATTATATAAACACCAATGAAATGCCAAACCATTTTACTTAAATAGTTTTTTGGTCTGAAAGGTGTGGTTTATTATCAAAGTTTTCGCACGAAAGCTCACTTGGTATTTCATTGGTGCTTATATAATAATGTATGATAATGAGTGTAAAACGATACAACATAAAATTTTCAACTGGGATAAAACTAATAACATATATACATAGTGGAAGTGTTGTGGAAGACATTAAAGTAAATTTTCATCTCAGTGGTCAAGATGTCATATCTTCAGACTTGACTTTAAATCACTTTTATAGGCAGTTTCCTTTTTTATCAGAGATGACTAATCTGATTTGATACAAATAACAGAAAAGACTATAACACCCAGGCTGCTGTAGTGTACAGTTATTAGGGAGCATAAGCAATGAATACGGCAATGTCAACAGGAACGTAAAAAGAACAATAGGTTTAGATTTGCAAAACAACAACTTTGCACGTGCGTCATGCTTTTCACACTGCACAACTATGATGTGAAAATGTGTAATTTATTTCATGTTTTGTAGAGGACGTGAACACAAGACAACGACTTTGTTTTTCTTTTCTTGACGAGTTGGAATAGGCTCGATAAAGTTTGAAGCAGTGCAATTTCACTTTGTAATAGGCATATTTTCAGGGTTCATACACATCTTGACAACCCTCGAACTTTCAGCACCCATTTTCGAGGCGATAAATTAATCATCAATTGGAAAGGTCTTCTCTTTTTTGTGTTTCTAGAAAATCCCTTTACTGTAGATTTTGTTGTACCAAACCTTAGCTTCTTTTATTTAAAGGATCTTGAAATTCCTTGAATTTTTATAGAAATGTTTGTGTTCATGTTTGCTGCAAATTTGGGTATGAAACTCCACCATTTTGCTGCATCTACAGCTGTACAGTACGTCCTACTTAGGGCTGTCATTAAGGGACGGGGTTGGGACCGGGAATTTCTTCTAGCCACCGTGAAGGTGAACCCTTGCTAGAAGAAAAAGAGAGCCAGCAGAAGTTTGTAGCTGTTTGATTCCCTGTCCACTTATTGTAATAAACTGATGAATCTTATTGACAGCCCTACCTACTGAATCTTATTGTGTGGTTAAGATTCTCATTCAGCAGAGATGTACTTGTTCTTTTCCTGATCACTGCATACAATGCTTAGGGCCACCTTCCCTAAGTGTCGCTTGGCATTATTTTTCACAGGAACAATTTCTTCATGAGAGGATAAAGGTTGGTGGTAAGACCAACAACTTTGGCCATGATCTGTCCATTGAGCGCCAGAAGAATAAGATAACTGTTGTGTCAGACATCCCATTCTCCAAAAGGTAACAATATAATACAGTTTAGGAACTATTAGGGGTATCTTACCAAACACCTTTGGGGTTCATACATGTACTGGAAGTTGCAGACCAAGTCTCTTCTCTCTGGAGTTTTTACTCTTTCTTAAAGATTCAAGAGGGGGAAAGGAAGGTTACTGTCTGACAGTTGTGACTGGAAGGGAGGTTACTGTAAAGATAACAGGTTATGTCTTTATGGGTGGTTGAGAACTGACAGGGTGGATACCTGAACCAGGATGCTTGGAAGAACAGTATCAAATCACAACATCTAACATCTTTTTGAAAGCTCAAGATACAATTTATTTTGCAAACGGACCATTAACATTCAAGTATTTCAGCAGTGCAACCCTTAAAATTTAGAATCGTTAGAAGCTTTACTGACCTTTCCACAAACTGCTCTGTTTTGTGATTGGCCTTTTTCTGTCCAGATTTTTGTGAATTTGTGAATACATACAGCTGTAGCTTGAAAAAAACAACACGGGATACATGGTTCGCAAAGTATTTCCGCTTCCATATGTAATGATTTTTGTAGGGGTGAGGTTGCTCTCTTTGTAGGATTTGAGGAAAAGTGTTGGTTGGGATTCACTTCATTCGCAGCCATTGTTTGTGTGGTTGCACAAGGGCATAGGAGTGTATGGCAACACAAGACTAGCAAAAAGATGGGAATAACAGTGAGCATCATCGTTATAAATATCAACCTTTTGATTCAATCGCAGTTTAATATTAGGTTTGTAAAAAGACATTGTACAAGACACAACTATTTTCAAACTTGAATTTTTACTCTGTAATGTATCTGAAAAAAACATTCTCAAGCCATTCAGAAATTCACAAGAGTTTGGATTGATACTGATCAATCAGAAAAGCGAACAGTTACCCCAGGGGTAAGGAAAGTTCAAACAGTTTATAAAACTGCTACAATTGTTGAATATTTTGATGTTATTGGTCTGTATGCAAAAAAAAATTGAGAATTTTCTGTTTTCAAAAAACATTGTGGTTGGATAATCTTCTCCCAAATGCCCTGGTTCAAGTATCTGTACTGTAGGTTGGTCATAGCATGTTAACATGTGCTGCATTGATAAATCTTGACACATTTATGGAAACACTTTTCTTGTTCATTGCATCTCCAAGGTAATCACTTACCTTTACAATGAGCAAGGAACTTTCTCCTCTCTACCTTGTCATTGTGAGTGGTGCATGTCAGGCACCAGTTTTTGGTTAACACATTACAGTGTCTCAGCCTTTCTTCAATTGATTGCAGCATATGGGTATAACGATGCCTTTCAATTGATATTTGCTGGTATAAATTATGCTGGAAGCATTTCGTCAACAGCAGAAAATTTGACACAACATCACTCTTGAATAAAGGATGTAAAATATCACACTAATTGACTTAAATGTAAGAGTTTGGCCACTTGGTGTAAGAGCTTTGATATCCTGCATAGGAATTGAGGTGTTCACATGCAAATTTCCCCTGGCTGATCTGAACATATTCCTTAACAAATTGATTTAGAGAATTTGTTAAAAGATCAGTTGAAAGCCTTCACCATGGTTGATCATTTTTCTAATTCTCATACCTTTTCTGTTGTTAATGAATAGATATATTGTTGCAAGGAAATAAATTATTAATGTTGGTCTGTCTTGGGACTTAGGATAAATAATTCTGATAAGAGAGAGTTAAGTGTATTCTCAAACTATTTTTGTGTCACCTCAGGTACCTGAAGTATCTCACTAAAAAGTACCTGAAGAAGAACAACTTGCGTGACTGGCTGCGAGTGGTATCCTCAGCGCAGAACACGTATGAGCTGCGGTACTTCCAAATCAATAATGAGGACGAAGATGAGGAGGGAGAAGATGAATCTTAATCTGGTTCACATTTGTAACTCTGAACTGAAGTCTCGAATAAAGGAAGCTTTGAGAAGTTCAATTTTCTTGTCGTTGAGTTGATAGTCGAACAGGGAAAACCACAAACACCAGAAATATTTCTGGAATGTTATTGTGTTGTAAGAAAAAAGCCAATCGGGCATGAGAAACTAAACCGCAAGCAAGAATGTTTGAAGCAATGAATTAGTTTGTGGTTTTGTGGCTATAAGATAATGTACTTTGAGTCTCCTGATCTTTGCTGTGATAGGCCGAAACACAATAAACATCCCTGAGATATTTCTGATTGTTTCCTTTTCATTTTGAGTTCTAGAAGAAACCGGTTATAAAAAGCATACCAATACTCAGCACATTGTCATAATTATTTTTATTTAGAGCCATTTCGAGAGTTATTTTTCCTAACGAAAGTCAATGAAAAATTTTGGAATGTTAGACAAAAATCTTAGGCTAAACCCTTTGGAAAAATGCCAACTTGGTGACTTTCTAAAATCATTTTTTATAATATAGTCTTAAGAAGGCTTGTTTAATCTACAACATCACCGAAAACCATTTCTGAACTTATTTTTCCCATAAAAAATAAATGAAAACATTTGGAATTTTTGAAATAAATCATGGGCTTATCGTTTTAGAAAAATGTAAATTTGATGACTATCTGAATTAGGTGAATTTAGTGAAGTTCCATTTTTTTAATTTTCTGTTTGTTAGATCGAAAAGGCCCAGAAACTCTTTTATGACGTCCTAGATAGAAAGTAAGCCTTCGTAGACGATCATAATATCGACTTTAAAAAGATGCAAAATTTTCATGGTTTTGATCAAAAATTTCAAATTTTTTTATTCTCTGTTTTTTAGATCAAATAGGCACATAAAAAGTCTTTCATAACGTTCTACACAGAAAATTAGCCTTTCTACACAATAAATTCAAAAAGTGGCAAAATCTGCATTTTCTGCTAAGAGGTTAGTCCATGGTTTTGGTCGAAAATTTGAAATTGTCTTCATTCTCTTTTTTTTAGATCAACTACGCCCAAAAACGTCATTCATGACGTTCCAGATAGAAAATTAGCTTTTGTACGATAAAATTGTTAAATATTAAAGAAGTAGCACAATTTTCATTTTTGCTAAGGGTTAGTCATGATTTTGGTCCAAAACGTTGAAATTTTTTCCTTCCCTGTTTTTTTAGATCATGAAGGCCCATTAAAAGTCTCGTGATGTTCCAGACTGAAAATTAGTCTTTTAAGATGTTAAAAACATGGAATTAGGAACGGGGCAAAATTTGCAATTTTCCAGAGAGGTTAGTCCATGGTTTTGGTCAAAAATTTGCATTTTCTTAATTCTCTGTTTTTTAGATGAAATAGGTCCATAAAAAGTATTTCATGGTGTTCTAGATAGGAAATTAGCCTCTCAAGTAGATTAAGGCCTGGTTCTTTACAAAATCCTCAGAATTTTAAAGGGGGCTGGTCTAATGTAAAGTTTTTTTAAGATATCCCAGGTTTAATAAATTAAGGCTAATGATAACTACAAAATCTTCAACTTTCATTTCAAAAATTGTTTATAACTGCATCACGTGACCAGCCACGCCCTGTTTTGTCGAGAAATCCTTTGGGTCGAAATACCCACGATGTAGAAAGCAAACCGTTTTCCTTTTGTAGGTCCAAACAGTGGCTACTGATAGTCTTTTTGGAAAAACGGGTGGAATGAAACGAAGTCATTTAACGTCTTTCTCCTAAAGATTCCAACCATTCCAGGCGGATTTCGTAGACACTTTGTAGGGTCAAAGTTTTGATACAGAGAAACTGGAGTTACACCTTTAGGAAGTGGTGGGCATCGTTAATTGTAATTTTCGATCAGAAGAGGGCGTGGTCGATCACGTGACAAGGTAATTTGGATTTTTTTTTCAAGTTTTTTTAAGGTTAATTTACTTTACCATCTGTTATTCCTGGAGGATGTCTTTAACAATAGTTTTTGGAAAATTTACATAAAATCACAAATGACGTAGAACCAGGCCTTAATCTACTTGAGCTTTTTAGATGATGAAAATGTCGAATTTAAAAAGTGGAAAAATTTGCATTTTTGGTAAGGGGTTAGTCCATGATATGGTTTTGGTCAAAAATCTGCATTTTTTTATCCTGTGTTTTTGAGATCAAATAGGTCCGGAAAAAGTTTTTCAGGATGTTCTAGATAGAAAATAAGCTTTTCTAGATGATAAAAATGTTGAAGAAAAACACTGCAAAAATTGGCTTTTTGCTAAGGAGTTAGTCCATGGTTTTGGTAAAAAATTTGCATTTTCTGAATTCTCTGTTTTTGAGATGAAATAGGTCCATAAAAAGTATTTCATGGTGTTTTATATAGAAAATGAGCCTATTTGGATGATGAAAATGTCGAATTTAAAAAGTGGAAAAATTTGCATTTTTGGTAAGGGGTTAGTCCATGGTTTTGGTCTAAAATTTGCATTTTTTTTATCCTGTGTTTTTTAGATCAAATAGGTCCGGAAAAAGTCTTTCATGATGTTCTAGATAGAAAATAAAATTTTCTAGATGATAAAAATGTTGAAGAAAAACACTGCAAAAATTTGCCTTTTGCCAAGGAGTTAGTCCATGGTTTTGGTCAAAAATTTGCATTTGGTTTATTCTCTTTTTTTAGAATAAATAGGCCCATGAAAGTCTTTCATGATGTTCCAGATAGGAAATTAGCCTTTTTAGACGATCAAATGTTAAATTAAAAAGTGGCAAAATTTGAATTTCTCCAAAGTGGTTTGTCCATGGTTTTGGTCCAAAATTTTCAATTTTTTCATTCTCTGTTTGTATTTCAAATAAGCCTCTAAAAAGTCTTTCATGACGTTCTAGATAGCAAATTAGCATTTCTACACAATTAAAATATCGAATTTGAAAGTGGCAAAATTTTCATTTTCTGCTAAGGGCTTAGTCCATGGTTTTGGACGAGAATTTCCATTTTTTATCCCGTGTTTTTTAGATCAAATAGGTCCATTAAAAGTCTTGCTGTTTGTTAGATAAAATAGGCCCAAAAAGTCTTTTATGACGTTCTAGATAGAAACTTAGCCTTTCTAGGCGATAAAAACAACGAATTCAAAAAGGGGCAAAATTTGCAGTTTTCTCAAAGGGGTTAGCCCATGGTTTTGGTCAAAAATTTGCGTTTTTTTACCCTGTGTTTTTTAGATCAAATAGGTGCATAAAAGGTCTTTCATGATTTTCTAGATAGAAAATCAGCCTTTCAAGACGATAAAAATAACAAATAAAAAAGGGGCAAAATTTGCATTTTTGCTTAAGGATTAGTTAGTCTATGGCTTTGGTCAAAAATTTGAATTCTTTTATTCTCTTTTTTTAATTTTCTGCCTTTTTCATTCTCTGTTTTTTAGATCAAATACCCTGAAAAAGTCTTTCATGATGTTCTACATTGAAAATTAGCCATTCTAGACGATAAAAATACCGAAATAGGCCCATAAAAGTCTTTAATGACGTTCTAGATAGAAACTTAGCCTCTCTAGGCGATAAAAACAACGAATTCAAAAAGGGGCAAAATTTGCAGTTTTCTGAAAGGGGTTAGTCCATGGTTGTGGTCAACAATTTGAAATTTTTTATTCTTTGTTTTTCAGATCAAATAGGCCCGTAAAAAGTCTTTTATAACGTTCTAGATAGAAAATTAGCCTTTCTAGATGAAAAAAACAAGGAATTAAAAAAGTGAAAAAAATGTTGAATTAAAAAAGGGGCAAAATTTGCATTTTGCTAAAGGGGTTAGTCAATGGTTTTGGTTAGAAATTTGCAATTTTTTCATTCTCTGGTTTTTAGATCAAATACGCCTGAAAACGTCTTTCTTGATGTTCCAGATAGAAAACTAGCCATTCTAGACGATAAAAATATCGAGTTTAAAAAGCGGCAAACATTGCATTTTTGCTAAGGGGTTAGTCCATAGTTTTGGTCAAAAATTTCAAATTTTTTCATTCTTTGTTTTATAGATCAAATGGGTCAATAAAAAGTCTTTCATAACGTTCTAGATAGATAATTAGCCTTTCTACACATTAAAAATATCGAATTTGAAAAGTGGCAAAACTTTTATTTTTGCTAAGGGTTAGTCCATGGTTTTGCTCAAAAATTTGCATTTTTTTTATCCTGTGTTTTTTTTAGATCAAATAGGCCCATGAAAAGTCTTTCATGAACTTCCAGATACAAAATTAGCCTTTCTAGATCATTCCCTGTTTTTTAAATCAAACACGCCCATAAAAAGTCTTTCATGACGTTCTAGATGGAAAACTAGCCTTTCTAGATGAAAAAAACAAGGAATTAAAAGAGTGAAAAAAATTGCAATTAGATCAAATACGCCCAAAAAGACGTTCATGACATTCTAGATAGAAAATTAGCCTTTTTAGACGGGATTAAAATATCAAATGAAAAAAGGGGCAAAATTTGCATTTTTGCAAAGGTGTTAGTCCATGGTTTTGGTCAAAAAAATTGCATTTTTTTATTCTGTGTTTTTTCGATCAAATGGGTCCACAAAAAGACTTTCATGAAGTTCTAGATAGAAAATGCCTATCAAGGCGATAAAAATATCATATTAAAAAAGTTGCAAAATTTGCATTTTCGCTTAGGGGTTAGTCTTTAGAGTGTTTTCACTCACGTGGCCAGTATCTATACAAATTTATTGGAACAGAAGAAAACGTTTGCATAACAAAAGAGTTCAACTCCCAGAGGATTGGTTTGGGACACCCAAATAGCCGCCGTTTCATTGTTTTGGGACACCAATATGGTCGCCGTGACGTCATGTGAAAACACTCTATAGAGCGTTTTCACTCGCGTGGCCAGCATCTAGACAAATTTAATTGGAACAAAAGAAAGCACGTGCATAAGAAAAGAGTTCAACTCCCACAGGACTGGTTTGGGGCGCCAACATGGCCGCCGTTTCATTGTTTTGGGACACCCATATAGCCGCCGTGACGTCATGTGAAAGCACTCTATGGTTTTGGTCAAAAATTTGAAATTTTTTTCTTCCCCTTTTTTAGACCAAATACGCCCAAAAGAGTCGTTCACGACGTTCCAGATAGAAAATTAGCTTTTCTCGGGGACAAAAATCTCGAATTAAAAAAGTCCATGTTTTTGTTCAAAAATTTGAAGTTTTTTGCACTTTCTGGTTTTTAGATCAAACCGGCCGTTAAAGCCTTTAATGATGTTGTAGATAGAAAATTAGCCGTTCAAGACAATAAAAATATCAAATTTGAAAAGTGGCAAAATTGGCTTTTTTGGAAACTAGTAAGTCCTTGGTTTTGGTCAAAAATTTGCTTTTTTATGCTTTGTGTTTTAGATCAAATAGGCCCATAATAAGTCTTTCAAAATTTGCAGTTTTTCAAAGGTCCGTGACTTTGGTCAAAAATTGGAAATTTTTTCCTTCTCTGTTTTTTTAGATCAAATAGGCCCACAAAAGTTCTTTCTTGGCATTCTAGATAAAAATTAGCCTTTTTAGATGATAAAAACATGGAATTAAACAAGGGGCAGAATTTTCATTTTTCCAAAGAGGTTAGTCGATGGTTTTGATCAAAAATGTCCTTTTTTTATCCTGTGTTTTTTAGATCAAATAGGTCCATAAAAATTCTTTCACGTCGTTCTAGATTGAAATTACCCTTTCTACACTATAAAAACATGGAATTTAAAAAGCGGCAGAATTTGCAGTTTTCATGAAATGAAAAAATTTGCATTTTTGCTTAGGGGTTAGTCCATGGTTTTTGTCAAAAATTTCAAATTTTTCCTTCTCTGTTTCTTAGATCAATTTGGCCCATAAAAAGTCTTCCATAACGTTCTAGATAGAAAATTAGCTTTTCTACACAATAAAAATATCGCATTTAAAAAGTGGAAAAATTTTTCATTTTTCCATGGGGGTTAGTCCATGGGTTTCGTCAAAAATTAATCATTTGTTTTATTTTCTGTCTGTTAGATGAAAAAGAGGCTGACCACATAAGAAGACCTTCATTTGATGTCAGTTCTCCCCGGTTAGCATGCCCTGGACTATGCCCCCGCTTTTGCAATAGATTTAACCTTTTCACTCTTTATATCGGCCTACCGCCCCAGATGGAAATTACAAAGTGATTACAGCATGAAAAACCAAATGATTTGATCAGTCTTTTATCGTGTCAAAATTCTCTTCCAGATTAAAAAATTCCAACAATTTCCTCACGTGGATTGAAAATATATCTGTACTGTAAAAGACAAAACGGACTAGTTGAGAAGGTAAGGGCCGTTAAGGATGACTTTTCCCTGGCTCCAAATGTCCCTTGTCCGAATAATTAGTTAAAATAAAAACCATAAAACCACGCCTACGGTTTTTAAAGTCCCCTAAGCAATTTTTCTTCTACAGGTTGTGCTTTGTTCACGCAAATTTGCCGCTGAATTGAGCTTTGTCTAACTTCTTGATCAGTTTTAAATGTAACATTAAGCATATGTCAAAGGCTCAAGTCTTAAATACAAAGCTGTTGAGTTTTTGGCAAAACAACTGGTAATTTTGCTCTAGTTGCGGACGCTGTAACAACTTCTTGCTCATGTTTCTGTTCTGTACTGCCGGCTTCTTAGGTAGTTTAAGGTCCGGGTCTGACTAGTTTACCTAACAAAAAATGATTTATTGGCTATCATGAAAAAAGGAAGGAACAGAATCAAAACTTTGTACACAAGAAAGACCTCATCATCTTTCGTTTTTACGGTTTAACTCGCTCCACTGCCTTTTCCCGCTGCCTGTTCCTCCGCAAGTTACGTGGTCTGTGGCAGCAACTAGCACCGTATGACCCAGTATGGGAGTTCGGGTTTGCCATCCAAAATACAGTCCGACGGTTTAAAGTGTCTCAGCAATTTTGTCGTCAATTCTAATGCAAGGGGAAACTGTTTCGATGTACACTAGCCTGTCAGCGAAATACATCCGTCTGAAATGACACAGCCGGACTGAACTGCCCGTCTGCCTTGCTGCATGTCGCTTATGACACGTGACGGTTATTACCTTTGCGTACAATTTTTTAGTTCCTGTTAGTTCACCTTGCACTCGCTGTTGGCGCTGGAGCTGTCATACCCTGAGGGTAGGTCCAAAGATATGTCCTCTTCCTGACCAGAGTCATCTCTTGAACAAACAGCCTCATGCGATGTCAGCTCCTCACTGCAGCCGCTACGAAGTGCCACATTTTCGACAAAGTGTTCTTGTCTAAAGTGAAAAGGTACTCCAGTCTTGCACGAAACAGTTACTTTCCCCAAACCAACAACAACGATAGCTTGTTTCATCTCAACGGTCTTCTCCAATAGGTAATCCCCTTCATTTAACAGAACAATTTTATTTAATACCTCACGCTCTGTGATTTCTTGAAGAACATTACGCAATTCATATGAGTTTTTAACAGCATCGATTTGTAGAGCTCCATAACGTTCAATGACTGAAGAAATATCCCGACCACAACTTAAGTGATTGAAGACAGCAGCAGCAGCCAAGGCTTCGTGTTTCCTCCCTAACTCTGCCAAACTCGCTGCCTTGGTGGAGTAACCTAATAACCAAGAAGGATCCGCTCTGATAGAAGACTCTGAATCTTTACACGCAAGCTCCAGTAAGGATACCCGTTCAGATATGTTCCTCTTTTCCTCAGCAGATTTCAAGTACGTTGAAGCTCTAGCTGTAAGGAGTTGTGCGTCTTCTGGACAAATGGTTATTGCCTTGCTGTACAAAGACAAAGCCTCGTCCAATTGGCCACGATTAAGACTTTCCTTAGCTTTTTCTTTGAAAATTTTGATTGAATCCGTTGAAGGTAACAGCTCTATGTTCTCAGTGTAAACGGTTTCATCCAGTTTCAGTGGTACACCCCCAGGGCAGATAATTTGGACTTTTCCGATGCCAACCATTACTGCGTTCGCTGGAACTTTCAGTGGGTTCGGTAACTCATATCTCCCTTCTTTGAGTAAAATCACAAGATTGTTGCCGTCTGCTCTCTTGGCGGCATGATAAAGGTCATCGGTAGTAGTTATCACCTGTGTACTGCAACTTCCAAAGCGCTCCATCACTGCAGGTATATCAGTGCACCGTGATGGCAAGAGATGTTCCGCAACTGCAGCTGCAGCAAGGGATGGACCTCTTTGTCCAAGTTTAGCGAGACAAACCGCCTTCCAGTAGTAACCTTTAACCCAAGAAGGATCTGTGCTTACTGCCTTGTTCGCATCCTGAAGAGCATATTGAAGAAATATTTGTTGGTCTTCTCTAGGATCTTTACTATGGCTTTTAAGTGCTTCCTCTTCTGACAGTTTGACGTACGTTGCCGCCTTGTTAGTTAGTATTTTTGCATCGTTTGGGAATTGGTCTAACGCCTTTTGATAGAACTCTAGAGCCTCCGAATATTTTTGTGCCCTAAAAAAGTTGTTCGCAGTCTCTTTGTAATTCCTAGCAATAAAAACATTGACATCACAAAGAGGCCGTGCGGATAATGGTTTAGCGACTGGTTTCTCGTTGCTTCGCCTCATTTGTTCTCCGAGCTTATAGGCTTCATCCTTATTTCCAAGGATAGCGAATACCGTTTGGAGATACAAATATGCCATTTGCACTTCTTGGTGGCTCTCGTCATACATTTTCCTTCGCAGTGACAATAACATCTCTCCAATGTTGCGATACAACTTGCCGTTAAATTTTGCCTGTTTACTTTTTTCCGGCTGAACGCTTGAAATCAAGAAACAGCTCATTATGCCCGATAGAACCATTGCTGCATGGTCATGGCTGCTTTCGTCGACTACACATTCACCGGTATCCAAATCACCTCCTTGAATGCATTTATACATGACTGGCCAATTGTCCTCCAAGATACGAAAAAGTGTATCCTCTGCTGTCTTGGGGTCGAAAAAACACATTACTTGTACAGCGTCCGTTATTCCTTTGAAATAAAAATCTGATGTTGGTGGTTGCTTCTTTGCAATGTTTAACAATTCTTCAGCATATTTTCGTGCCTCGTGCACCTTTCCCTCATTAAGCAAATGAGAAGTGATAAACTGTAAAACACGTAACAGTTCGCGATGATCAGGGGGGTAAATGCGCCTCGCAAGTTCCAGCGCTTTCTTATAACGCACCAAAGCCGACCTAGAATTACTTGCTGACAACTGATTTTCTGCTCTTGCAATTAAGATTTGAAGGTCTACAGTGTTCTCATCGTTGATTTCTAAACGTTCGAGTTCCATCAAGGCTTTATAATTTTCTTTCCATTGCCCTTCTAACGCGTGATAAGAGGCCATATGCTCAAGAACTAGATATTTGATATCGGGTTTCACAATAATTCCAGACTTTTCCATCTCAGCCAGCTTGTGTACAGTTTCTAATGCCACCTTTTTCGCCTCCTTGTACTTTTCGTATCCAGGACAATTTCTTAAATTGACACTTGCAGAAACCATCGCCCCAAGAGCGGAATTGGGATCAGAATTACCACTCATTTTCGAAACATTCATTCGAAATTCACTCATTTCAGCCCTTAATCTGTTAAAAAACACATTGTTACTGATCAAGGAGACCACTAAGTTGCACAATTTTAAGGTGTCATCATTGTAAAGTACACGAGCCACATTTCTTTTTGATGAATGAATTTCCTCTTCCATATGATTCTTCAATTTGTTGAAATTCAATACAAGGGCAACAATTACATTCCTTTCGTCTTCCTTTAACAATGACAGATCCCCCAAAGCACCATACTTTTCTTGTTCAAAACAGGGAACACTATGCGTGCATAATGCCAAGTAAACAACTCGTGTAGCTGCCAACAAAGCCTCTTCCCTCTGTGATGGGGTAAGACTGGTTCTTACCACTTCTTGAACAAGTTTGTGGACGCTAAAGACTTTGCTTCGATGATCGACAGAGTAAAGGGAATAACTTGACAGTACCTTAAGGATGGAGGCAATGTCGATCTTGGAACGCGCACATTCTCTCAATTCCTCTTGATCTAATTCAGGCAGACCAGGATTAATAACGTCAATGGGAACATTCTCAGAATCCAAAAAGGCCGAAATTCGCATCATACTGGCAGCAGCTGGTGACTGTTCCTTTACAAACTCGAAATTCAACTCCCAAGTTGTATGAACTGACAAGCGATGTTGAGCCTCTATGCTAAGTGCTGTAGCAGGCTGTTGCTTTAAAAGGCGCATCTTCACTGCTTGGTATTTTTCTAGGTATTCATTAAAGCTCAGTGGGATAGGACTTGTAGTTATGTATGCTGCTGCCTGCTCTAGGGCTAGTGGCAATGCACCTAGCTCTTTTGTTAAACAAATTGCATCTGGGTCAAGGGATTCTCCTTGAAGATCGGTTCTTTTCATTAAGAACAAAGCTCCATCCTCTACGCTAAAGCATGACAACTCTAAAAAATCATCAGTCGAGTACCTCAGAAACGCCTTTGCGTCTTTTGCATTTTGCCTAGTTGTTAAAAGAATGTGGCCGTTCTTTAGTGATTTAACAGTTCTTTGCCAAGGTCCCTTGCATATCTTCTTTACACTTGCAGGACACATAGGATCTTGCATTTCGTCCACATTGTCCATCACAAGAAGCCATGGAAGGTCCTTCTTGGACAACCACGTAAGGAATTTGTTCAAAGTGTCATCGATGCTGTCATTTGTTGAGGTAGGAATGTTTCCCAGCGAAAGCATCTCAGCAACTGATTTATTTTTCTTTTCATCGCTTTCGCCATTGATCCAGAACACCCCACCTGGGAAGCTATTTTTGTGCCTCCAAGCGAACTCTACAGCCAAAGATGTCTTCCCACAGCCTCCAAGCCCGCATACTGTTTTGGTGCAACAGGAAGTCCCAGGGTTGGCCTCAACGCTCTCTAAAATGAGGTTCTTTTCAAGCCAATCAAGAGCTGACTTACGACCTGTGAACAGTGGTAACCTACTTGGAGCCGTGCACAACGCGTCATCATCACTGTCATTCTGTTCTTGTGTGGTTTGCCCTTTTTCCAAGACTACCACTTTCTCTTGCAAAATAGACACCTCTGTGGATGTCTCCATTGCTACTCTCTGCACTTCTATCAATTTGTCTTTCAAACTTGCTAGGGAGGTTTCAGTGTTGGCAACTTTAGACTGTGTTACACTCAGTTTAGTTTTGACAACTTCTAAGTCATCTTGGATAGCTTCGAAGACTTTTTGCAGGTCATCCCTTTTATTCAGAAATCTGTTGAAATCATCGACAGCTTTCAGAACGGTGGATAGGTCATTAGAATAATGTGCCATTACGTCTTTTAACTCACCCAGCTGCTGTGCCAACTTGCTTATCTCTTCTCTGTTTAGATCCCCTTTTTCTTTCACGTCAGTTAAATCGCTCTGCATAACCATCTTGATCTTTTTTATCTCTGCATCTACGTTCAAAATGTTACTCTGAGCGTCAGACACGTCACCTTGGCATTTTGTAAGATCAGCCACCAGTGAGTGGCGAAGTAAGTGAAGAGCCTCTACTTCAGACTCCCTCACGTTTATCAGACCCTTATGAAACAAATCTTGCAAGTCTTTCGACGATTGCTGGGCGTCTTTGTCAGCACTGAACACGGCGTCATTGAGCAGATTATTAAGATGACCAAATATGGTTGAAAGATCGGCATCTTGAATTTCCTGTTTCGGAGCGTGCGCCCAATGATTCCTGCACTCATCTCTTGCCGACGTCAAAACTGTTCGACTCGTAGGAGGATTAATAAAAGGACACCATTCAAGTAGGTTCAAAAGACCACCAATGTCCGTAGTTTCGGCGTCGACAACATCTTTTTTACGACCTCCAAGAGTTGGCATAAAGACTTTAGCTATCTCCCATGCCCCAGTCGGAGATCCCCACTGTGTTCGGTCACTGTTGTCCCAGTAAATCTTTGGTCGCCCGGATGTATGGTGACGTTTCAGTGTCGTTTTCCAAGTGTCACAAGTGAGGCACTTTGATGCTGACGATGCGCAAGCGCAAGATGGAAGTGACTGAAGCGGAGGACTGGAAATAAGGGACTGGTACCAAGTTTCCATTTTGTTTTGAATTTTTGATGTAATTCCTTTTTTGGTAATATTCAGGGCACAACCAACCATCACCCAGTTTTTGTGTTCTTTCTTATCAAGCTCTGCCACCCAACCGCCAGATGCCATTATGATACTGATTTCGAGGGAAACTAAGAAACAGTACGTCTTGGAATTAAACGACAAAGCAAGAGCGACGCTTTAGGCTATGAGTCTAGTTCTCTTTACCTTGTCCTTTTTTTAGGCCCTTTGTCGCATTTCCTAACCGAGGATCTGCAACTGAAAAACCAAAAATCTTATAACATAATAAATTACCCCAAACAGCAGCAACGGCGATTTTATCAAGAACTTTATAAATACGAATTTGCAACAGGCTTATTGAGGAGCAAACGAACGGATATTTTAATAGATGTTATGGATCTGTGAAATGTAGGTGGGAGACGAGGACTGATATTATGCAAGGTCAACACATGAATACAAATACTGCTATCTTTCAGTGTAAACGCAAGCAAGCACTGGAGAAGGAAACTGGCTCCCATTTTGTGGGTGCTTAATACCCAGCAATGATAGCAGCTTGTTACAGCTTTCATACACTACGATGGTTTGCGCAATGCAAGGAGACACGCACTCTTTATTATAAGCAAGCGTGTCAATAGAGAAAAAGAATATACAATTAGCTCAAAGGGTTGTTTACTTGTGTCACCTCCTATAATTAGCTACTGAGTATCATTTATAGTTTAAGGTATTTTTAATATCGAAAGTTTTCATTTTTATTGTCTCTATACGTTTTCTATAGCAGTAGACTGGAGAAGTTGAAGTTGAAGTAGAGTCAATTAAATTTATCTCGTGTGATGTCCCTAATTCACGTGATCACTCTGCTTTTTTGAAGAATAGATATTACAAAGAGAAAATCAATGCTCATCATTCATAGAGATTAAAGTAGTAAATGTGAACCTTCGTTGGCTGACATGTCTGTTTGGTTACTTAGTTTGAATTTGTAAGGCTTGGTTTTCTTGCAAGTTTCTCTTATAGCTCACTAATTATGACAATTATTTTTCACTTAGGTTGACAATTTTTGACACAGGGTGGGGTGGGCAGACCCTGAGAATGAAGATGTATTTATTATGGGGATTCCTGAATCTCTATTGAAAGACCCTAAGAATGAGGTAGACAGCTTTATGTGGTATTGTTTTGCTGGGTGTTTTCAAATTATCGGTGTTTTATAGCAATCTCCCATACTAAGATTTTCTTTCATATTAATGCTACTAGTAGTAGCAAGCTCGATCAACCATGACAACAACAAAAATGAGAAAATAAAATAAACAGGTTTACTAAGCAAACAAAAATTCTCAGCTTGCAGCACACTTTTTGATACATATGTTACAAACATATCATACCAAAAGTGGAAAGATATAGGAGGATAGTGAGGCAAAAATACAAAGCAGAAATAGGAGAGAGTTCTATTAGTATTTCTCCCTGGAAATTCGTTCTCCCTTTCTTCCTTTTCCATTGTTCTCACGCTACACTTCTCTGAAAACGTTTGCCTGCCAGAGCAGAGTACTAATTGAAAATGCACTGTGTACATTCACAAGCTCTCAGCAAAAGACCCCTGGCCTGTTAGCTGCTGACTGTAGCTATTTATGCGAATTTGACAAGCTAAACTTGGGTGAACAGACTTAATCATTTAAATAGTGAATAGATGTTCATGAACTAATAACAAAAGCATTTTCACTGGTAAAATATTACCACAATCTATAGCCATCACTGTCACAGACTTTCTAAATCCCTGATATAGACAGTGTGGTGGCTCCCAAAAGCTTGATTTGATATTACCAGGTTTCCAGGAATATCTGTATCCGTTTGTAATTACAGGGCTAGATTTGCTGTGCACTTTTTTTGTAATCTAGAACTTAAGATCACATGACACTCCACAACTTAGGTACTAAAATGATACAAAACAGTGGCCGATCCAGGGGAGGGGCCCAGGGAACACCCCCCCTTATCTCAAGGTCTGGATCTGGCACTGCAAGGAGGTTTTGCAATTCATCAATCATTACTTTATGATATATCAATATGCCTTTGAGGTCAGGGTTCTCAATAAGAGCCAGCGGCTGGCGAAATTCACCAGCTGTCGCCACCTATCATATATTATATAGATACTGATGAAATACCAGGATTTTTCCTTTTACTAAAAAATCATATCTTCAGCGCGTGTGGTGAAGATACTATTTTTATCTTTCATGTGTGAGGATATTGGTGTCGCCATGGTTACTAACATGATTTTTCTCTTCTTCATTAGAATTTTGACTTTTTGGAAGAGAAAATATAAGTATTAGTGTCTTTATTTCTCCTTTATAACTTTATATCCGAGTTTCATAACATTTTTGTGACGGGCATTTTGCGATAGGTGACCACTTTAATTGCACTATTTTGCTGTTTCGAAAATGAATAAAAAAAAGTTCTATTTTATGTAGGAATTTCATCAGTATCTATAAAATATACAGAACATTACATGGCCGCTTGGGATTACGAATTTTATCTTCTCGTGCTGAAAGTATCTCTCACGAGTTCGCCTCACTCACTCGTGAGAGATACTTTCAGCACGAGAAGATAAAATTCGTATCCCCACGCAGCCATGTAATATCCTCTATGTCTCTCTGGAAATTACCCCATTTTTTACATGATTTAAAACATATACTGAAACAACCAATGGTTCACAGCAATTGGCAAGAAGAATTAAAAAAGCTGAAATTTAATGATATCTGTGTTCTGTCCAAAAACTCTAGTTTTTGCTCCAGAATGCTGGAAATGCATGTCTCAGAGGCATAGATTTCAGACCTTTTCTTGGGGGGCATGCTGCCAGACCCCCCCTCCCCCAAAACTTGTGAGTTTTTTTGCATCTCTGCCTAACTCCAAAGCTTTTACTGCCCTACTTAGAACTTATTGAAAACCCTGCTTTGTGTTATAGAAAAGAGTCACCAAGAGCTGTTGTGAAGGGGTGGAATCAATTTATCACCGATATCAAAGTATTTTAATACGAAAATATATCTTTGCAAAAGATCCAAAATAAATGCACCAGTATAATCTAAAGACACAACAAGAGAAAAGAAAACTGAAGAACTCAGAACTCAAATAAATTAGTGAAGATTCACAGGCACTTTTAATTACAATTTTTTTTGCAGGTTGGATGGTAAATTCCCAGCAGCCGCGTACACTTGAGCTGCAAAATGCCCCACCACCGGGACAAAAAAAGGGAAGGCCACAATTAATCAACACTACAGCACATTTCATTGATCAAAAAGACGAGTGATGCATTTTAATGTAAGATTTTTTGTTCCAGTTAACATCTGCCTTTGTATGTAATAGCAAAATTCTAATTAAGACTTCATGCGTGACGACACCACTTCATGATTAATTCTATTATTGTCGTTTATATCTTCTTTTGAATAGTTCATTGGTAGTGTTCCAAATAGTTGAGTTATTGTATGAAAAAGAAGAGGAAGTGCCTAAAAGAATAGATAAATCATAGCAGAATTAGAAATATCATCACGTGCTAAATTTTATTTAAATCTTGGATCAACAGAAATGTTGTTTAGTAACCAAAAAAAATGTCAATTCAGGTTGAATTGTTCAGCTCCCAACTTAATTCCGGCTTATTAACCAAAGAAGAAATGCAGACATAAAATTGAGGAGACAATACCTCAAAAACCCTCTAAACACTTTTCCTGTCCCTGACAGATAAGCCAATCTTTGAATTGGCTGGTGTTTCCAGTAAAATCCTCCATGTTTAGTAAATATGTTTGGATAGGAATGCATGGGTGTGCCAAAAGCTCAGGGGTGGCTCCGGGGTTGGCAAATGCCTGACCCCATGCAGCACAAAATTTGCTAACACCCCACCCCCAGGAATGACAAGGTAGCAAATGCCCCGTAGTTGTCCAGGGAGTGTATGGGCAGACCTGGAATAAGTCACTTGCACTTATAAGAGGTCACGTGACCAATGAGTTGGATTAATCTTGCTGAAGCCAAAAATTATGGAGCACATAAAAATTATCTTACACCCGAAATTTGACAGGAAACACATTTAAGGGAGACATTTTTTGGCACTTTGATTTTTCAACAGAGTAGTGTGATTTGTATTGGCCGCTATATTAGATGGCATACTCTTGTCCTCCAACATGGCGGCCAAAAAAAACTACTTTTTGCTTGTATCTTAATTAATAAATGTTAAGATAGTTATGCTCGGATGTGCTGCAAACGATACCCCATCGTCTTTTCAACAATTTTCTTGAAGTTTAAGTGCAAAATTTCTGTTCAGAAAGAGGTACTTCATAGTTTTCCAGGAGTTTCATTAAGCATCGGAGATTGAAGAATTCTCTGTCTACTACGCATAATTCTCCAGCTAAATTTCGATGAAGTATGGCTATTTTTTTATTCACACGAATCAGACGTGGATATATGCTATGTAAAAAGAAATTATTCCCAGAAATGCATAATGTTAGCGCTTAACCACTTGCTTTGCATTCCCAAATAAATAACAAATACATAAAAGACTTTATTTATTATGCTACTAGCAGTTTTTAGCCCAACAAAACTAACAGGGGACGTGTAAAATATTAGACAGTCTGCTGAAGTGTGGAGAGTTGACTGTATGCTCAACGCGTTTTTATTTGCACACGAAAAATAATTAAATGAATAAATACCAATTATGAAACAAAACATGAAACAAAATAAAGTACATGATGAACAAATCATAGTCGCAAAGTTACGACAAGCCTTAGTTTCAGCGATAAGAATCAACTACCTTTACGAATAAAAAGGACGATTTGTTTGTGAACTGCTATGGAAATAAATTTGGCGATGCTTACCGTGTATAAATGACAGAGTATCAAATTGCTATGAAACAAATGCAAATTTTGAGATTTTTCTATTTTAACGATGACTTATAAAACGTGTAGAGGCCGGTATGCAGTGTTTTTTGTTTTGTAGCTACAACAAATAAAATTTGCTATTAGACCAAAATTTCCAGGCTTGTTATCAAGCTCTTTCTGGGAATTAGTTCTTCGCTCTTTCAAAATATTCTCCTGTTACTTTACACTACTCTCCTGCTACTGCAATTCTTAATGAAAACCCTGGTTTTAAAAATCACATTTTGCATGGTCACGTGGCCATGCAGCTACAAGCTTACCCATTTTAGGAAAATGGTGCGGGTATGAAAAAATAAATCACTATTATTTTGTTTGAGATATATGACCCACTAATCGTTTTTTTGAAGGCAAAATCATATAACTTTCATATTTTCAAAAAAATAATGTCACATGACGTCTTCGTGCAAATGGCCTATTGACTGATGGATAATGACTGAACCAAGAGACCTTGGCAGACAGTGGAAAATAAAAGATCACTGCCAGCTTGTGAGCAAATTTAAAAAATAGTCATTCATTCCTATAACGAAAACTCCGGCCGAAAACTAACAAATTTCAAAGTGCTAATATTTCAGCTCTAAATAATAAATGTTCCAGCAAAGAATTCAGTTTATTCTGACGTAGAAGACACAGAAATTATGGCAGCCGCATTCAAGGGAAAAACTAATTAATTTTAGCAATACGGAATATTATGAGATTTTTGCATACGTAAATGTTTAATTTCAATGAGCTCATGCTAGAACCGGATATAGCAGACATTCCTTAGCGAAAACCAAGCTCTTGAGAGGCCGACTTGCCCGACAGGGGAATTTTGCAGAAAATGACTGCTTAAGGGAACACAAAAACCACATCAGAAATCATTTAATTTGCCAGCCTTCATTGGGGCATTTAAAAAATGCTTCCAAAGGCTAACATTTATCCATTACAGCCATGCACTTTGATAAAATGTCAACGAAATCGAAACTGTGGGCGTTTGCTGGAACGATCATCTCCAATAATCGGAATTCTAGATCGAAGTCGACTAGAAAAGTTCAATAAAGTAATACTTACATATTTCACTCCTCTCAGTAGTTGTGGGAACAGTTTCACGCTCGTTAAAAGTAGTAATATGGGCTAAAAAGTTCTCAAAATTGCGTTGACATCAACCAAGTTTTAGGCGGAAGTGAAAGTGTCATGTGATATGAAGTATCACCTCCTTCTGTCACGGTGTTGGTGAACTGCTTTTTGGAGAGCCTGGGTCCAGTTCCATAAATAAAGAAAAAAACCAGTTAGAAATGCAAGTAGGCTATTTCTTATCCCTCTGAATCAAAAATCTTTAAGACAGGATGGATCAAAATATACTTTGTTTATCAAGTGACTAGCCTTTCACACAGAAATCCTTTTGATTGCCCTATTTGATCTAAAAAACAGAATGAAAAAAATTGCAAATTTTTGACCAAAACAATGGACTAACTCCTTCGAAAAATACAAATTAAATATGTTGCCACTTATTTATTTCGATATTTTTATCGTCTAGAATCTAGAAAGTCATGAAACACTTTTGATATGCCTATTTGAACCGACAATAAACCGACAATAAAATAAACATTGAAATTTTTCACAAAAACCATGGACTAACCTCTTTGGAAAAATGCACATTTTGCCACGTTTTTAAATTCGATAATGTTATCGTCTAGAAAGGCTAATTTTCTGTCTAGAACTTAATCTAAACAACTTTTATGGGCCTATTTGATCTTCACAACAAAGAACCCTTCTTCCCCACCCCTACTCCATTACGCTGGCCGTCAATAAATCCCCCGCGGTTAGTTTTTTATCACGCGCGCTCGACGGACTTTGAAGAGAAAATAGAGGGTCTGTGAATCAGCCTTTCCAGACGATATAAAAATACGCGGATGAAAAAAGTGAAAAAATTTACATTTATGCTAAGGGACAGGAGCCCACAACCCTGTAAGGGATTAGTCCTTGGTTTGGTCGAAAATTTGAACTTTTTTCATTCTCTGTTTTTTAGATCAAATAGACTCAAAGAAAGTCTTTCATGACGTTCTAGATAAAAATTAGCCTTTCTAGACTATAGAAAGATCGAATTAAAAAAGTAGCAAAATTCGCGTTTTTGCTAGCTAAGGGGTAGTCCATGTTTTGGTCAGTCAAAAATTTGAATTTTTTTCATTTTCTGTTTTTTAGATCAAGTAGGCCCACAAAAAGTCTTTCATAACGTTCTAGATAGAAAATGAACCTTTCTAGACAATAAAGATATCGAATTTAAAAAGTGGGAAAATTTGCGTTTTTGCTAAGGGGTAAGTCATGTTTTGGTCAAAAATTTGAATTTTTTTCATTCTCTGTTTTTTAGATAAAATAGGCCAATGAAAAATCTTTGATGACGTTCTACATAGAAAATTAGCCTTTCTAGACGATAAAGATACTGAATTAAAAAAGTGGTCTCTTTTTTTTTTTTTTTTTTTTTTATTTGTTTTTTTTTTTTTTTATCAAATAGACCCAAAGAAACTCTTTCATGACGTTCTAGAGGGTCTCAATGGGGTTAGCCGATAGGCGTAAACCGGCCAAAAATTTAGTCGATAGCCGTAAAAACTGAAAAATTTTAACCGTTAGCCGTAAATAGGGTAAAAAAGAGTTAACCGTAAAAGAAATTGTTCCCCAGATTTGCTACTTTTAAGGAAGGTACTAAACTCACTTATGGTTACGTTTTTTATTTCCCGGCTATTGTGACTCCGTACGCAAGTTAGGTAAAGCGCCCTTTAGGTGTTCGGACCAAGACCCATTTCCATTTCCGCCGTTCTCTCGAGGAACTAATTTTTTTTTTCCATAGCAAAAGTGTGGCTTCTTGCTGGGAACTAATATTTGCGATTTTCAGAAGGTCGCGCCCTCGAAACACTAGTGAAACAACACGCAGGGAGTCTCACTGTTTGTAAAACACGTTGCTGATAAACAAAATTTCCCTGTTTTTCTCTTACGCTACGGTAGACATTGCCATGCCATGCCTAGTCCCTGTAAGGCGTCTTCCCACGCAGTCTCGATCAAGGCACTTCGATGACGAACTCGCTCGGACCAGGTGACCCGAAACGCATTAGCCGCGCGAAATAATGAGGCCTACGGACAAGGCAACGGCTGATAGTGGTTCCATACAGTCCTTCGCTATCATTAAAAACACTGAACACGGGAATTTTGTTATTGGCCGTTTTCACACTAGAGCTAGAAACGGATTATCCGTCTGAGACTAGCCTGTGTACAGTCGCCCCCTTCCGCCTTCCCGACAGACACCCCTTCTCCGATTTTTTTCTGAGGGGAGGGGGCGGCTGTACACAGGCTATCTGGAACGGATAATCCCGTCTTCAAACTGTCCGTCGAAATTGAAGGATAAAGTCAGGCGGATTGTTCATTCAAAATTAAAACTATTAATTTCATTTTCAAATTAAGACGTATTTACCTATCTGACGCGAATCATCAAACGGATAACCCGTCTCACACGAATAATCCTCAGTCTCTAGTGTGAAAACGGCCATTTCTGTTGTAATGAATGTCGCGCCCCGGCCTTGAGTTGGACGTTCGCGTGTGTGCTTTGCTTTTTCACAAAGATTATTTTTAAATTGACTATTGACATTTCTATGTGTAAAATAATATTAGAAGTGGAATACTTTATAAAAAGTATGATCTATCAAATGTTAAAATTTTTCAAAAGAATAGCTTGTTTCACATCCCGAGATGATCTGAAGACCTTTATTTTGCTTTAAAGATACAAAAAATACAGGTTAATTAATATTTAACTTTTTGAAACAAAAGAAGTTAATTTTTAACTTTTTTGTTAACCGTAACTGAAAAAAAATTGCCGATAGCCGTGAAAGAGCCAAAATTTTAGCCGATAACCGTAAATACCACCACCCCATTGAGACCCTCGTTCTAGATAGAAAATTAGGCTTTCTAGACTATGGAAAGATCGATTTTAAAAAGTGGCATAATTTTCATTTTCCGAAAGGGGTTAGGCCATGATTTTGGTCAAAAATTCGAGATTTCTATATTCTCTGTTTTTCAGATGAAGTAGGCCAACAAAAGTTTTTGACGAAGTTCTAAATAGAAAATTAGCCTTTCTACACTACAAAAACAACGGTTTATAAACGTCGCAAAATCTGCATTTTTCCAAAGGGGTTAATCCATTGATTTGGTCAAAAATTTTTGGTCTTTTCATTCTTGACTTTTGGGCAATACAGGCCGAGAAAAAGTCTTTGCTGACGTTCTAGAAAAAAAAAATTAGCCTTTCTATACTATAAAAACATCAATTTCGAAAAATTGGCGAAATTTGCATTTTTTCGAAGGGGTTAATCTATAATTTTCGTAAAAAATACGAAATTTCGCTATTCTTCCTTTTTAGGCCAAATAGGCTGAAAACGTCACTGGAAACGCGTTCTGGAGAGGAAAATAGCCTTTCTAGACTATAAAAACATCGATTGATAAAAGTTGCAAAATTTGCATTTTTCGAAAGGGGTTAGTTCACGGTTTTGGTCAAAAATTCAAAGTTCGAATTGTTTTAATCTTGATTTTTGGCAAGAGCCTTAATAGTCCTATTATGGCTCTTGTTTTTGGTCAATGTAGGGGGAGGAAAGGCATTGTATGACGTTCTAGATAGAAACTAGCTTTTCTAGACTATAAAAACATTGGTTGATAGAAGACGCAGAATCAGCATTTTCAATAGGTGTTAGACCACGGTTTTGGTCAAAAATTTCAAATTTCTTTATTCTCTGTTCTATAGATGAAATAGGCCAAGAAATGTCTTTGACGAAGTTTTAGATAGAAAACTAGCCTTTCTACACTATAAAAAGAACTCTTGATAAAAGTCGCATAATCTGTATGATTTTTGGTCAAACATTTTTAATTTCTTCATTCTTGGTTTTTTAGATCAAATAAGCCTATAGAAAAGTCTTTCATGACGTTTTAGATGGAAAACTAGTTTAGGTGATATCGTGAAAAATTTTTCTTTAAAGGTGGCTATTATCTTCTCTTAATCTCCTACTACCAGCTCCTTTTCTCTCTAACATGAAATCGAGGCTGAATAAAATGGCTATATGTACCAGCTTAGCCCTCGAGTTTTTCGTAAAAAACTGGAACAATTTTGAAAGAAACAAGTTTCTTTTGTCTGAAAATGGATCGTTAAACTCGAAAAGCGCTCGGTATAATCCACCAAAAAAAAATTTTGAACAAAGATACTGTGACACGCCCCAGAAGAAGCACGGTATTTATCATATCGCTAAGTCTAAGGAGATATATGAGCATGTTGGTTTTGTTGTGGAGTGCGTTTCTTAGATTTTGTTTAGTTTCAACGTTTAGCCTTGCTTTCAAGTTAAATTCATTTTCACTGTTGTCGGCTTTTAAAAACATAGTTATAACTCAAAACGTATGCCAGAATTTGAAACCACGAACTACCTAACCAAAAAGAGGGTGCTTTAATCTATCAAAGACAGCTTAAGACCATCGTCAAACCTTTTCTGTCCACTGGGTCAAGCAAAACGGCCCTAGCTTCCGGACTGTCAAACAACCAATCAGAGATGAGCTGACAATGGTGCGTAGTACCCAGTGTAAGTCACGTACAGTGTTATGATAAGCGGAAAAGGTTCACTTCAAAATGAGAATTGTTGCCAAAAACTAAGTTCAATTTTTGATTACAATGTTAAAAACAACGGAATATGAAAAAGGATTGACGTAAAGAATACAGTTTGGGTGATGGGCTCTGGGTTGAAGAAAATAAATTTCCTTACCTCTTAGATCTTTCGGACTAATCCTACAAAATCATCTCCTCCAAACTCCGGTTTACTTGCAGTCTTATCCTTGAAAAGCCACGTTATGGTGATGTTACACGGGACGATTCGCAACGACGGTTTTTAGCGCAACACAGCGTTGCAATGCAGGAACAATGTTGCAACGCTGCCTTGCGCTGATAATCATCATTTGAAGTCAGTTCTCCCGGGCTAGCATTCCCGGGAATCCTTGGTACGCTCACGCTTTCGCAATCGATTTAGCCATGTCACTCTTTATATCGGCCCGCCGTCCCAGATAAAAACTGTAAAAAGGTACACTAAACTTATATATTGACGGCAGCATGAAAGACTGAAAGACCAAATAATTTTATCCTTCTTGAATCGTCCAAGACTTTCTTCCAGACAAAAAAAATCCTACAATTTCCTCTTCTTTAATTCTGGCAACACGCTTTATACTCTACTCAAATTAATGAGGAACAACACAGGATTGATTTGTTTCTTTTGAGCCAAGAATGATTAGTGAAACACTTCAATTAAAATAAACGATTCTCTCTGGCCCATGTTTTACTGTAAAAGACAAAACTGACTGGGTAAAGGTCGTTAATTAAGGATGACTTTTCCCTGGCTCCAAATGTCCCTTGTCCGAATAATTAGTTAAAATAAGACGATAAATTAAACCGCGCCTACGGTTTTTAAAGTCCCCTAGGAAATTTTTCTTCTACAGGTTGTGCTTTGTTTTAGCAACTTTGCCGCTTAACTGAGCTTTGCCTAGCTTCTTGATCGGTTCAAAAGGTAGCTTTAATCAAATCCAAAAGGCTCAAACCTCTAATACAAAGCTATATTGAGTTTTCGGCAAAACATCTGACAATTTTGCTCTAGTTGCGGAAGCTATAACAACTTCTTGCTCATGTTTCTGTTCTGTACTGCCAGCTTCTTATGTAGTTTAAGGCCCGGGTCTTATTGGTTTACCTAACAAAAAGTGATTTGTTGGCTATCATGTCGACAAAAAAGGAAGGAACAGAGTCAAAACTTAGTACGCAAGAAAGACCTCATCATCTTTCATTTTTACGGTTTAACTCGCTCCACTGTCTTTTCCCCTGGCTTGTTCCACCGCAGGTTACATGGTCTGTGGCAGCAACTAGCACAGTAACGGGTTGGGGAGTTTCAGTTTGCCATCCAAAATACAGTCCTATGGTTTGGAGTTTCTCAGCAATTTTGTAGTCAATCGTAATGCAAGGAGAAACTGTTTCGACGCCAGTACACTAGCCTTTCAGCGAAATATATCCGTCTGTCAACAGCCGGGCTGAACTGCCCGTCTGTCTTGCTACATGAAGTTTATAACACTTAACGGTTATTAACTTTACTTTCAACTCTCTTTTTAGTTCCTGTTAGTTCACCTTGCACTCGCTGTTGGCGCTGGAGTTGTCATAGCCTGAGGGTAGGTCCAAAGATATGTCCTCTTCCCGACCAGAGTCATCTCTTGAACTCATAACCTCATGTGATGTCGGCTCCTCACCACAGCCGCTATGAAGTGCCACATTTTCGACAAAGTGTTCTTTTCTAAACTGAAAAGGTACTCCAGTCTTGCACGAAACAGTTACTTTCCCCAAACCAATAACAACGATTGCTTGTTTCATCTCAACGGTCTTTTCCAATAGGTAATCCCCCTCTTTTAACAGAACAATTTGATTTAATTCCTCACGCTCTGTGATTTCTTGAAGAACAGTGCGCAATTCATCTGAGCTTTTAACAACGTCGATTTGTAGAGCTCCATAACGTTCAATGACTGAAGAAATATCCCGACCAGAACTCAAGTGATTAAAGACAGCAGCAGCAGCCAAGGCTTCGTGTTTCCTCCCTAACTCTGCTAAACTCGTTGCCTTGGTGTGGTATCCAAGAAACCAAGAAGGATCTGCTCTAATAGAAGACTCTGAATCTTTTAACGCAAGCTCCAATAAGGATTCCCGATCATTCATGTTCCGGTTTTTCTCTGCTAATTTCAAGTAGGTTGACGCTCTAGCTGTAAGGAGCTGTGGGTCTTCTGAACATATGGCTAATGCCTTGCTGTAGTGAGATAAGGCCTCATCTAATTGGCCACGATTGAGGCTTTCCTTAGCTTTTTCTTTGAGCATTTTGATTGTATCAACTGAGGATGACAGTTCTATGTTCTCAGTGTAAACAGTTTTATCCAGGCGCAGTAGAACATCTTTAGTGCACACAATTTGGACTTTTCCCACACCAACCATTACTGCGTTCGCTGGAACTTTCATTGACTCCGTCAACTCATATCTTCCTTCCTTGACCAAAATCACAAGATTCCTTCCGGCCTCTCTCCTGACTAGTTGAAGGAGTTCATCAACTGTAGCAATCACCTTTATACTGTAATGTCCGAAGTGCTCCACGACGGCTGGTATTCCAGAGCATTGGGATGGGAAAAAGTGTCTGGCAACAGCAGCCGTAGCAAGACTTGGACCTCTCTGTCCAAGTTTAGAGAGACAAACAGCTTTCCAGTAGTAGCCTTTCACCCAAGAGGGATCTGCAGTTAACGCCACATTCGCGTCTTGACAGGCTAATTGAAGAAATTTCCGTTTTTCCTCTGCAGCAAGGCCATGTTGCTCTGAAAGTTTCACATACGTTGCTGCCCTATTAGTTAGCAGCTTAGCATCATTAGGGCATTCATTAAGTACTCGGTTGTAAAGATTTAGTGCCCTGGAATAACAACCGGATTTGAAGCAATCATTAGCTAAGTTTTTTACGTTTCTGGCTAAAAGTACTTTCCTGTCGCAACGAGCACGTGATGAAAAATGATGGTTGGATGCTTGTTTCGCAAAGCACTGCCACAGTTGTTCTAGGCGTTTGAAAGTCCCTCCCTGATTCCCAAGGAAAAGGTGTACCATTTCCATAAAGTAGTTCGCTTCTGCAACGTCCGGGTGGTTATCTTCGTACATTTTCTTTCGAAGTGATATTAACTTCTCTGCAACACTACGGTAAAAGTGTCCCTCTTGCTTGCTAAGTTTACTTCCTATGTTTAGATGGGCGTTGAAACACGTCATTAAATTCTCCAGGACGGTAGACGCATGTTCATAGCTACTTTCATCGACTTCATGTTTGCTGTCACTTATAACTCTTGCGACAGCTCCGCTTTGGATATCTTTGTACAGATCAGGCCACCTGTCTACCAAAATATTGCAAAGTATATTCTCAGCCCTGTAAGGGTCAAAACATCTTATGACAGTAAGGGCGCTCGTTATTCCCCTGAGGTAATAATCTGACGCTGGGGGTTGTTTCTTTGCAATTTGCAGCATTTCTTCAGCATATACTCGAGCCTCTTGTAGCTTGTCGTCATTATAGAAATGCATAGTTACAAACTGTAAGACACGAAGCAGTTCATGGTGGTCAGAGGGATAGATCTTACGGGCAAGTTCAAGGGCCCTCAGATGACGTTTCAAAACGCATTCGAAGTTACCAGCAGATATGAAATTCTCTGCTCTTCCTATCATGATCTGGAGATTTACAACATTCTCGTCACTCAACGATAAGCCTTCGAGCTCTAACAAAGCTTCATAGTTTTCCTTCCATTTCCCTTCTGATGCGTAGTAGGATGCAATGTGCTCAAGGACATGGTACTTAACACGATCCATAATCACAAAACCAGACTTTTCAAACTCAGCCATCTTGTGCACGGTTTCTTGAGCCAATGTTTTTGCTTCATCGTAGTTCTCACGCCCAGGAACATTCCTTTTACTGATAGCTGCGCAGGTCATCATAGTAAGAAGTATATTTGGATCCGGAGAACCTCTCACTTTGCGAACTTTCAAACTGACATCCCATAATTCCTTTCGTAGTGTAAAGAAGAATACATCACTTTCAATTAAAATGCCGACAAACGTGAACAAATCGATGATACTATCATCGTTGCAAAGAAAAGGAGCAAATTTCTCTTCTTGTGAATCAATTTCATCTTCTATATGATTCTTAAGTTTGCGAAAGTTAAGAAGAAGGGCAATGGCAATTCTTCTCTCTTCATCTTTCAGTTCTGATAGATAACCCGCGGCGGATCTAGACTTTGAAGATTTAGAACAATTTTGTAGCGCAAAATTAAGAAGTCGGGAGGCCGCCACCAATGTCTCTAGCTTCTGCGTTACAGTAAGACTGTCTCTGACCACTTCCTGGATAAGTTTATGGACATGAAATACCCTGTTTTGGCTGCTGACTGAGAAGAGGGAGTAACTTGACAGTACCCTCAGGAGCATTGCAATTTCAATATTGCAACAAGCTTTTTCTTTCAATGCGTCCTGATCTAATTCAGGCAAACCTGGATTGATGACCGCAAAAGGTACATTCTCTGATTCCAGGAAGGCCGCAATGCGCATCATGCTGGCAGCAGCTGGTGATTGTTCTTTGACATATGCAAAGTTCATCTCCCAAGTGGTATGAACTGATAACCGATGCTGAGCCTCCATACTGAGCGCTGTAGCAGGCTGTTGCTTTAACAGACGCAACTTGACCTCTCGGTACTTTTTTAAGTAATCTGCAAAACTCAACGGAATGGGACTGGCAGTTATGTATGCTGCCGCCTGCTCGAGGGCTAGTGGTAATGCTCCAAGCTCTTTTGTCAGGGCAACCGCGTCTGGTTCAAGGGATTTTCCTTCAAGACCCTTTCTTTTCATCAGAAACAATACGCCTTCCTCCTCACTGAAACACTGCAGTTCTAAATAATCTTCACACGAGTTCTTCAAGAAAGTTCTTGCATCTCTGGCATTTTGTCTGGTTGTGAGTAGTATGTGGCCTCGCTTAGGTGATTTACTATTTCTTTGCCAAGGTCCTTTGCATATCTTTTTAACACCTGTTGGGCACGTTGGGTCTTGTAACTCATCTACATTGTCTACAACAAGAAGCCATGGGAGCTCCTTATTCGACAACCAGGTAAGGAAGTGGGTCAGTGTTTCATCGATACTGGCGCTCTTTGGAGTGAAAATATTCTTAAGAGCAAGAACCTCAGCAACTGATTTATTTATATTTTCATCGCTTTCACCGTTGATCCAGAAAACGCCCCCTGGGAATCGACTTTTGTTAATCCACGCGAATTCTACGGCCAGCGACGTCTTGCCACAGCCGCCAAGCCCGCATATCGTTTTTGTACAACAGGAAGTTTCTGCACCACTTTGAACACTACTCTCCAGAACAAGATTCTTTTCAAGCCAACTCAGAGCTGTTGTGCGCCCAGTAAATGAAGGTAACCTACTTGGTGCGGTGCAAAATATGTCCTCGTCACTGCCCGTCTCTGCTTGAAAACCATTATCTTTGAAGCTATCCACCACTTCCTTTACATCCATGAAATCCTTCTGTAAGCCAGAAATCTTGGTTTCGGTTGTATTCATCTTGATGGTAACCTTTTGCACTGCACTTTTTACACTCGCACTCTCAGTGGAGAGGTAGGCCTCTACATCTCTTAACTGAGTTTCCAGCTCCTCCCTCAACTCGCGCATGTCTTCCCTGTTCAGGTCACCTTGTTCTTTTACTTCAGATAAGTCGCTCTGAATATCGACTTCAAGTTTCTCCGCTTGTGCTTTTAACGCACCAATGTCGTCTTTGTTCACACCAGCTATTTTTTCTACGTCAGACAAATCTTTCTGAGCTGCCATGTACAATTTCTTAGTGTCTGCATCTACTTGAGCAACTTTCGTCTGAACATCAGTTAAATCACCTTGGCATTTTGTCAGATCTGATGCAAGCGACTGACGTAACAAATGAAGGGCCTCCATTTCAGAATTCCTGACATTGACCAGACCTTGATGGAATAAGTCTTGCAAGTGTTGGGAAGCCTTTTGGGCATCTTTGTCCGCATTAAACACTGGGTCACTCAACAAATTATTCAGATGCGAAAATATGGTTGGCACATCGACATCTTGAATCTCTTGCTTTGGAGAATGCGCCCAATGATTCCTACACTCATCTCTCGCTGCACATAGAACTGTTTTATTTACTGGGGGAGTGAGAAAAGGACACCATTCCATTAAGTTTAGGAGACCACCAATGTCCGTTGTTTCAGCGTCGACAACGTCCATTTTCCTGGTTCCAAGAGTTGGCATGAAGAGTTTAGCTATTTCCCACGCCCCAGCCGGAGATCCCCATTGATTTTTGTCACTGTTGTTCCAGCATATCTTTGGTCGTGGTGCCATGTGATGACGTGACAATTCCGCTTCCCATGTAGTACAAGAAGCACATTTGGCAGCACGAGATGAACAAGTGCATGGTGAAAGAGATTGGAGCGGAGGGCTTGAAATGAGGTTTCGGTACCAGGCTTCCATTTCCTTTTGGATTTTTGGTGAAATTCCATTTTTGGCAATGTTCAGAGCGCATCCAACCAAAACCCAGTTTTTGTGTTCTTTCTTGTCAAGATCTGCCACCCAACCTCCGGTCGCCATTACCTTGTCTTCTAACCAAGGCTGAAAATCTAAGAGGGGCAGTTAACATGTAGAGTTCAGTTGAATATGAAACTCCTCTCTTTCTGCACTATAAATACATACTTTACGTCTTGCATATAACCAATGTTTAAAAATTCGTGTCCAAATATAAATTTCACACCGTTTCTTCATGTAAAAAATTCAAACAATCCCCCTTAGCATGTACACTCTTTGTAACTCTGACTACAAAGCTACGCAGCAGGAGAAAAAGTTTCAGTTTTTTTAACCCTTTAAGCCCCAATATCCAAATACAAATTCTCTAAACTGACCTCTATACGATTCCATAAAGAATAAGTTGAGAGAATTTGATAAAAGATCAAAGCATTTTCCCTTAGGTGATTATTTCATAAATTCTCACAACCTTTTCTCTTGATTGTGTTTTGATAATGTAAAGAGAAAATTGATGTTTGTCATTTCGAGTCATTTTTGGGACTTAAATATTCAACATTTGTAAACTTCCGTAATATTGATTGTTATAATTTTCCACCTGATAATATTTTGTATCCGTCGCCGTAATTTTTATGCCACCTTTGAAAATTTTAATTGAGGAGGCCTAATTAACATAAGCTTTATAGTTTCCTTTAGGCCTCCTCGCTATTTCTTCCTACATTTTTTTTGGCATCTTTTTGTGATTGTAATCGTATGGCAAATAAATATTAAATACAAATACAAGGGTTAATAGACATTTGTGCAAATAATTTAGTATTTAAACTCAACTTTTAATCTCAATGTTGTACTAGTTAACCAGTATTGAGATTAAATCCAGGTTTATCCTTGGTTAAAACAAAGAAAATAACCTTGGGAAAAGAACAGAGGAAATTTACTACTCCTCACCCTAAGGTATCAAAATATGCTAAACTCTTGAAAACTCTGAATAATTTCGTGATTATTAAGCGTGACTCTCTCTAATGAATTTTGCTTCCAGAGCGTAGTTATTACACCGGATCATGAACAGCACTGTGTGTGCGACATACTTCACAAAGTATGGCCAAAACAGAAAAATGAAATTCATGATAACACAATAGCTGTTTACCGAGACCGAAGAAAAGTGAAATCTTAATCGATTAACAAATGCAAATTTAATATTTCAGCCTTGCCTTCCATTTCCCATCGAATGTTAAATCTTTTGGTTTTGAGGGTAGAACTTTTAGAAATTGTAGTAAACCTTAAAATCACTGTTTACTAAATGATTCTGTTTTTTTTTTCTTCACAAAAATCGACGAATTCAGGTGAAAAACATTTATTCGTCTGTGCTATGTCACAGTACGCCCTGGCTCCAAAGAATAAATCAAACGTTTCCGCGAAGCAGTAACGCGGGTGCTTTAACTGCTCAGACGGACACACTACCTATTTCGCGACATTTCGATATGTAGTTTAAAGTAGGATTTCTTACCTTAGGTCTTACCTTACTTGATCATAGGCTTGTTGCACTTGGTGGAGATAATTCAGACTGAAATAATGGCTTCCCTTGCAGCAAATCTATAACTCTATCGAAATCGAAAGCGGAAATGATAAAGCTGATTTAAGGTACACGCGTTGTTGACCAAGCGTGAGGCCGATATAGATAGCTACTGGCCAAGTTTTATTTTCGTTTTGTTATTGAAATGCAGGCGGTACAGAGCGAGCGATACCGAGAGGGAAGATGCAGTCAAAACTCTCTACATAACAACATTGCGCTTCAAAAATCATCTTTCCATAAACAGCAATTAGAGACGAACGATGGACAAACAATGTAATCCCTGTATTTTGCACAGGTTACAAGCTTTGTTTTGTAAAACTATTCAGTATATGTGAACTTCGGGTCTCTGTTGTATTGATATACCCGTATTTACTCGATTCAGTGTCAAGTTAACGCCATAGGTAAACATCATAGGTGGAGGCAAAAATAACGCAACCCGGCCTAGATTGAACTTCGCACCCAAACAGAAGAATGCAGCGTTGAAATTTTAAGGTTTTGGATAGGTGGATGATGGAAAGAGGTAGTAGCACATGGAGGAGGTTTGATATAAGTAATGCAGGAGTCAGCTAGTCTTCAAGGGGAGGTCGGCCTGAGTGATTTCAATTTCCGGGCAACAACTTTAGAACGAAAAACACTCTTCCATAGAGTAGTTGCATATCTGCAGTCAAATGTCAGGGTAAAAATCTGTCACAGTACAGGGCGGTTTTTAGCGCTTTTTTCAGTTTTATGACAGCTAACGGTCTGTGAAATAGCCTACCCTACACGTGATGTCAATAAGTTCAAAAAGATAACATTTGATCAAAAGTCAAAAGTCAAAAACAGTTTTGATATAGCTCTGTTTGCAGTTTTTACAGAAAAAACGACATTGTTCACGGTCTAGCTAGGGCCTCCTTGTTCAAACATGCATGTTCATGGAGAGCCTGTAGTGTTGAAGAATCCCAGTAATTGATTTGATGACAGAGAAACAAACTCATATATGGACATAATAAAATGCTTATTTATTGATGACTGATTCATTTGTTAATTCATTGCACATTGAAATGGAGGCATTTGATTGTTTAGGCAGTGGTTGACCATAGTGGCATTCATCAATATGACCTATAGTAGTCTAATTGTTGAAGTATTTTTTCCTGAACTGGGTAAACAGTAGTAAGTGGTGCAAAGCCTTGATTAGATTTCTACTATTGTATAGTAGCATTTAATGGCCGTTTGAATGATAAGTGCATCAGCCCATGTTGAATTTTCGGTATTACTCTCAATAAATCTCTGGGTTGTCTCTCATAAATTGAACCCCAGCAGTACGTATATGCGTATGATGGTTGCTATTGCCATATAATTGATGTGATACAGATCTAAAGAAACAATCACCTGCACCGTCAACATCTATTGATTGTAAGCCAAGTTCACCTAATCTTGACTGCATCAAATTCTCAGAGGAAATAGGAGAGTTCAACTGCATTGTTGAACTGTGATTTTGCATAGAAGGTCTAATTATAACTTCATGATGATCAGTGTTGTATTGAGTAGGTCCTGGCATTCTTCTCAAAATCTTTACTTAGTTTGAAATTTACAAAAACATGGTCAAGAACACAATTGCAAGAAAACAAAGATAAAAGACGGCGACATTATCCTATTTGTCTGAATAAGAAAGACAGCAAATAAGCTTTCTTGGATAATTTTATTTAAGTTAATTATCTTTGGATCGCATTTGTTATTACATTTATCGAAGATGAAGTTTTCTCACCTTATTAACATAGCGATGGATCTTTGAAGAGTTGGTTTTCGTTGAAATCTTTTTGAAAAATGGCTTCAACATTTATTCTTCTCGTTGAAGACCTCTTAGAAACGGCAGTGGAATACTGCTCGGTTCAAAAACATCTAGAACAGCAAGAGCACGTTTAATTTTTTAAGATGATATAAGTTAGCTTTGATAATTGTTCGCTTTGATTCTCGATAAATCAGGGGCACCCAGCGGCAATTTTCGGGAAAATATCTGTTCGGAAGACGATTTTAGATCTAGAATTTTCGGAGCTTTGGTGTAAAATTTCTTGCTTGCCTACCTCTCCTAGGATTTTTCGAACATCTACAAAATGGTATAATTACCCATTTTTAACGGATTTTGACCCTAAAAAAAAGCCACCTAGAATTTTCGGGAGCCTTTTCCTTGAAATTTTTTAAAGAAGGTAAGTTTTTATCCCTTAATTTTCGGATCACTAGACTTTCAGCTAGGAAATAACAGATGAAAAGTTTTTAGGAAATAAAAATATGCCTATATCTACCGTTTGAATATTAAAAATACGTTCAACAATGTTATGTTAAGTTGTTTTTGAACTATATCCTCGTTGGGTGCCCTTGATGAATTTCACGATGGAAGGTTTACTTTAAGTGATCGCTCGAAATTTGTCTCTCCAAATTCACTCTTAAAAACTAGTGCATCGTAAAGGTTGGGGAACGTGTCCTTCCCCAAAAGCTATAATCTTTCTCTTGACTGTCCTCCATGCCTCGTGCGTTTCAAAATGGCGGATAAGATTTCAATAAGCCAGCGATATATCCCAGTCAGCGATATATCCCTAACAATGTAACGTTGAAAAAACGACAGAAACCGTCTGCATTTTAAGACCGGTGCCAGCCTTCGGCTGGGCCCCGGTAAAAGCATAAATGTCAGGGTAAGAATCTGTCACAGTACAGGAAGGTTTTAAAAAAGAAACTCGGCTCGTTATTTCTACACTGACACATTAAGCCGCTGTTTTTTCTACAAGTTCAAAATTAAAAAACTCAAAACCTTTAATATAGCCTCGTTTTCCAAAAAACGAATTGTTCATACCTAGGGCCTCCTTGTTCTAGCCGCATTGTTTTCTGTAACGTAAATTGTTAAATAATATCTACACATTTCTGAACTGCTTACTCTATTATGAAGGCTATTCAGTGAGAATCACTTTTATGTTAGCAATGGTCCTTATTATAAGGCATTGCTGCGAGAAACAAGGAAAACGTTTGGGGTGACCTCAGCTGGAAAGTGTTCCCAGCCAAATCCTTCTACGTACAAGAGGAAACGTTGCTGCCTCCGATTGTTTGGAAACGATTTTGGAAACCTCGACAACTTTTACCTCCAATTGTTTGGAAACGATTTTGAATCATGACCTCCTGTTAAAATATCTTCAGTGAAATGAGCCACACGTTTCGACTGTCTTTTTTCCCCTCTCCGTTACATCACAGGTCATGTGGTGGGAGGCAACGACTAGGTAAGCAGCTTTGATGGAGGTAGGCGATGGGGGAGTTTCAGTTTGTCACCCAAAATACATTCCGACGGATGGAAGCGTCAAGAAAATTTGCCTCCAATTACAAGGGGAATTATACGTTTCTCTAAGTAATTACATTAGCTAGTAAGCCGAAATACATCTGTGTAGCAGTACGCTGGCGTACTAAGCAGCCCGTTTTTGGCTGTTTACCTGGCTAAATTGTTTTTACGACACGTAACTGCTTTGCGTTTAATTCCCTTTTTTAGTTCAGGGGGTTAGTTCACCTTGCACTCGCTGTCGACTTTGGAGGCGTCATACCCTGAGGGCGAGGCCAAAGTTATATCTTCTTCCTGACCAAAAAGACTTGTCGAACTCGTAGTCTCTAGTGATTCTGGCGCATCACCACAGTCTCCCTGAAGTTCAACATTCTCGACAAAATGTTCCTTTCTAAAGTTAAAAGGTGCGCCAGTCTTGCACGAAACAATTACTTTCCCTAGACCAACAACAATGATTGCTGGATTGATCTCAACGCTCTTTTCAAATAGGTACTCTCCTTCTTTCATTAAAACAATTTGATTTACTCCTTCAGGCTCCTCTGTTTCTTCAAGAACAGTGCTCAATTCATCTGAGCTTTCAACAACATGAATCTGCAACGCTCCATAACGTTGAATGACTGACGAAATATCCCGACCAGAGCTCAAGTGGTTAAACACTGCAGCAGAGGCCAAGGCTTCGTGTTTCCTCCCCAACTCTGTCATAATCGCAGCTCTGGTGGAGTAGCCAAGTAACCAAGAAGGGTCAGCTCTGATGGTGGCTTTGGTGTCTTCCAGACCAAGCTCCAGCAACGATTCCCGCTCACACGTGTTGCTCTTTTCTTTCGCTGCTTTCAAGTAAGTCGAAGCCCTAGCTGTAAGAAGCTGTGTGTTTTCTGGACATGTCGCCAATACCTTGCTATACACAGACAACGCCTGGTCTAACTGTCCACGATCGAGGCAATTTTTAGCATCCGCTTCGTTCACTCTGATAAAATCCGCGGATGGTGTTAGTTCAATGTTGTCGATGTAAACAGTTTTATCCAGGAACAGTGGAACGCCTTTGGCGCAGGTGATTTCGACTTCACCAAGGCCAACTATCACTGCATTTGATGGAACCTTCAAAGGCTGAGTTAGTCCATATTTCCCACTGCAAACAACAATTACGAGACTGTTTTCACTTATCTCTACGGCGCGCCCGAGATCTTCAGAAGTAGCTACTTCTTTTACAATGTAGCATCCAAAATGCTCGACAACAGCAGGTATTTGGGTACATTGTAGTGGAAACAGGCATTCAGCAACTGCAGCTGCAGCAAGTGATGCGCCTCTCTGCCCAAGTTCAGCAAGACAAACAGCCTTCCAGTAGTATCCCTTCACCCAAGAAGGATCTGCAGATATCGCGCTTATAGAGTCTTGGAGAGCACTTTGAAGAATGTTCTGCTGCTCTTTAAAAGGTTGACTCTGTGCTTTCTGTTTAGAAAGCTTGACTTGCGCAACAACTCTGTTAGTTAATAACTTTGCATCTCCTTGATTCAGGTTTAAGGCTTTGTTATAGAATTCAAGTGACCTCGAATAGTCACCTAAATTGAAAAAACAGTTACCTGCATCTCTGTAACGACTCGATTGGTTCAGACCTGTGTCTGCACATGGTCCACTTTGCACTGTTCAGAACGTCCCTGGCGATTAGAAGCAAATACCCGTAACTGACGACAAGCAAATGCACCCTTTTCATCAGTTCCTAGGAGCAACTTCACTGCTGTTAAAAAGGAATATGCCTCTAGCATATCTGGAAAGTTAGAGCCATAATAATGCCTTCGAAGGGACACAAATATTTCACCGATTCGCAGGTACATAGCCAACCTTTCTGCAGGAAAGTTTGGTTCACTGCCCTCGCTTAAAGCTATGGCAAAGCTCCTCATTATGCTGAGCAGAGTAATGGCGACGACTTCTTCGCTTCCGTCATCTACATAAGGAATACAGTTATTTACATAGCCATCTTTTACACAACTATATATATGGGGCCATCTGTTTTCTAAATTCTCTAGTGAACCTGCTTCCATGGCTATGTGGTTTGATTGACACATAAAACTAGAAAACTTCCTCAGTCCCATCACCACGTCGTCAGACGAAGGAGGTAGCTTCATATAAATATCTCGCATTTCTTTGGCACACATTTTAGCTTCCTTAAATTTGCCGTTGTTGGAGAGCGTGACGTTGGCCAACTCAAGTAGAAGCAGCAACTTTGGGTCATCCCCAGGGTAAACTCTTCTTGCAATCTCTAAAGCTTTCATTACGCGTTTAAACGCTAATTCAGAGCTATTGCCTTTCTGGTATTCTAACTCCGCGATTTTCATTTGAAGAACCGCAGTAATAGGTTCGCTTATTGGCAAGTCCAAACTTTCAAGCTCCAACAAAGCATTGTAGAATTTTTCCACCCCTTCTTCATAAAAGAGGAACTTCGCTTTTTGATAGCGAACACGGAATTTGACATCAGCCTCTATAACCACTCCAGATTTTTGAAATTCAAACATTTTTTGCATGGCATTATCAATCAAATTCTTTCCTTCGTGTTTTCCTTTAGAAGCGACGCTCTTCTCTTTGATGATACTTGCGTCGACCATCTCAGAGAGAAGCCAGTTCGGATCACTGTCACCGTACACCACTTTAAAAAGTGTTAAGTAAAAGTCTGTTAGTTCACTACTAAGCCAAAAAAGTGAATTTCTGTTTTTAGCGAGGTGGTATACAAATTTGCAAAACTCAAAGGTGTTGACTCCAAAGAGTTCACGGTTGTTATTCTCTCTCGGCGCGTTTATTTCCTCTTCCATATACCTCGTCAACTTGAGAAAATTTAGCAAAAGAGAGAAAACAATACGTTGGTCTCCTACGTCCAGTTCGTAGAGGTTGCCTAACTTAAAATTCTCGAATGTAGGAAATTGTAAAAACGCAAAACGAAGAACGCGAACGCACTCTACCAGTGTCTTTATCCTTTCTGAATTCGTAAGGCTTTCTCTGACTACTTCTTGAACAAGCTTGTGGACACGGAACATTTTACATTGGTGGTCTACTGTGAAAAGAGAGTAGCTTGATAGTATCTTCAGGATGTCACCAATATCTGAATAAGAAAACGAACTTTCCCTCCGTTCCTCCTGATTGAATTCAGGAGATCCACGGTTGATGACATTGAAAGGAATAAATTCAGATTCACAAAAAGCAGAAATACGCATAATCTTTGCAGCGGCAGGTGACCTTTCTTTGACATATTCGAAGTTCATCATCCAGGTTGTGTGAGTTGACAACCTGTGTTGTGCTTCTAGACTTAGAGCCGTGGCATGTTGCTGCTTTAAAAGACGAAACTTAACTTCTTTATATCTGTTAAGGTAATCTTTAAAACTAAGTGGAAGAGGGCTGGAAGATATGTATGCTGCGGCTTGTTCGAGGGCTAGTGGCAGGAATCCCAGTTCTTTCGCTAAACAAATAGCATCTGGGTCAAGATCGTTCCCTTCGAGACCTGTCCGTTGCATTAGAAATAATGCACCTTCTTCTTCACTGAAGCACTGTAACATCAAACAATCATCATTTGAAATCTTCAAAAACGTTTTACTTTCTGTTGCATTTGCCCTGGTAGTAACAAGTATGTGACCATGCTTTCTTGGGAGGTGCGTTCTTTGCAACACCCCTTTGCAAATCTTCTTAACGCCTGCTGGACAGGTTGGATCATTTAATTCGTCGGCATTGTCTACCACAAGAAGCCATGGACGTTTCATTTTGGACAACCATGACAGGAATTTGTTCAAGATGTCTTCTATGTTGTCGGTCACTGAGGCGCTGATATTGACAAACGTAAGTACTTCGACCACGGATTTCCGTAGATTTTCATTACTTTCACCGTTGACCCAAAACACGCCCCCTGGGAAGCGATGCTTGCAACGCCAAGCAAATTCTATAGCTAGCGAGGTTTTTCCACATCCTCCAAGGCCGCATATTGTTTTAATACAAGATGAGCTTCCGGGTTTCTTTTCAGGGTTCAGCGAAAGAAGGTTTCTTTCAAGCCATTGTAGTTCTGCTTTGCGGCCGGTAAAATCTGTTAACCCAATCGGTGCTGTGTAAAGAATATGTTCATCGTCCTCGCCATCATCATCTACCTTGTGTGGACCAACGTGGGCTTTGTGTTTCAATGTTTCTACTTCTTCTTTAATCTCCATGACATCTTCTTGTAATCTTGAGATCGAGCTTTTGTTTGTAGAAACGTTCTTGACTACTTTGTGTACTTCCCAATACAAGTTTTTGAGATTGGTTTCTAACTGGGGTAAGATCAGTCCCACTGCATTTAGTTCCATAACAACCTTCTGTATACCATTCGACAATTCATCTAAGTCATCACAAATAACCTCAATGGTGTTTCTGAGATCATCTCTTTGGTTTAGGGACTTGTTGAAGGCAGCAACGTCAACCAATATCATGGACACATTTTCAGACAAGTTTTTTGATTCTTCTTCCATTTGCTGCCTTAGGGTAGTGATCTCAGACTTGTTCACATTACTTTGTTCTTGGACCTGAGATAAATGTCGAAGTGTATATGCCAAGTCATCTTGGCACTTTCTCAGATCGTCCTCCAGACATTGCCGCAACAAGTGAAGAGCTTCAACCTCAGACTCTCTGACGTTAATCAGACCTTGACGGGACAAATCTTGCAAATAATTGGATGCTTTTCGGGCTGACAGTTCAGAGTTAAACACTGGGTCACTAAGCAGATTATTGAGATGACTCAATATAGTTGGAACATCGGCATCACAAATTTCTTGTTTTGCAGCATGCGCCCAACGATTTCTACATTTATCTCTTCCTGAATTCAAAAGAGTTCGACTCACAGGGGGATTGATAAAAGTACACCATTCTAACAAATTCAAAAGACCGTCGATGTCAGTTCCATCTGCGTCGATGACATCCTTTGCTCGGCTTCCAAGAGTTGGCATATAAACTTTAGCTATCTCCCACTCCCCAGTCGGAGATCCCCACTGTGTTCGATCACTGTTGTCCCAGCAAATCTTTGGTCTCCCGGACTTGTGGTGACGTTTCAGTTCCTTTTCCCAGGTGACGCAAGTAGCGCACTTTGGTGCTGAAGGTGCGCATGCGCAAGGGGGAAGTGACTGAAGCGGTGGACTGGAAATAATGGACTGGTACCAAGTTTCCATTTTGTTTTGAATTGTTGGTACTATTCCTTTTTTGGCAATGTTAAGAGCACAACCAACCATCACCCAGTTTTTGTGTTCTTTCTTATCAAGCTCTGCTACCCAACCGCCAGATGCCATTATGATGCGGATTTCAAGGTAAACTGAGAAACAGTGCGTCTTAGAACTAAATGGAAAAGCCGGCGCTACAGTTGAGGCTATGTGTCTAATTCTTTGTACCTTGTTAATTACAGATATGACCCTTTCCAGGCCCTTTGTGGCATTTCCTACCCAAGGATCTGCAACGAAAAGACCCACAAATCTTAACACATGAATAGTTACCTTAAATGCCATAACAAGACTATGTTAAGGAAGACACTGTTAAAAGATAAAGTGAACAAAAAACTACCCATTAAAGCGATTTACGGAAGGTGGGGGCACACCGTTTACCAGGTTTGAATTCATGAACAGTGAAAACCCGCGCAGAAGAACCTAGTGGATTAGAAACATCCTGGCAAACTTTGTCACTGTAATACTAAAAAATACAAGAACCTGTTTAGCTAAGCAAGATCAAGCAGGTTCTTATATGTGGGTTACAGTTAAATTATGAAAAACAACTTAACCAACTCCAAGGAGTTTAACCTTGACATTGTAAATTTAAGTATAATTACAAGAACATACTGTACCAAACTTCTATTACAAATATAAGTACTAATCCCTACAACAATAACAAGTTTATATAAATTACAGACTGTAATTATTGTTTACAGACGTTTAAGATTTTGAGTTGTGCAACTCAAAATCTTAAACGTCGATAAAACGGCTTCCAAATGGCTCTAGAAGTGAACAGACAGTAAGACAAAACACAAACACAAGGTTAGTCATTTTCATTTTTATTTTTGTCCAAAATTGGAATTTAAGACGTATTTTGTCAAGAGATCATAACAGTACTCTTGATTTTGCTTATTTTCATACATTCTCTTGTGAATTCAAAGTCCAACGAATTCCCACAGAGTTCGGGCGGCCTGTGGCAAAACGAGGCTTGCAAAGTACTGTAGGTATTTTTGCAGTTTAACAGTCTAAAACGTTTGCTCATACTGCACATTTAAGGACCAAACCCAATTTTATTTATCTTTCTGGTAATCAACAATTATCGCCTTCATAGGAATTAAGAACCAAATTAAGAACCTGCTTTGCCTAAATTGCCAACAAGTACCCCATAATACAAGAACCTATTTTGCCAGACTTCTAAAACAAGTACATTCTAGGACAGGGAAACCTGGGTCTGTCTTCTTCTGTTCCTGGGGGGGGGGTAATGATCAACCATGAGTATGAGGTTGTATTTAGGATAGGCAGACTGAGGTCTCTCCTTTTCTCCTCTGGGGTGGGGCAATAAATTGATTGATTGATTGATTCACTTTCATTTGAATACAGTAATTTCTTAAGTTACATAACTTCTTTACATGAAAGCCGTATAGAAACAGAAGTAAATACTGTACAACTACACTAAAAATATGGACAAATAATAAAATATAGTAAAATGTAGTCAACAGTTTGCCTGCCTACTAGCCAGTTTTCTTTTAAAGATAGCTTTAGATTCGGACGCTTTTATCTCATTTGGTAATGAATTGCACAGCATTCCTCCTGTGTATGAGAAAGACCCTTTATATTATTCTGTTTTTGGAATGTGGTCCAGTACAACATTATATTCCGTATTTCTTAGCATAGACTTATAAGGGCTGTTCTCACAGACATTCGAGAAAAGATCGCTTAAGTAGCTAGGTACATTTCCATTCACTGTATCATACATTAATAGACTTAAGTGCCTTTTTACTCTAAGAATAAGGCTGGATTTAAGATAGAGGTGTCTAGGGTTTCTCTTCCTCATCTCTAGGGTGGGGTAATGATGGACCATAAGTATGAGGCTGTATTTAAGATAGGTAGACTAGGGTTGTTCCTTTTCTCCTCTGGTGGGGGGGTGGGAGGAAAGAATGACTCTAAAAATGTGGCTGGATTAAGGATAGTGGGTGTCCAGGGTCTCTCCATCTCACCCCTGGGGTGGAGTAATGAAAAACCCAGATAATCACGCTGCATTGAGGAGATGGAGCCCTGGGCCTCTCAGAGGCTGTATGAAGAATGGGCAGTCCGGGGTGTCTCCCTTTCCCCCCTGGGGTGGGGTAATGAAAGACCCTCGGCTAGGAATGAGGCTGTATTTAGGATAGTGATTTTTGGATCTCTCTCCTTCAAATCTGGGATGAGGTAGTATAACACCATGAAAATGATGCTGCATTTAGGATAAGGGTCTGGGTCTGCTATCTTCCCCTCTGTGGTGAGGTAATGATAAACTCCAAGAATTAGGGTGGATTTAGGATAGGGCGGAGTATCAGGGTCTCTCCTACTCCCCTTTGGGGTGGAGTAATGCAAGACCCTGTGAATCAGTTGTCCTCATGGACTGGTGTTTTATTCTGAACTTAAATTTTTAATAAATTATACAAGCAATGAAAGTTGTCAATGAAGGGGAGTCAGATTAACATAAACAGCGATATTAAGTTCACAGATTCTCAATGTACATGTAATGAGTCCATTAACATAGTCAACTTGATGTCACATAGACCTTTGTCACATGGTGGCTATTTTGTCTCAGGAGATTTAAAAAGCTTTGTTTCTAGCTAGCCTCATTCTCTCTATGAGGCTAGCTGTGCATAAACAAAGCTTTTGAGGTCCATTGCTCATTATATACTCAAGCTTGGGGAGAACATTAGCCCTACCTGACATACTTTACAGTATAAAGAATCAAGAGAAAAGCAGTGTACTGTAATTTTTTCTAGCATACAGGAGAAAACAGCATTAACTAAAAACTGCATTTTAGGAAAGACCTCCCCCTCAGCCTGCCCTTGCCTGCTCTCATAATGCAGTGGGTACAACAAAATCATTAATATTGATGGCAATTGGATGCTTGGGGCAGGTTTTTCATGTTTTGATGGAAAGGTATTGACACTCAAAAACTCAATAAAGACTTTTCTCTTTCCTTCCCTATGTTCTTTTCTGTTTTTGTGTCTGTATAAAATTTGATCTGATTTATAATAAAAAGTCTATGTTGCATCAGAACATTATTAAATCATTGAAATGAAACACCATTTCTCTAAAAGGAAAAAACACTTTTCTTAGTAACACAGACTATTCTCATTCTAGAGTGCAAATTGACTTGATCTGCTCCGAGCTTAAAGCAATCTGTATCAATCTTAAAGCAAGACTGTGGGTAACAGTTCAGAAAGAAGCATTGAGATTATGAAAGCAGTGGTAACAGCCAGCAAGAACAGCAGGTGACATGCATATGGGACAGACTTCAAGTAACAAAAAAAAAAACAATAATTTTTGCTCAAGTGAAAACCCCTCAAAAAACAAACAAACAAACAAGGGTTCTGCCTCTTCCCTTCTGGGGTGGAACAGACAGGTACTAAATTTAAAACTGCTGTGATTTGGATGGGTGAGTGGATAGGTTCTTCGTCCTCATTATCAGTGATCGCAATTGCTTGTGCTCCAGGGTCATTTGGATGATGAACCTGGTCTTCCACAAGTGCTTGTATCAGTAACAGAGCTACAATAATGTATCAGTCAATCTTTGGTGAGCCCACCCCTCCTAACCTCCCCCCACCCGGTGAACCTCCGGGCATTGCATAAGCATTCCTTTGCTGTGGATGGAAAAATCTCGGGGGCTGGGACACTTGAGCTGAAATGCCCCGCCGCAGAGACGAAGAAAGAGGGCAAATGCCCCGTCCACCGTCAACACTGCAGCAATTTTCATTGATCATACAGTCAAGTAGTGGATTTTATGTTATTTTGGTTAACATCTGCCTTTGATAGTGCCATTCTAATTAAGACTTCCTGAGCGATGATACCACTTCATGATTCTTATTTTTGTACTTTTGAGATATATCTCTTCCAAACAGTCAAATATTATGAAAAAGTAAATATAATAGATAGATCAATGATAGTAAAATTAGAAATATCATCACGGCAAAATTATAGTCAAATCCTAGATCAACAGAAATTTCGTTCCATGACAAAAAAAAAATGTCAACTCAGGACAATAGCCCCTGACTTCTGGCTTGATTAAGCAGTGAAGAAATGCAGGCATATATCAAGACAGATGAGTCAATCTGCAAATCTGCTGGTGTTTCCAGTAAAATCCTCCATGTTTAGTTATGTTTAAAAAGGAATGCATGCGCGTACCAAAAGCTAGGGGGTGACCCAGAGGTTGGCAAATGCCCGACCTCTGGACCGTGCATAATTTGCTAATTCCCCACCCCCAGGACTGACAATTTGTGCAATTAATGCCCAACAGTTGCCCGGGAGTGCGTGGGCACACCTAGAATAATGACTAATGCATAATAAATGACTGGACCAAGAGACCTTGGAAGACAGTGGAAAATAAAAGTTCACTGCCATAGGTTATCTGCAAATTCACAAAAATGTAATTCATTCCTACTACGAATATTACGGCAAAAAAATAACACATTTCAAAGTGCAATATTACCGCTCTAAACTAGTCATAGCTGTAACTAAGTGCAAATGAACAAAGATTTTACCTATACACCTATGCTGTTGAATTTTTTTAGAAATGTCATGAAATACACTAACTGATGAATAATACAGTGAGCTTAATTCAGTTGCATTGAAAATAGTGCAAACTTAGAGCAAGGTGCACCAAAACACCAACCCACAGCCGGGCTAGTACCTCGCGCATGCGCAGAGCCAGACCACACGGGCAGTGGCAACCACAGACAGCTGTTTCACCCGTAGTGGGGCCCACCAGTGTGGCAAAGTCGTTGGGTTAATGAATGGGGTAAACCCACATCTCAAAAACTCCTAACTGCAGAAGTGAGTGCAAAGCAGTCTATCAAGCGCCAGCTCCACACAACACATGTGGGAGCTGTTGGCTGGGAACCGCACAGCAGTTCTATCACAACATGTGCAGGGAAGGTGGATCATGAGTTACCACTAAAGTAAAGCAAGGGGCACACATACAGCAACCCACAGCCTGGCCATTACCTCACGCATGCACACAGCCATATCATGCGGGCAGTGGCAGCCATGGACACCTGTTTTCTTCCAGCTGTTTGGGGCTCATCAGCATGGCATAGCCATCAGTCAGTGACCGGGGAAAACCCATGTATAAAAGACCCTTTCCTCCCAAGGCGAGTCCTTTAAGTGCCAGCTCCACACAACATGTGGGAGCTGTTGGCTGGGAACCGTACGGCAGTTCTTTCATGACATGCGCGGGGAAGGCGGATCATGGGTTTAGTGTATGTGTGCTCCTTGCTTTAATTTGTCTAAACTGTTCTACTGCATAAAGAATTTGAAATCCCGACTTTACGCAGCTAATTTTTCGAGATATTGAAGTTCGTGTTTTTGTGCAAAGTTGCGCACATCATTTTGCGTAAAATTTAGTGGTCTTATAAGCAAACTTAAAATCCTCGAAAAATCACATTAAAGTCTGCAAAATTAATATTCAATGCACAGACCTATACTTGGTCTCTTTTAAAAGCTAAAACAATTTATGGTGCGCCAATGAAGCCAATGAAGCCTTCTGAATTACGTATTTCACTCCTCTCAGTAGTTGTGGGAACAGTTTGACGCTTTTAAAAAGTAGTAATATAGACTGCAAATTTACCAAAACCAAGTTTTAGGAGAAAGTGTAATTGGTATCCACTCCTTTTGTCACGGTGTTGGTGAACACTGATTTTTTGGGGAGCCTGGGGTCCAGTTGCGTAAACAAAAACACCAGCCTGCCAACAGCCTGCCACGAAGGCGTTTTTAGAGGAGCTCGTGTTTCGTCCCTCCCTTGCGTGGGAGGCTACGGCCAATAGTGCAAGAGCCTATTTCCCATCCCTCTCAATCGAAACTCTTAAAGACAGGATGGATCGAAATTTGCTCTGTTTACCAAGTGGAACTAGCAGTAGGTTCCCACACGCAGACGACATACAGATAGTCTATCACTCTCAACACACCCTCGCAGACGCAGGGGCAGTCAGTCAGGAGAAAAAGCGCGACGAAAGTTTTCAGTCTTTTCAAGCATGTAAGGAAGGGCTGTTCCGCCCGTGCTTGAAAACTTTCGTCGCGCCTTTTCTCCCGGCCCGACTGAGTCTCCGAGGATGGACTCGACGAGGCTTAAAGAACGTCTGCGTAGGACGCTTCAAAGTGACTGACAGGAAATGAGATTTAAAAGTAGAGCTGACATTACTCACAATTGTTCGTAGCACAGGAAAAAATAACGGATTCCCATTTTTGGATATTTTAGGGTATTTAAAGAATACCAACAAAAATCCCAAATTTGGAAGAGTGAGACTAGTCCCAATCAGGGAACTTGGTTGGGAATTCCCTGGTTGGGACTTGTCTCACTTTGCCAAATTTGGGATTTTTATGGGTATTCTTTAAACACCCTAAAATATCCAGAAATGGGAATCCGTTATTTTTTCCTGTGTAGGAGCCCATCCGTGCTTCATACGGGGGAAAGGGGTACTCCCTATGATCGCCTATACGGGGACGCTCTACCCGAAACGGGTTCCTTTTTCAGCCTTAAGGTGTAAAAGGGTGGAAGTTTACTAGTTTATGTCTAGGCGTCAAAAGGGTAGGGGGTAGGGAGGAAGGAAAAAAGGGAGGGGGAGTACGTTAGGGTTAAATCCGCCTTAACCCTAACTCTCCCCTGTCTTTCTCCCCTTTTTGCGCCTGCCACGCAGGCTAGAAAGGATAAGGAAATGGAACAACTCTGTGTAAGGATCACTTGGACAAACCGCAGCGAGGGAAAGTCAGATCTTGGTGTGAATCAGTATCGACAATATAGAATAACACTTAAAATGAAAAGCACCTTATCGCCTTGCCTTCAATTCTATAAAAATCTGGAATTTCGGTCTGTAAAAACGCCAAAAAGGGCTTACAGATGCATTTTACGGCTGTGAAATAGTCGAGGAACTTTCTAGTTTTGTGGTTTAATCTCCATATTCTAAAGACAGTAATTCACAGCAGCTAAAGGGAATTTCTAAATGAGGTATGTGAAAGAGGTACCATTTGTCAACTCGAGCCGGAGCCTACCCTAATAAAACATCTCCAAGTACCCCCCGCCCCGTGCTTTCACAGCTTATACTATGGCAGCCTTCCTTTTGGCCCGCGATCAGGCGTTTTTTTTTAAAGAGAATAATAATAATAACCAGGAGGCCCTGTAATTACACTATAGAGACATAGGGAAGGCATGATTGTAGAATATACTAACCGTTCTAAAGTGAAGCCCACAGGGGCACAAATAGATACCCTAAAGGTATTCCCCCAACTTTCCGCTTTTAAAGAGATAGCTAGCATAAATTACTTCTGATAAATACACTATATCTTGTTTGAAATTTTCAAAAGCAGAAATCCCACCGAAGGCTTAGACTGAGGGTAGAACTCTCCCAGTTGAAGGAAAAATAAAAAGAAGAATAACCTTCTTACATATTGAAGTCTTTAAAAGATAAAAATTACACCCTAAAAGGAGTGTAAAAACTCTCCCAGTAGAAGAAAACGAGAAAAAATCTTGAAAAAGATTTTTGCACAGTGAAGTCTTTAGATAATATTTCCATCCAAAAGTGAGGGAAAAAGTCTCTTTCAGTAGAAGAAAACGGAAAAAATCTTGAAAAAGATTTTCTCACAGTGAAGTCTTTAGATAATATTTCCACCCAAAAATGAGCGAAAAATTCTCTTCCGGTTGAAGGCTTGCAGAAATTAGTCCAATGATTCATTTTTTTATTCAGTTTGAGCAGAGCTCTGACCATGGTATGTGTACGCAATGCCGTAAGTCGCCTACAGTGTTATAACTGTAAATGATTCACTTCAAAATGAGAATTGTTGTCGAAATACTAAGTACTTTTGTTGATTAATAGCTAAAAACAACGGAATATGAGACTTTTAAGAATACAGCACCGATGATAGTCTCTTGGTCAGTAGAAAATATATTTCGTTACCTTCCACAATGGAGGCCAAAAGAACTTGGGACTGTGTGGAAAACCCTTCTAAGTAATTGTTACATAGAACTCTGCTCCTAATAACAATTTTTTGATCCACTTTGGCTTTCTCCCGTCGTCCTCCCACTCCCCCCCCCTCCCGCCCCAGCAAATGATGCGGCCAAAAACAACTTATTTTCACCCATTTTGCTCAAAATTTAACTTTGTTTGGGGTGGGAGGGGTCGCTAGTTTTACTAAAGTCACTGGAAGGGTCCCAACACTTTTGACCTCCGTTGTAGATCTAATTGACTAATCCTGCAAAATCAAAAATTACGATGCTATAATCAAGAGGAGAAGAGCTTTAGATATACTAACGCAGGGGGTCCAGGATTTTACTTAGGAGTGGGTGCATCACTAAGGCCCGGTTCAGACGCCGAACGTTTCATGTAACGAACCTAATGCATAAATGGTTATAATGTATTTTGTAAGCAGTTTGACCGAAATGAGCATTTTTCGCGTTTTGAACTTAGTTGAGCTGCAATTAAGATCGGCGTCTGAATCAATTCAGCAGGTCTTAATAATTTGGGTCGGCCTTAATTCGAATTAGGTTCGGCTCATGAAACGTTCGGCGTCTAAACCGGGCCTAAGGACTACCATTTTAACTGCAATTTTACGGCGTTTAACATAATTCTTCAACCTCGTCTCATGTTTTAGTTCAGCAGAAAGCCGCAGATCATCTCGGGGGGGGTGGGGTGTGCACCCCCTGCACCCTCCCCACTAGATCCGCCCCTGTGATGGTATAAGAAGACTTCATTTTAAATCAGTATTTTAAATCAGTATTCTCGGGCTAGCATGCCACGGACTATGCCCACGTCTTTGCGATCGCCCCACCATCCCAGCTAGAAATGCAACAACACGACTCTACAGTAACCAACCTAGTACATATTTACTACAAAATAAAAACCTCAAAAATGTGCTCCTTCTTGAATCGTGTCAAAACTCTCTTCTAGATTAAAAAATTCCCAACTATTTCCTCTCTTCTAATTCTAGCAACACGCGGATTTAAAATATATTTTAGCTCCTTCACAAATGAAGCACGACACAGAATTGATTTGTTTCTTTCGAGCCAACGATAGTCACTGAAATATTTCAATCAAAATGAACGATTCTCTTCGCCACATGTTTTACTATAAGGCCCCGTGCAATCTAACGCAGCATTGTTGGCTAACAACTCCCAACAATGTTGGATGTTACGTGTTGCGTCCGTTTGCACACCCTGTTGCATGTTGTTGCGTGTTGTTGCTCAAAGTTTGAAACCGGTCAAAGTTTTGAGCCAGCAACTCCCAACATTTCTTTTGTTCCGTGATCGCCAAAGCATAGCGCAACAATGTTGGATCCGTTTGCCACAGCTCTTCCAACATTGTTAGAGCCACGCACACGTATTACACATAGTTTGCAAAGTTCTATGGGTTGTATCCTTCCCACGATGCACCGCAAGACCTAACATTGATGGGAGTTGTTGCAGCCATTTGCACACCATTCTCGGCCCCAGAGCCCGTCGTTTCTTGGCCACGTGGTCTGGATCGTTACAAATTAAGTCGAGTGGCTCTGCGGACGAGAATATTTGCACACAACTGCCAACATGGACGCAACAACTCCCAACATTGTTGGTTTAGCACGTAGCTTAAGTAATGACCCGGGTAAGGTGGATAGCAAATTTCTTTTGTTATGCGGACACGGTGCTTTCCCCACGTAGGAATGTTCTCATTTTTACACAGAGAATGCATAAACCTACATGAAGGCCGTTTATGCAATAAAATGCATTTACACTCCACTTTGAACGGGCGTTTTTTTGTGTTAAAAGATTTTGACCAATCACAAGAGTTGAAAACAATAGCCAAGAAAAGTTAACAATTTTACAAGTTCCCCACATAGGATTTCTTTGTTATTCAAACTGAGACCAGATTTTGTTATATGGAAGATGGTTGGAAAGTAAGAATGAATATACGTACCGCTTTATGAAGTTTTTTTAACTTTTACTGTTTAAGCCAATCAGAAGTAAGGACAGACAAAAGAAAAGTTAGCACCTCTTTTGCATTCCAACATGTTCGTTGCCGTTGTTGCTATCGTTCTTATCTGGACCGTTTCTTAAAAGACAAAACTCACACGTTGAAAAGGTAAAGTTCGTTGAGGACGTCTTTACCCTGGCTTCAAATTTCCCTTGTCCGAATATTTACTTAAAATTAAACTACAAAACCACGCCTATGGTTTCTAAATTCCTCTAGGTATTTTTTCTTCGACAGGTTGAGCTTTGTTTTCGAATCTTTGCCGCTAAACAGAGCTTTGTCTAGCTTCTTTCTCTGTTCAGAAGGAAACGTTAAGCAAATGTCAAAGGCTCAAACCTTTAACACAACGCTGTTCAGTTTTCGGCAAATAACTTGACAATTTTGCTCGTGCTGCGGAAGCTAACAACTTCTTGCTCTTACTTCTGGTATTTACTACCGGCATACTACCGGTTTCTTAAGTGGCTTAAGGCCCACGGCTGATTGTTTTACCTAAGAAATAATGATTTATTCGCTGTAATTTCAATAAAAAAGGAAGAAATAGAATCGAAATTTAGTACACAAAAAGGATTTCATCATCCTTCGTTATTACGGTTTAACTATCGTTTTCAGTAAGTCACGAGACCACTTTCTGAAAATAGCAAATGAGTGAAAACTTGTGACGGGTTGTTTGGGTAAAGAATAACTCGCGATTTACACTTGGGTGAAATACGTATTCTAGCGACAGACATTGCCAGTCAATCACACGTCTTTGGCCCGGCCAGGCCTTAAACACCTTGAGTTGGAGACTCCTAGGTATTGGACATGTTCATTGCCTTGTAATGACAGAAAAGTAATTCTACTGACATTTGAACCGCTTGTTTTTATCATCAAAACTATCCAAATAGCAGGTTTAATGTTAGGGCCTAACCGCACTTCGCAAAATTTTTTTGTTTTGCAAAAAAATCCCTAGTGTCAACAGGAAGCCATTTCTAGTGCGAACGATTTTTTGGCGTCGAGAATATATATATTTGTCAGGCGACAAAATCCTTTGTCACTCGATAGCTATCCTTCGTCGGCTCTTCTTATTTTGCGAATCTGACCAATTAAAATTGGGTGTGTCTTAGAAGCGAACAAGGTTGCAAGAACGAGAAATTAGGGATCTTAAGAGCGGATGTCAGTAAATATCGACCAGAGGTCTACAAAAGTGACAAATCGAAAATTCTCAAAAAAATTCACAAAGTAGCACTAGGTAAGCTATTAACATAAATGTAATTTTTACTTCGATCCGATAATTATTTTCCACGTACGGGGGGGTTATTGGTTTCGCGGCTCTCGGAGCGGGTTTTCCAGGCTCGAGACCATGTGTCACAAAAAAATCGTTTTAAAATTCAAATCTCATTGTAATGCGGACAACAAATAACTTATTCAGAAGAGTACATAATTGCACACATTTTAAATGGTGATTTACTCAGTTTGAACGAAAATGTAATATTTTGGAAATTTTTCATTATTTTCAATATTTTGAACGTTTCGTTCAATGAAAAAATGGCAAATTTCAAAGCCCCAAATTGTCGACTGGTACCTCGATTTCAGTAACGAGTATTATAACACGTTAAAGAGCGTTATCTCTTCTTTCAAAATCTGTTTTCAAAACTACGGGCAACTGAAAAGAAAATTTTTTAGGCCAAAAGATACAAGTAGTACTTTTCTGAAATTTGAGCTTTCCAGACTCGGCGGACCGATGCTAAAAACTCAGAAAAATGCAATAAGAAATCAGTTTGAGCAACAGTGGTTTGACGTTATCAGCTATCAGAAACAAACACGTGTTTATCGAGCGATCTGATAAAATTTAAAGCCGTTTTCCAACAAGAAAAGCAGAGTTTAGCCATCTTCTGCTACCAAACGCACGAGTCACGTAAGGTTGTCAAAAGGCAAAGCACAGTAATAAACTTCAAAAAGCACAACGTTTCTGCGTCCAGGAATTAGACTTTAGCGGATAGAACAATGCCTACGAGTGTATGTTTCATACCTTAGCATGGGTCTCCTAGATGTTGGAAGTAAAAAACATCAAGCACAGCGTCGGCAAGAGCGTCTTCGGCTGCTCTCAAACAACGGAGATTGCGTTACTTTTCACAGATTGACCGCTTACCACCTGTTTTTGGGCTTGCATTTCGACGGATCTGAACTCTTCTTCACGAGACATTGAACTGAATTTATCGAAAATATGCCAACACCACCAACAACACGGGCTTTTTTCGGGTATTTGTGGTTTTTTATACGAAAAGTTCGGGTAAGCAGATTCACGCAAAAAGCATTTGGCTTAAAAAATGTGTTTAAAAGCCCACCCTGGATTTGAAACAAATATTTCCTCGAAATAAGCTAAAAAGTACCCAATTCACGCGGTGAAAAAATGGATGATTATGGAAGGATTATCGAATTCTTGCCTAACCTGAGGGATTTCCCAATTTCCCGCGATGTAGGATTAGGGGTAGGAAAAAAGCCCATAACCTGCTCCTGTCGTTGTAAATTTCCTCAAGATCAAAAATTTCAGTAAGAACCGCAAAAAAAAAAAAAACAGCTTAAAGGAAGTGCACACACCTTGACCTAGCCAGGGAGAAGGGGCTTCTGATTGAGCTAAACCGTCATTGATGCACGGTGCAATTAGTTAGACCTGTTACTATCCCCCGCGCAACCACAGGAACAAGTCCAGCCATTTGGGCCCGGGGGGGGGGAGTACTTTGAAGCGGTCCTGTCGGGGAGTTTCGGGGGTAGGGGGCGGGAAAAATCGAAAACAAATTTTCTTTGTTTTTGTGAAGTACATCATTTCTCGCACGGTTGACAAGGTGACGGTGGACTCCATAGCTGTGGAAAGGCCCTTTTGAAACATGTGCCGGCAACATGCAGGGCATCACGAAATTGACGTCAACACCTTGAATCAACTCCATGAACAGGGAGAGGCGATAAGTCCCATCTTAAAAGATGCTTGATGTCTAGACGTGAATAGTCTGTCCGCAGTCATTTTTCATTTTGTTTATCGGGACCATCTGATAGCACACGAGTGAACCGGAGCGCAGTAACGAGCCCTAACCCCACCCAATTGCCCTTGCGGTCAATAAATCATCGAGAGCCTCCAAAAGGAATATTGAGGGTCTTTGTACAGTTTCAGTTTATTTTACCGACAAAAAAGAACAAAACAAAGCAAAAGACAAGTATACAGAAATACGCAGAAGCAATGTGGTGAGGAAGCCCAAAAAGAGACCATAAGGCTTAGGTTATCCCCTTTTCGTTCGTTTAGCGTTGAATAGGTTTGCCTGGCTTTGGGTGGGTCGTTCTGTTGGGTGAAAAAAATCACAAAAAATCTGAGAACAGGAGGCCTGAAGCACCAGCATCATTGCCGTGGAGCCTGAAAACAACAAGACATGGTCACCAAATCGACACAAACTCAATATTGCGGAAAATGTGATGGTCAATTTCATAAAACAAAGGCCCAAAAAGGGTAAAAAGCAAAAAGGATACACCACCGAACGTTTTATGCCTGGAAATGCTGTTATAATGCTCATTTCTTAGATTAAAAGAATTAATTTAAGTCCAAAAAAATAAACCTTGTCGTTTCTTTTTCTTGCTTTTTTAAAAAAATGCCAAAAAACTGGGTCTGTTGGACAACACTAAACGAAGAAAAAAATTAATATAGGTATCAAGCTCCATTGAAGTATAAAAGTATAAGTTTACAAGGACAGGATCGAACGTATACTGAGTAACTAAATGATAAAAATTTGATCAAAATTAAATGAAAGGCTAAGAGTCTAAGCGCTGTCTGATAACGAAACGGTAAACAAGAAGTGCTGCCTGTCATTTAATAGAGACGTGAAATACTGGGTAGACCACATCCTGAACTCCTGCGAAAACCGGAGAGGAACGCTCAGGGCTAAGGAGACTAAACAGGGGCGTAGCTACTTGTATGCACGGTTCGCACGTGCGTACCCAAAAACGTTGAGGAGAAAAAATAGGATGAAATAAACATAAATAAAAAAATCCGTTTCCAGAGAAGCGAGGACATTAATTGGAGAACCGAACCTTGGATGCTTTATTTATATAGCAAGCTTGATGATGTAAAGCGTGAACGCGTTGTTTTCTCCACGACCTGTCTTCGGAGTAGACGAAGTAGGGCACAATTACGTCAATGTGTGGTGCTTTTGTCGGTCAAAAATAATGTGACAAAAAAGGGTAAAAAGAATCATTTGTAAACTAAAGTCGGAGGTACTACAAGCTTGATTTTTAATAGCTGAATTAATGATAAACGGTTGACGTCAATGAACATAACAAGCCGACAGAATTAAAGAATTTTAGAGGTTGTGTCGTTTCATAAACAGCAAAAATGCTTTTGCTTACAACCGTTAACCCCACCTTTAATATAGGCACCTTCAAAAATGTTGAGATTTGGGGTGGGGGGATGGGGGGGGAGACGATGTAGAAAAAGTTGGGCGTACCTCCGGAAAAATCCTGACTACGCACCTGCTAAAGCCTGAAACTGAACAACAGGAGTCTTGACGAAACGTCCTCAGTTATCATCTGTCCGGGGTCGTACTTTCAAGGAAGCGCTGATCAAGAATCACTCATGACGGAATGAAAACTCCTCGTAGCTTCCAGCGAAAAAAGGAGTGACAACAGTGGTAAGCCGTCGTTCTGTGAAATGTAACGCAATCTCTGCCGTTTACGATCTTTCGGCGCTTGGATTTAAAACGTTGTTGTTTGGTATGTTCTCCTGTGTAGATACTTGACATTTCCAATATATGGAAACACCATGCTAAGGGACGAACAACAGACAATCACAACATTGTTTTGTACGCTAAAATCTGCTTTCATGGATGCAAAACGTTTTGAATTTTAAGAATTTTTAATGTTAGTGCTTTGCCCTCCCTTTGACAACTTCACGTGACTGGTGCACTTGGCAGGAGTTGACAGCTTAAATCTGCCTTTCTTGATAGCAAACGGCATTAATTTATATCAGATCGCTGTATAAACACGTCTTGGTTTCTGAAAGCTGATAACTTGAACCCACGGTTTCTCAAACTGATTTCTTATTGGATTTTTCCGAGTTTTTAGCATCTGCCCGCCGAGTCTCAGGGGAGTCTGGAAAGCTCAAATTTCAGAAAAGTACTACTTGTATTTTTTGACCTCAAAAATTTTCTTTTCAGTTGCCCGTAGTTTTGAAAACAGATTTTGAAAGAAGAGATAACGGTCTTTAACGTGGTATAAGACTCGTTACTGAAATCGAGGTACCAGTCGACGATTTGGGGCTTTGAAATTTGCCATTTTTTCATTGAACGAAAACGTTCAAAATATTGAAAATAATGAAAAATTTCCAAAATATTACATTTTCGTTCAAACTGAGTAAATCACCACTTAAAATGTGTGCAATTATGTACTCTTCTGAATAAGTTATTTGTTGTCCGCATTACAATGAGATTTGAATTTTAAAACGATTTTTTTGTGACACATGGTCTCGAGCCTGGAAAACCCGCTCCGAGAGCCGCGAAACCAATAACCCCCCCGTACGTGGAAAATAATTATCGGATCGAAGTAAAAATTACATTTATGTTAATAGCTTACCTAGTGCTACTTTGTGAATTTTTTTGAGAATTTTCGATTTGTCACTTTTGTAGACCTCTGGTCGATATTTATTGACATCCGCTCTTAAGCAATGGCGTTTTTTAGCGACGTACGTCAGCCGGAAGTGACGTCTTTTCCATTTTAAAGCACTTTGACGCTACCAAATTTGTATTTCTAAGTGTCTTTACTATTATAGAGGCGATTTGTCAAAAAAGTTGGACAAAAACATCGTCCAAAAATGAAAGAAGACCACTTCTGGTTGAGGCTCGTCGCTCAAAAACGTCTTTGCTTAAGCTCACTAATATATTGGTGCGAACAGGGCCTTAGTAATGATCCCTTTTCTACGAAATAACGATAATCCTTCAACAAATCGTACCCAGGGCTTTCCCCTTAGAAAATGGGAGGGAAAGCCCTGCAGACGAGGTTTGATTATTCCTCTGCGAATTAATATAATCCAGAAAAGAACTTGGGTTGGCGGTAGCCCAAGCTGGAAACCGATGTTATAGTCACCTTAACCCTCCATCGGTTAAGGGGACTCAACTTAATCCTCCAACAACGTTTTCTCCAACTGAAACAGCTCCTCCTCTCATTAAACTGAACAAGATGTTTCCACTGCTTTTTCTCCCTCCGTGATCCACCGCAAGTCATGTGGTCTGTGGCAGCGACTAGCAAAGTAAATTTGATCACAGGTGGGGAAGGGGGGAGTTTCAGTTTGCCATTCAAAATACAAGGCAAATATAGTCCGACGTTTGCAAGTGTCTCAGACATTTTCTTGTAAATTTGAATGCAATTTCAATGCAAGGAGAATAAGACTGTTTCAATCTCAGCAGACTAGCTTGTTAGCGAAACACATTCGTCTGACATGACACAGCCGTACTGAGCTGCCCGTCTGCCTTCCTGCATGGCACTAATGACAAGAGACGGTTATTACCTCTGCGTGCAACTCTCCTTTTTAGTTCCTGTTAGTTCACCTTACACTCGCTGTTGGCGCTTGAGTTGTCATAGCCGGGGGGTACAGGCAAAGATATAACGTCTTCCTGACCAGAGTCATCTGTTGAACTCGTAATTGTTTGTGATTGTAGCGTCTCAACACAGCCTCGAAGAAGTTCCACCTTTTCGACGTGGTGTTCTTTTTTAAAGTGAAAAGGTACTCCAGTCTTGCACGAAACAGTTACTTTCCCTAAACCAACAATAACGACTGCTGGTTTCATTTCAACGGTCTTTTCCAATAGGTAATCCCCTTCTTTTAACAGAACAATTTGATTTACTTCCTCACGCTCCGTGATCTCTTGGACATTGCGCAATTCATGTGAGCTTTTAACAGCATGGATTTGTAACGCTCCATAACGTTGAATGACGGAAGAAACATTTCGACCAGAACTCAAGTGATTAAAGATAGCAGCAGCGGCCAAAGATTCGTGTTTCCTTCCTAACTCTGCTAAAGTCGCTGCCTTGGCGTGGTACCCAAGAAACCAAGAAGGATTCGCTCTGATAGAAGATTCTGAATCTTTTAACGCAAGCTCCAATAAGGATTCTCGCTCATTTATGTTCCGGGTTTCCTCTGCTGATTTCAAGCAGGTTGACGCTCTAGCTGTTAGGAGGTGTTCGTCTTCTGGACATATGGCTAATGCCTTGCTGTAGTGAGATAAGGCCTCATCTAATTGGCCACGCTTGAGGCTCTCCTTAGCTTTTTCTTTCAGCATTTTGATTGAATCAACTGAGGATGACAGTTCTATTTTTTCAGTGTAAACGGTTTTATCCAAGTGCAATAGAACACCTTTGGTGCAGATGATTTGGACTTTTCCCATACCAACCATTAATGCGTTCGCTGGAACTTTCAGTGGCTCCGTTAACTCATATCTGCCTTCCTTAAACAAAATAACAAGATTCCTTCCGGTCTCTCTCTTGACTATTTGAAGGAGATCATCAACTGTAGCAATCACGTTTATAATGTAATGTCCGTAGTGCTCCACGACGGCTGGTATTCCAGAGCATTGGGATGGGAAGAAGTACCTGGCAACAGCAGCTGCAGCAAGACTTGGACCTCGATGTCCAAGTTTAGCGAGACAAACAGCTTTCCAGTAGTAGCCTTTCACCCAAGAAGGATCTATAGTTATCGCCTTATTTGCGTCTTGACAAGCGCGTTCAATAAGCTCCCGTTTAGTTTGGACTGCAGAACACTCCTGCTCTGAAAGCTTCACATACGTCGCTGCTCTGTTGGTTAGCACCTTAGAATCGTTTGGAAAACGTTTAAGGGCTTCATTATAAAGCTCTAGAGCCTTCGAATAATTTCCTGACTTGAAAAAAGAATTAGCAATGTCTTTAATGGTCTTAGCCTCGACAACCCTCGTGTCACAACGCGTTCTTGCGAAATAACGGTTGGATACTGGTTTCTCATTGCACTGCCTCGCTCGTTCTTCAATTGTTTGGGCCTCGTTCTGACGTCCAAGGGATTTGAGTACCATCACAAGAAAAGAGTGCGCCTCTTGAACTTCTGGGTGGCTATCAACACGATACATTTTCTTTCGAAGTAACACAAACATTTCTGCGATATTTACGTAAAAGGTTCTGTCTGTCTTCTTAAATTCGTATCCATGGTCTCGATAAACGCGGAAACATTTCAGTAACTCAAGAAGAACCATAGCTGCATGTTCACAGCTGCTTTCATCAACCAAAAAGTAAATGTCGTTCATTCCTTTGTCAAATTCTACACTCTGCAAGTTATTGTACATACGAGGCCACCTGTCTGCCAAAATACCTCGAAGTGTATCTTCAGCCCTTTGTGGCTCAAAATAACTAATAGTAGAAAGTGCACTTGTTACTCCCTTGATGTAATAATCTGTGCACTGAGGTTGTTTTTTGGCAATGTGTAACAATTCCTCGGCATATTCTAGTGCCTGGACTAGCTTCCCGTCAATAACGAAATGACTCGTTACAAATTGTAAAACACGAACCAATTCATGGTGATCCGGGGGATAGATTTTTCGAGCAAGTTTAAGAGCTTTTAAATAACGGTTTAAAACGCACTCAAAATTGCCTGCCGACACATAATTTTCTGCTCTTGCTATACAGATCTGCAGATCCACAATCTTCTCATCAGTTATTGACAGGCTCTCGAGTTCCAGCAATGCCCTATAGTTTTTCTCCCATTCCCCTTCAAATGCGTGGTAGGAAGCCATGTGCTCAAGAACTTCATATTTGACATCGGCGTCAATGACAAAACCAGAATTTTCGAACTCTGCTAGTTTCCGTACACTTTGTCGAGCCTGTTTCTTTGCCTCTTCAAAAGTCTCACGAGTCGAAACGTTCCTTTTACAAATACTTGTGTCAACCATCAATTTAAGAAGGGAATCTGGGTCCTGTTTGCCTCGAATTTTAACAATTTCCAACTGAAAATCGCAGAGCTCACTGTTCATTCTGTTGAAGAACACGTTGTTCAAAATTAAAGATTTTGCGAAGCGGCATAGATAAAAGAGGTCATTGCTGCAAAGAAAATGGGTCAAATTGTCATCTAAATGTGAAGAATCAATTTCTTCTTGAATATGATTCTTTAACCTGCGTACATTTAAAATAAGGGCAATGACAAGACTTCTTTCCTCTTCTTTTAATTCTGATAAATTTGGTAAAGTGTCATGTTTAAAAAAATTCACACAGGTCCCACTGGTTTTTGCTTTTAATGCTGAACAAAGAAGTCGAGTGGCTGCTACCAGTGTTTCTACCCTTTGCTTTGTAGTAAGACTATCTCTGACAACTTCTTGAACAAGTTTATGGACACTGAAAACTTTGACATGATGATCAACTGAGAAAAGGGAATGGCATGACAGCACCTTCAGAAGGGCGGCGATGTCAAACTTTGAACGCGCGCAATCCCTTAACTCTTCTTGTTCTAATTCAGGAGTGCCAGAATTGATTACATCAATTGGGATATTTTCAGATTCCAAAAAGGCCGCTATTTGCATCATAGTGGCGGCAGCTGGTGATCGTTGTTTTACATATTCAAAATTCATCTCCCAAGTTGTATTTACCGACAACCGATGTCGAGCTTCCATGCTAAGTGCTGTAACAGGTTGTTGTTGTAAGAGGCGCACTTTTACCTTTTGATACTTTTCTAGGTATTCAGTAAAAGTCAGTGGGATAGGACATGCTGTTATGTATGCGGCTGCCTGCTCCAGGGCTAGTGGCAATGCACCTAGTTCTTTCGCCAGTGAAATAGCACCTGGATCAAGGGACTCTTCTTTAAGACCAGTTCTTTTCATGAGGAACAAAGCGCCATCTTCTACGCTTAAGCATGGCAACTCCAAAAAGTCATCAATTGAAGACATCAAGAAAGCTCTGGCGTCCTTTGCATTTTGCCTTGTTGTTAAAAGTATGTGACCGTTCTTTAGTGATTTACCAGCTCTTTGCCACGGTCCCTTGCATATCTTCTTCACACCTCTGGGACACGTACTATCTTGCAATTCGTCCACATTGTCCATCATAAGAAGCCACAGGTGTTCCTTCCTCGACAACCAGGTAAGGAACCTGTTTAACACGTCATTGATGCTGTCATTTGTTGAGGTAGGAATGTTTCTCAGAGAAAGTATCTCTGCAACTGATTTATTTATATTTTCATCACTTTCTCCGTTGATCCAGAACACGCCTCCTGGGAATCGACTTTTGTTAATCCACGCGAATTCCACGGCCAGTAACGTCTTGCCACAGCCGCCAAGCCCGCATATCGTTTTTGTACAACAGGAAGTTTTTGCACCACTTTGAACACTACTCTCTAGGACAAGATTCTTTTCAAGCCAACTCAGAGCTGTTGTACGCCCAGTAAATGAAGGTAACCTACTTGGTGCGGTGCAAAATATGTCCTCATCATTGCCCGTCTCTGCTTGAAAACTATTTTCTTTCAAGCTATCCACCACTTCCTTTACATCCATGAAATCCTTCTGTAAGCCAGAAATCTTGGTTTCGGTTGTATTCATCTTGATGGTTACCTTTTGCACTGCACTTTTTACACTTGCGAGGTTAGTTTCAAAGTTTAATACTTTAGACTGTATCATATTCAGGTCACAGACAACGTTGGCCATTCTATTTCTTACCACTTCCACATCATCATGGAGAACATTTAGGTCTCCTTGCAGGTCATCTCTTTGATCCAGTACAGTGTTGAAATCATCAACACTGCGGAGTACTGTGGATATCTCAGTGGAGAGGTAGGCCTCTACATCTCTTAAATGCGTTTCCAGCTCCTCCCTCAACTTGCGCATGTCTTCCCTGTTCAGATCACCTTGTTCTTTTACTTCAGATAAGTCGCTCTGAATATCGACTTCAAGTTTCTCCGCTTGTGCTTTTAACGCACCAATGTCGTCTTTGTTCACACCAGCTATTTTTTCTACGTCAGACAAATCTTTCTGAGCTGCCATGTACAATTTCTTAGTCTCTGCATCTACTTGAGCAACTTTCGTCTGAACATCAGTTAAATCACCTTGGCATTTTGTCAGATCTGATGCAAGCGACTGACGTAACAAATGAAGGGCCTCCATCTCAGAATTCCTGACATTGACCAGACCTTGATGGAATAAGTCTTGCAAGTGTTGCGAAGCCTTTTGGGCATCTTTGTCCGCATTAAACACTGGGTCACTCAACAAATTATTCAGATGCGAAAATATGGTTGGCACATCGACATCTTCAATCTCTTGCTTTGGAGAATGCGCCCAATGATTCCTACACTCATCTCTCGCTGCACATAGAACTGTTTTATTTACTGGGGGAGTGAGAAAAGGACACCATTCCATTAAGTTTAGGAGACCACCAATGTCCGTTGTTTCAGCGTCGACAACATCCATTTTCCTGGTTCCAAGAGTTGGCATGAAAAGTTTAGCTACTTCCCACGCCCCAGCCGGAGATCCCCATTGATTTTTGTCACTGTTGTTCCAGCATATCTTTGGTCGTGGTGCCATGTGATGACGTGACAATTCCGCTTCCCATGTAGTACAAGAAGCACATTTGGTAGCACGAGACGGACAAGTGCATGGTGAAAGAGATTGGAGCGGAGGGCTTGAAATGAGGTTTCGGTACCAGGCTTCCATTTCCTTTTGGAGTTTTGGTGAAATTCCATTTTTGGCAATGTTCAGAGCGCATCCAACCAAAACCCAGTTTTTGTGTTCTTTCTTGTCAAGATCTGCCACCCAACCTCCGGTCGCCATTACCTTGTCTTCTAACCAAGGCTGAAAATCTAAGAAGGGCAGTTAACATGTAGAGTTCAGTTGAATATGAAACTCCTCTCTTTCTGCACTATAAATACATACTTTACGTCTTGCATATAACCAATGTTTAAAAATTCGTGTCCAAATATAAATTTCACACCGTTTCTTCATGTAAAAAATTCAAACAATCCCCCTTAGCATGTACACTCTTTGTAACTTTGACTGCAAAGCTACGCAGCAGGAGAAAAAGTTCCAGTTTTTTTAACCCTTTAAGCCCCAATATCCAAATACAAATTCTCTAAACTGATCTCTATACGATTCCATAAAGAATAAGTTGAGAGAATTTGATAAAAGATCAAAGCATTTTCCCTTAGGTGATTATTTCATAAATTCTCACCACCTTTTCTCCTGATTGTGTTTTGATAATGTAAGGAGAAAATTGATGTTTGTCATTTCGAGTCATTTTTGGGACTTAAATATTCAACATTTGTAAACTTTTCCACCTGATAATATTTTGTATCCGTCGCCCAACTTTTTATGCCACCTTCGAAAAATTGTAATTGAGTAGGCCTAATTAACATAAGGTTTATAGTTTCCTTTAGGCCTCCTCGCTATTTCTTCCTACATTTTTTTTGGCATCTTTTTGTGATTGTAATCGTATAGCAAATAAATATTAAATACAAATACAAGGGTGAATAGACATTTGTGTAAATGATTTAGTATTTAAACTCAACTTTTAAACTCAATGTTGTACTAGTTAACCAGTATTGAGATTAAATCCAGGTTTATCCTTGGTTAAAACAAAGAAAATAACCTTGGGAAAAGAACAGAGGAAATTTACTAGTTCTCTTCCTAAGGTATCAAAATATGCTAAACTCTTGAAAACTCTGAATAATTTCGTGATTATTAAGCGTGACTCTCTCTAAAGAATTTTGCTTCCAGAGCGTAGTTATTACACCGGATCGTGAACAGCACTGTGTGTGCGACATACTTCACAAAGTATGGCCAAAACAGAAAAATGAAATTCTTGATAACACAACAGCTGTTTACCGAGACCGGAGAAAAGTGAAATCTTAATCGATTAACAAATGCAAATTTAATATTTCAGCCTTGCCTTCCATTTCCCATCGAATGTTAAATCTTTTGGTTTTGAGGGTAAAACTCTTAGAAATTGTAGTAAATCTTAAAATCACTGTTTACTAAATGATTGTTTTTTTTTTTCTTCACAAAACTCGACGAATTCAAGTGAAAAACATTCATTCGTCTGTGCTTATGTCACAGTACGCCCTGGCTCCAAAGAATAAACCAAACGTTTCCGCGAAGCAGTAACGCGGCTGCTTTAACTACTAAGACGGACACATTATATTACCTATTTCGCGACATTTCGATATGTAGTTTAAAGTAGGATTTCTTATCTTAGGTCTTACCTTACTTGATCATAGACTTGTTGCACTTGGTGGAGATAATTCAGACTGAAATGATGGCTTCCCTTGCAGCAAATCAATAATTCTATCGAAATCGAAAACGGAAATGATAAAGCTGATTTAAGGTACACGCGTTGTTGACCAAGCGTGAAGCTGATATAGAAAGCTACTGGCCAAGTTTTATTTGCGTTTTGTTATTGAAATGCAGACGGTACAGAGCGAGCAATACCGAGAGGGAAGATGCAGTCAAAACTCTCTGCGTAACAACATTGCGCTTCAAAAATCATCTTTCCATAAACAGCAATTAGAGCCCGGCATAGTAAATCGAACGTTCGAAAATCGAACTCAATCGAACTCAATCTGTGGATTGAGTTCGATTGAGTTCGGCAATC
>CALNXK010000006.1:5440000-5460000 GCA_942486035.1 Porites lobata | reverse complement strand
AATGTTCCTTTCTAAAGTGAAAAGGTGCGCCAGTCTTGCACGAAACAATTACTTTCCCTAGACCAACAACAACGATTGCTGGATTGATCTGAACGCTGTTTTCAAATAGGTACTCTCCTTCTTTCATTAAAACAATTTGATTTACTCCTCTATTTCTTCAAGAAAATTGCGCAGTTCATCTGAATTTTCAACAACATGGATCTGCAACGCTCCATAACGCTGAATGACTGATGAAATATCGCGACCAGAGCTCAAGTGGTTAAACACAGCAGCAGAGGCCAAGGCTTCGTGTTTCCTCCCCAACTCTGTCATAATCGCAGCTCTGGTAGAGTAGCCAAGTAAGCAAGAAGGGTCAGCTCTGATGGTGGATTTGGTGTCTTCCAGACCAAGCTCTAGCAAAGATTCCCGCTCACACGTGTTGCTCTTTTCTTTCGCTGCTTTCAAGTAAGTCGAAGCCCTTGCTGTAAGAAGCTGTGTGTTTTCTGGACATGAGGCCAATACCTTGCTATACAAAGACAACGCCTGGTCTAACTGTCCACGATCGAGGCACTTTTTAGCATCCTCTTTGTTCATTCTGATGAACTCCGCGGAGGGTGTTAGTTCAATGTTGTCGATGTAAACAGTTTTATCCAGGAACAGTGGAACGCCTTTGACACAGGTGATTTCGACCTTACCAAGGCCAACTATCACTGCATTTGATGGAACCTTTAAAGGCTGAGTTAGCACATATTTCCCACTACGGACCACAATTACGAGACTGTTTTCCCTTATCTCTACGGCGCGCCCGAGATCTTCAGAAGTAGCTACGTCTTTTACAATGTAGCGTCCAAAATGCTCGACAACAGCAGGTATTTGGGTCCATTGCAGTGGAAACAGGCATTCAGCAACTGCAGCTGCAGCAAGTGATGCACCTCTTTGCCCAAGTTCAGCAAGACAAACAGCCTTCCAGTAGTATCCCTTCACCCAAGAAGGATCTGCAGATATCGCGCTAAGAGAGTCTTGAAGAGCATGTTGAAGAATGTTCTGTTGCTCTTTTAAAGGTTGACTCTGTGCTTTCTGCTTAGAAAGCTTGACTTGCGCAGACGCTTTGTTAGTTAATAACTTAGCATCTTTTGGAGTCAAGTTTAAGGCTTTGTTATAGAATTCCAGTGACCTCAAATAGTCGCCTAAACTGAAAAACGCGTTACCTGCATCTTTGTAACGCCTTGAGCGGTCCCCAATTGAATCCGCGCAAGGTCTGCATTGGCACTGTTCAGGCCGGCCCTGGCAGCTTACAAATACTGGTAGTTGGCGACTTCTAAACACATCCTCTTCATCAGTTCTAGAGAGGATATTTACTGTCATTAAAAAGCAACGTGCCTCTTCCATATCTGGGAAGATGGAGCCATAATGCTTCATTCGTAGGGAAACAAATGTTTCCCCAATTCGTCGGTAAATGGCCAAAGTTTCCGCGGAAAATTTCGAATTATTACTCTCTCTGAGAGCGATACAAACGCATTTCATTAAACAGTGTAAATATACATCAATGAAATCTTCGAATCCGTCATCAAGATAAGGTATACAGTTATTCACATAGCCATCTAATATACAACTGTATATATGAGGACATCTGTATTCTAAAATCTCTAGCAATACGTCTTTCATGACTTCGTGGTTTAATTCACAAAAATATGACAGAGGAGAGTGCATCCCACATCCAATATCATCTGACCAGGGAGGTAGCGTCATAGAGATGTCTCGCATTTCTTTGGCGTATATTTTACTTTCCTTTAACTTGCCGCTGTCGTAAAGTATCGTGCCGGCATACTGAAGCATCCGCAGCAACTTTGGGTCATCCGAAGAATAAATTTTCTTTGCTAATTCTACGGCTTTCATGGCACGATGGCTGGTTTTTCTGATCATCCCAAAATTTTCTACAACCGCAATGCACATTTGTAGCTCTGCAGTATTAGCAGCGCTTATTGGTAAGTTTAAACTCTCAAGGTCCAATAAAGCATTGTAGCATTTCTTTACCTCTCCTTCAACAAAGAAAAAATTTGCCATTTGATAGAGAACTTGGAACTTGATGTTGGCTTCTATAACAACACCCGATTTCTCAAACTCAAACAACTTTTGCATAACATTATCCATTAATTTCTTTCCTTCGTCTTTGCCTTGAGTGTTGCATTTGATGCTACTTACGTTGGTCATCTCAAAGAGGAGCTCGCTCGGATCACTGTCACCGAAAACCATTCTAAAGAGTTGCAAGAAGAAGTCCGAGAGTTCTGCATTTAACAAATACAGAGACCTCCGTGTCCTAGTTAGATCATGTACAAGTTTGCATAAGTCATAGGTGTCCACGTTAAAGAGATCACCGGTGTCATCCTCATTTGTCTCGTTCATTTCCTCTTTCATATAACTTGTCAACTTGAGAAAGTGCAGCAAAAGAGAGAAAACAATAAGCTGGTCCTCCAAATCCATTTCGTAAAGGTCGCCTGACCTGAAATTCTCGAATACAGAAAACTGTAAAAACGCAAAGCGAAGAACGCGAACGCATTCCACCAATGTCTTTATCCTTTCTGATTTCGTAAGACTGTCTCTAACAACTTGTTGGACAAGCTTGTGGACACGGAACAGTTTGCACTGGTGGTTTACCGAGAAAAGAGAGTAGCTTGATAGTATCTTGAGGATGTCACCAATATCTGAATAAGAGAATGAACATTCTCTCTGTTCCTCTTGATTACATTCAGGGGATCCACGATTGATGACATTGAAAGGAATATATTCAGATTCAAAAAAAGCAGAAATACGCATAATCTTTGCAGCGGCAGGTGACCTTTTTTTAACATATTCGAAGTTCATCACCCAGGTTGTGTGAGTTGACAACCTATGTTGTGCTTCCAGACTTAGAGCCGTGGCATGTTGCTGTTTTAAAAGACGAAGCTTAACTTCTTTATATCTGTTCAGGTAATCTTTAAAATTAAGTGGAAGAGGGCTGGAAGATATGTACGCGGCGGCTTGTTCGAGAGCTAGCGGTAGGGATCCCAGTTCTTTCGCCAAACAAATAGCATCTGGGTCAAGATCGTTCCCTCCGAGACCTGTCCGTTGCATTAGAAATAATGCACCTTCTTCTTCACTGAAGCACTGTAACTTCAAACAATCATCACTTGAAATCTTCAAAAATGTTCTACTCTGTGTTGCATTTGCTCTGGTTGTAACAAGTATGTGACCATGCTTCCTTGGAAGGTGCGTTCTTTGCCACAACCCTTTGCATATCTTCTTAACGCCTGCCGGACAGTTTGGATCATTTAATTCATCGGCATTGTCTACCACAAGAAGCCATGGACGTTTCATTATGGACAACCATGACACGAATTTGTTCAAAATGTCCTCTATGTTGTCGGTTACTGAGGCGCTGATATTGACAAACGTAAGTATTTCGACCACGGATTTCCGTACACTTTCATCATTTTCACCAATGACCCAAAACACGCCGCCTGGGAAGTTTTTCTACAGCCTCCAAGGCCGCATATTGTTTTAATACAAGTTGAGGTTCCGGGTTTCTTCTCCGGGTTCTGCAAAACAAGATTTCTTTCAAGCCATTCTAGTTCTGATTTGCGGCCGGTAAACTCTGTTAATCCGATCGGTGCCGTGCAAAGAATGTCATCATCGTCGTCGCCATCGTCTCCCTTGTAAAGACCAACCTGGGTTTTGTGTTTCAATGTTTCCATTTCTTCTTTAACCTCCATGACATCTTCTTGTAATCTTGAGATCGAGCTTTTGTTTGTAGAGAAATTCTTGGCTACTTTCTGTACTTCACAATACAAGTTTTTGAGGTTGCTTTCTAACTGGGGTAAGATCAGTCCAACTTCGTTTAGTTCCAGAACAACCTTCTGTATACCATTCGACAATTCATCTAAGTCATCACAAATAACCTCAATTGTGTTTCTAAGATCATCTCTTTGGTTTAGGAACTTGTTGAAGGCAGCAACTTCAATCAATATCGTGGATACAGTTTCAGACAAGTTTTTTGACTCTTCTCCCATTTGCTGCTTTAGTGTAGTGATCTCAGATTTGTTCTCATTACTTTGTTCTTGGACCTGAGATAAATGTCGAAGTGTATATGCCAAGTCCTCTTGGCACTTTCTCAGATCGGCCTCCAGACATTGCCGCAACAAGTGAAGAGCTTCAACCTCAGACTCTCTGACGTTAATCAGACCTTGACGGGACAAATCTTGCAAATCACTGGACGCTTTTTGGGCTGATAGTTCAGAGTTAAACACTGGGTCACTAAGCAGATTATTGAGATGACTCAATATAGTTTGAACATCGGCATCACAAATTTCTTGTTTGGCAGCATGCGCCCAACGATTTCTGCATTCATCTCTTGCTGAATTCAAAAGAGTTCGACTCACAGGGGGATTGATAAAAGGACACCATTCTAACAAATTCAAAAGACCACCAATGTCGGTTCTATCTGCGTCGATGACATCCTTTGCTCGGCTTCCAAGAGTTGGCATATAGACTTTAGCTATCTCCCATGCCCCAGTCGGAGATCCCCACTGTGTTCGGTCACTGTTGTCCCAGCAAATCTTTGGTCTCCCGGACTTGTGGTGACGTTTCAGTTCCTTTTCCCAGATGACGCAAGTGGCGCACTTTGGTGCTGAAGGTGCGCATGCGCAAGAGGGAAGTGACTGAAGCGGAGGACTGGAAATGAGGGACTGGTACCAAGTTTCCATTTTGTTTTGAATTGTTGGTACTATTCCTTTTTTGGCAATGTTAAGAGCACAACCAACCATCACCCAGTTTTTGTGTTCTTTCTTATCAAGCTCTACTACCCAACCGCCAGATGCCATTATGATGCGGATTTCAAGGTAAACTGAGAAACAGTACGTCTTAGAACTAAATGAAAAAGCCGGCGCTACAGTTGAGACTATGTGTCTAGTTCTTTGTACCTTGCTAATTAGGCCCCTCGTGGCATTTCCTAACCAAGGATCTGCAACGAAAAGACCAAAAAATCCTAACACATGAATAGTTACCTTAAATGCCATAAGGTTCCTTACAATGACCTAGACTAGCAGCAACGAAAATTTTGTTTAAACGTAAAAATAAGAATATGCCACTTAAGGGGCAACCGAACGGACCCGAGATATCAACGACCTTGGCTTCAATAAAGAAGAAGAAATTGTTTTTTTAGTAACAAGACTATATTAAGGAAGACACTGTTAAAAGATAGAGTGAAAAAAAAACTAGCAACTAAAGCGATTTACGGAAGGTGGGAGCACACCGTTTACCAGGTTTGAATTCTTGTACAGTGAAAACCCGCGCATAAGAACCTAGTGGATTAGAAACCTTCTGGCAAATTCTAAGAATGAGGATGGATTAATAATAATAATAATAATGGTTCATAGCAGAGTATCCAACAAATGAGGTTGTTCATCTACAATATCTACACTATAAATCTACACTATAAATCGAAAAAATAATAATAAAAAAACACAAAAATATGTATATAAAACAACAACAATAATAATAATAATAATAATAAATATAGAGTGTATACACATTTACAGTTGTGTTTGCTGTTTAAGATTCATTACATAAAAGGTGTCTTTTTACACTACGACAGAATGAATTGTACTCAGTTATGTTCCTAATAGCTACAGGGAGTTTATTAAAAATAGTTGCTGCCGAGTGCTGAAATGTCCCTGATTCTCTCGGAATAGAAAGGACAGGCGCAATCGAAGATCTTAAGCTATTAGCACTGACCTTGTGTAAATTTAATTTAAGATATTCAGGAAACATTTCATCATATAGCGACTTATGAGCTAACTTAAGTATATTTAGTTTAACGTTCTTATTCACTGGGAGCTAGTTCAACTCCAGGGTCTCTCCTCCTCACCTCTGTGGAATCAGGCTGCATTTATTTTAGGATAGGCAGTCCTGGGCCTCTCAGAGGCTGTATGAAGAATGGGGAGTCCGGGGTGTCTCCCTTTCCCCCCTGGGGTGGGGTAATGAAAGACCCTCAGCTAGGAATGAGGCTGTATTTAGGATAGTGATTGTTGGATTTCTCTCCTTCAAATCTGGGATGAGGTAGTATAACACTATGAAATTGATGCTACATTTAGAATAAGAGTCTGGGTCTGCTATATTCCCCTCTGTGGTGAGGTAATGATAGACTCTAAGAATTAGGATGGATTAAGGATAGGGAGTATCAGGGTCTCTCCTACTCCCCTTTGGGGTGGAGTAATGAAAGACCCTGTGAGTCAATTGTCCTCATGGACTGGTGTTTTATGCTGAACTTAAATTTTTAATAAATTATACAAGCAATGAAAGTTGTCAATGAAGGGGAGTCAGATTAACATAAACTGCTCGATTAAGTTCACAAATTCTCAATGTACATGAAATGAGTCCATTAACATAGTCAACTTGACGTCACATAGACCTCATTCATAGACCTCATAGACTTCATTCTCTCAAACATTGTTGAATCATTGAAATGAAACACCATTTCTCTAGAAGGAAGAAACACTTTTCTGATTAATAACACAGACTATTCTCATTCTAGACTGCAAATTGACTTGATCTACTCCAAGCTTAAAGCAAACTGTATCAATCTTAAAGCAAGACTGTGGGTAACAGTTCAGAAAGAAGCACTGAGATTATGAAAGCAGTTGTAACAGCCAGCAAGAACAGAACGTGACATGCATATGGGACAGGCTTCAAGTAAGAAAAAAAAAACAATAATTTTTGCTCAGTGAAAACCCCTCAAAAGAAAAAAAAACCAAACAAAGAAGGGTTCTGCCTCTTCCCCTCTGGGGTGGAGCAGACAGGTACTAAATATAAAACTGCTGTGATTTGGTTGGGACGATAGGCTCTTGGTCCTTGTTATCAGTGATCGCAATTGCTTGTCTTCCACAAGGGCTTGTATCAGTAACAGAGCTACAATAATGCATCAGTCAATTTTAGGTGAGCCCACACCTCCCAACATCCCCCCCCCCACCCAGTGAACCCCTGGGCATGGCATGGGCATTCTTTTGCTGTGGATGGCAAATTCCCAGGGGCCGGGACACTTGAACTGCCATGCCCTGCCGCAGAGATGAAGAAAGAGGGCAAATGCCCCATCCACGGTCAACACTGCAGCACTTTTCATTGATCATACAGTTGAGTAGTGGATTTAATGTCAGTGTTATTTTGGCTAATGTCTCCCTTGGATAGTGCCATTCTAATTAAGACTTCATGAGCGATGATACCACTTCATGATTCTTATTTATGTACTTTTGAGATATCTGTTCCAAATAGTCAAATATTATGAAAAAGTAAATATAATACATAGATCAATGATAGTAAAATTAGGAATATCATCACCACTAAATTATAGTCAAATCCTAGATCAACAGAAATTTCGTTCCATGACAAAAAAAAATGTCAACTCAGGACAATAGCTCCCGACTTCTGGCTTGATTAAACAGTGAAGAAATGCAGGCATAAATCAAGACAGATGAGTCAATCTGCAAATCTGCTGGTGTTTCTCGTAAAATCCTCCATGTGTAGTTATGTTTAAAAATGAATGCATGTGCGTACCAAAAGCTAGGGGGTGACCCAGAGGTTGGCAAATGCCCGACCTCTGGGCCGTGCATAATTTGCTAATTCCCCACCCCCAGGACTGACAATTCATGCAATTAATGCCCAACAGTTGCCCGGGAGTGCATGGGCACACCTGGAATTGACTAATGCATAATAAATGACTGGACCAAGAGACCTTGGAAGATAGTGGAAAATAAAAGATCACTGCCATAGGTTGTCTGCAAATTCACAAAAATGTAATTCATTCCTATTATGAATATTATGGCCAAAAAATAACCATTTCAAAGTGCAATATTACCGCTCTAAACTAGTTATAGCTGTCACTAAGTGCAAACGAACAAAGATTTTACCTATACGCCTATACTGTTGAATTTGTTTAGAAATGTCATGAAATACACTAACTGATGAATAATACTGTGAGCTTAATTCAGTTACATTGACAATAGTGCAAACGTAAAGCAAGGTGCACCAAAACACCAACCCACGGCTGGGCTAGTACCTCACGCATGCGCAAAGCCATACCACAAGGGCAGTGGCAACCACAGACAGCTGTTTAACCCGTAGTGGGGCCCACCAGTGTGGCAAAGATGTTGGGTTAATGAATGGGGTAAACCCACATCTCAAAAACTCCTAACTGCAGAAGTGAGTGCAAAGCAGTCTATCAAGCGCCAGCTCCACACAACACATGTGGGAGCTGTTGGCTGGGAACCACACAGCAGTTCTATCACGACATGTGAGGGGAAGGTGGATCACGAGTTACCACTGAAGTAAAGCAAGGGGCACACATACACCAACCCATGGCCTGGCCATTACCTCACGCATGCGCACAGCCGTATCACGCGGGCTTTGGCAGCCATGGACACCTGTTTTCTTCAAGCTGTTTGGGGCTCATCACCATGGCATAGCCATCGGTCAGTGACCGGGGAAAACCCATGTATAAAAGACCCTTTCCTCCCGAGGCGAGTCCTTTAAGTGCCAGCTCCACACAGCAGATGTGAGAGCTGTTGGCTGGGAACTGCACGGCAGTTCTCCCACAACATGCGCAGGGAAGGCGGATCATGGGTTTGGTGTATGTGTGCTCCTTGCTTTAATTTGTCTAAACTGTTCTACTGCATAAAGAATTTGAAATTCCGACTTTACACAGCTAATTTTTCGAGATATTGAAGTCCGTGTTTTTGTCCAAAGTTGCGCACGTCATTTTGCGTTAAAATTAGTGGTCTTTCGAATTATTTTGCTTCAAAGACACAAAAAATTCGCTGGGTTATTATTTTTCTTAGCGGCATGCAATAAAAAATTACAGGCGGCAAATGTGACAGATATGGCGTAGGATGGAAGTCATCCACCTGATGATTGGTTGAAGATGGGATGAGCACGAAACTCACAAATGTGCACACGGCTCGTGGATTCTCTGATCTGCATCACATGTTTGCTCGAAAACAATGCATTCTCTGTTCTGCGTTACATCATGGTTGCCTTACATCGGGCCATTACTTTATGTTACATCGATTTGAGATTTTTTCTGCCCCTGGAACAATCGCGCACAGCTCTATAAGTTTGCCGCCTTGCAGCCTCATGTCTTCGCGAGGAGCCTGCTCATTGGCAATAAAAAAGTTTCCATCAAAAAATTTTATTCTGGCATAGAATTAACAGACAGAAATTATGGCAGTGATTCAAGGGAAAACCAATAAATTTTAGTGCTACAGATTTATACTGTGTGATTTTTGCCCTAATTAGTAAATGTTTAATTTCAAAGTAGAAAGGGATAAAAATACCCGTATTCTCTCAGTGCAAGCCTGTGGGATTTCAGAACAAGCCCTGGGAGGCACAGACGGACCGAGAAAGGGTATCTTGCAGAAAAAGCGCGATAACTTAAGGCGGCAGAAGAAGAATTTTTTCAACTAAGGGGTCAATTTAATAAAACTTTCACAAGTGTAATTTACAAGTAGAGCTATTGATTTCAGACTCTTGTAAACTACACTTGTAGTAGTTTTATTAAATGGACCCCAGAAATCACTTAATTTGCCGGCCTTCATTGAGGCATTTAAAAATGCTTCCAAAGGCTAACATTTGAGCTTATTCATTACACCCCTGCTAATCACTTGGATTTCCCACAGAATGGAAACCGAAAGTGTGGGCGTCTGCTGCTACGATCATCACCAGTCACTCGAAATTCTACATGGATTTCGGAGTAGAAATATTCAATAAAGTTATACTTACGTATTTCACTCCTCTCAGTAGTTGTGGGAACAGTTTGACGCTTTTAAAAAGTAGTAATATAGACTGCAAATTTATCAAAACCAAGTTTTAGGAGAAAGGGTTATTGGTATCCACTCCTTTTGTCACGGTGTTGGTGAACACTGATTTTTTGGGGAGCCTGGGGTCCAGTTGCGTAAACAAAAACACGAGCCTGCCAACAGCCTGCCACGCAGGCGTTTTTAGAGGAGCTCGTGTTTCGTCCCTCCCCTGCGTGGGAGGCTACGGCCAATAGTGCAAGAGCCTATTTCCCATCCCTCTCAATCGAAACTCTTAAAGACAGGATGGATCGAAATTTGCTCTGTTTACCAAGTAACTAGCAGTAGGTTCCAACACCCAGACGACACACAGATAGTCAATCACTCTCAACACACCCTCGGAGACGCAGGGGCAGTCAGTCAGGAGAAAAAGCGCGACGAAAGTTTTCAGTCTTTTCAAGCATGTAAGGAAGGGCTGTTCCGCCCGTGCTTGAAAACTTTCGTCGCGACTTTTCTCCCGGCCCGACTGAGTCTCCGAGGATGGACTCGACGAGGCTTAAAGAACGTCTGCGTAGGACGCTTCGAAGTGACTGACAGGAAATGAGATTTAAAAGTAGAGCTGACATTGCTCACAAGTGTTCGTAGCACAGGAAAAAATAACGGATTCCCATTTTTGGATATTTTAGGGTATTTAAAGAATACCCACAAAAATCCCAAATTTGGAAGAGTGAGACTAGTCCCAATCAGGGAACTTGGTTGGGAATTCCCTGGTTGGGACTTGTCTCACTTTGCCAAATTTGGGATTTTTATGGGTATTCTTTAAACACCCTAAAATATCCAGAAATGGGAATCCGTTATTTTTTCCTGTGTAGGAGCCCATCCGTGCTTCATTCGGGGGAAAGGGGTACTCCCTATGATGGCCTATACGGGGACGTTCTCCCCGAAACGGGTTCCTTTTTCAGCCTTAAGGTGTAAAAGGGTGGAAGTTTACTAGTTTATGTCTAGGCGTCAAAAGCGTAGGGGGTAGGGAGGAAGGAAAAAAGGGAGGGGGAGTAGGTTAGGGTTAAATCCGCCTTAACCCTAACCCTCCCCCCTCTTTCTCCCCTTTTTGCGCCTGCCATGCAAGATAGAAAGGATAAGGAAATGGAACAACTCTGTGTAAGGATCACTTGGACAAACCGCAGCGAGGGAAAGTCAGATATTGGTGTGAATCAGTATCGACAATATAGAATAACACTTAAAATTAAAAGCACCTTATCGCCTTGCCTTCAATTCTATAAAAATCTGGAATTTCGGTCTGAAAAAACGCCAAAAAGGGCTTACAGATGCATTTTATGGCTGTGAAATAGTCGAGAAACGTTCTAGTTTTGTGCTTTAATCTCCCTATTTTAAAGACAGTAATTCACAGCAGCTAAAGGGAATTTCTAAATGAGGTATGTGAAAGAGGTACCATTTGTCAACTCGAGCCGGAACCTTCCCTTATAAAACATCTCTAAGTACCCCCCGCCGCGTGCTTTCACAGCTTATACTATAGCAGCATTCCTTTTGACCCGCGATCAGGCGTTTTTTTAGAAGAGAATAATAATAATGACAAGGAGGCCCTGTAATTACATTACAGAGACATAGGGAAAGCATGCCTGTAGAATATACTAACCATTCTAAAGAAAAGCCCACAGGGGCACAAGTAGATACCCTGAAGGTATTCCCCCAACTTTCCGCTTTTAAAAAGAGAGCTGGCGTAAACTACTATGTCTTGTTTGAAATTTTCAAAACCAGAAATCCCGCCGAAGGCTTAGACTGAGGGTAAAACTCACCCAGTTGAAGGAAAAAGAAAAAGAAGAATAACCTTCTTGCATATTGAAGTCTTTAAGATAAAAATTACACCCTAAAATGAGTGTAAAAATTCTCCCAGTAGAAGATAGCCTGCGTGCAGACGATAACTAAACTCTGATTAGTACCGTCTGCGAAGTATCGCTATCTTTACTTCGCACCGCTCTCCACTATCTGAACGCTTGGAACAGGCTATCTGCGAAGCAGCGCAGAGATCCCTGTTCTGGACCCCCAACGGACTCAACGAATTACCGGAAGTGCGTTTCGAATTTCCCTTCAACCTGATTGGCGATCACGACAAACAAAACAAAGGCCTTTTTTAACTGACCAATCGTGGCGCGTACTCAAATCTGGGTACACAGCTGGAAGTCCAGAACAAGGATTTCGGCGCTGTTTCGCAGACGGAGTTAACCAGAGTTTAATTTCGTCTGCGCGCAGGCTAGTAGAAGAAAGCGAAAAAAATCTTGAAAAAGATTTTTCCACAGTGAAGTCTTTAGATAATATTTCCATCTATATAGTGGGGGAAAAAATCTCTCTCAGTAGAAGAAGAAAGAAAAAATCTTGAAAAAGAGTTTCTCACAGTGAAGTCTTTAGATAATTTTTCCACCCAAAAATGAGGGGGAAATTCTCTTCCGGTTGAAGGCTTGCAGAAATTGTTGCAATGATTCATTTTTTTATTCAGTTTGAGGAGAGCTCTGACCATGGTATGTGTACGCAATGCCGTAAGTCGCCTACAGTACTGTTATAGCTGTAAATGATTCACTTCAAAATGAGAATTGTTGTCGAAATACTAAGTACTTTTGTTGATTACCATGCTAAAAACAAGTATAAATAGTCAATATAGCGTTCGGGCTCCCTGTGGTCAGTAGAAAATATATTTCCTTACCTTCTTCAATGGAGGCCAAAAGAACTTGGGACTGTGTGGAAAACCCTTCTAAGTAATTGTTACATAGAACTCTGCTCCTAATAACAATTTCTTGATCCGCTTTGGGTCCCTCCCGGCGTCCTCCCACTCCCCCCCCGCCTCAGCAAATGATGTGGCCAAAAAAAGGACTTAGTTTCACCCATTTTGCTCAAAATTCAACTTTGTTTGGGGTGGGAGGGGAAGGGTCGCTAGTTTTACTAAAATCACTGGAAAGGTCCAACACTTTTGACCTCCATTATAGATCTAATGGACTAATCCTGCAAAATCAAAAATTACGATGCTATAATCAAGAGAAGAAGAGCTTTAGATGTACTAACGCAGGGGGGGGGGGGATGCAGAATTTTACTTAGGAGTGGGTGCATCACTAAGGCTCGGTTCAGACACCGAATTTTTCATGTAACGAACCTAATGCATGAATTGTTATAATGTATTTTGCGAGCAGTTTGACCGAAATGAGCATTTTTCGCGTTTTAAACTTAGTTGAGCTGCAATTAAGATCGGCGTCTGAATCAATTCAGCCAATCTTAATAATCTGGGTCGGCCTTAATTCGAATTAGGTTCGGCTCACGAAACGTTCGGCGTCTGAACCGGGCCTAAGGAACTACCATTTTAACTAAAATTTTACGGCGTTTAACATAATTCTTCAACTTCGTCTGATGTTTTACTTCAGCACCGATAAAACACAAAGGTTTTTTTTGGCAGAATACCAGTTGTATTAGAAAGCCGCAGATCATCTCGGGGGGTGTGCCCCCTGCACACCCGGACTATGCCCACGTCTTTGCGATCGCCCCACCGTCCCAGCTAGAAATGCAACAACACGACTCTACAGTAACGAGCCTAGTACATATTTACTACAAAATAAAAAACTCAAAAATGTGATCCCTCTTGAATCGTGTCAAAACTCTCTTTTAGATTAAAAAATTTCCAGTTATTTTCTCTTTTGTAATTCTAGCAACACGCGGATTAAAAGTATATTTTCGCTCCTACACAAATGAAGCACGACACAGAATTGATTTGTTTCTTTTAAGCCAAGGATAGTCTCTGAAATATTTCAATCATAATCAACGATTCTCTTCGCCACATGTTTTACTGAAGCCCCATGCAATCTAACGCAGCATTGTTGGCTAACAACTCTCAGCATTGTTGAATGTTACGTGTTGCGTCCGTTTGTACACCCTGTTGCATGTTGTTGCGTGTTGTTGGGAGTTGTTGCTCAAAGTTTGAAACCGGTCAAAGTTTTGAGCGCAACTGTGTTTGATCCGTTTGCCACATCTCTTCCAACATTGTTGGAGCCACGCACACGTATTACACATAGTTTGCAAAGTCCTATGGGTTGTATCCTTCCCAAGATGCACCGCAAGTCCTAACATTGATGGGAGTTGTTGCAGCCATTTGCACACCATTCTCGTCCCCAGAGCCCGTCGTTTCTTGGCCACGTGGTCTGGATCGTTACAAATTAAGCCGAGTGGCTCTGGGGACGAGAATGTTTGCACACAACTGCCAACATGGACGCAACAACTCCCAACATTGTTGATTTAGGACGTAGCTGAAAAGACAAAACTGACTAGTTAAAAAGATAAAGGTCGTTAAGGATGTCTTTACCCTGGTTCCAAATATCCCTTGTCCGAATAATTACTCAAAATAGAACCATAAAACCACGCCTATGGTTTTTAAAGTCCCCTAGGTACTTTTTCTTCGACAAGTTGTGCTTTGTTTTTGCATCTTTGCCGCTAAACGGAGCTTTGCCTAGCGTCTTTCTCAGTTCAAAAGTTAACATTAAGCAAATGTCAAAGGCTCAAACCTTTAATACAACGTGTTAAATTTTCGGCAAAAAACCTGACAATTTTGTTCTAGTTGCGGCAGCTAACAACTTCTTGCTCTTGCCTCTGGCATATCCTTCAAAAATGCCGTCGAGAATATTTGGAGGCCTATCGGAATTTTTTTGTCAGGCGTCAAAATCCTTTGTTTCATTACAGCTGTCCTTCGTCGGCTCATCTAATTTCGTGAACCTGACCAATTAAAGTTCCTTTAATTAACTTTTCTTGTTACACGAAAAATTTCAGGTGTCTCAGATGCGTACAAGGTTGTAAAAACGAGAAATTTAGGGAACTAAAAGCAATGGCGTTTTTGAGCGACGTACGTCAACCGGACGTGAGGTCTTCTCCATTTTAAAGCACCTCGACGATACCAAATTTTTTAAAGTGTCTTTACTACCGTGGAGACGATTTGTCTAAAACGTTGGGCAAAAACACTGTCCAAAAATGAAAAAGGACCACTTCCGGTTGACGTTCGTCGCTCAAAAACGCTTACGCTCACTAAGATATGTATACGTAATAGCATGATTAGTAGTGATATTTGGCATAAATACCACGAGTGATATTTCGAAATTGTTATACGTAATTTCACGAGCCGTTAGGCGAGTGAAATTTGAGACAATTTTGAAATATCACTCGTGGTATTTATGCCAAATATCACGTACAAATCATGCTATTATTTGTTTATACTACTACCCACAAAAGGTTTGTAATCTTCACATGTAGGTATTTCAAATTAAGCTGAAATACCACTGCTCTAGCCCAATCAAATTGCAGAAATTTCTCACGTAGTAGTATAATGGGGCGAACAGGCCCTTAGTAATGATCCATTTTCTAAGAAATAACGATAATCCTCCAACAAATCGTACCCAGGGCTTTCCCCTTAGAAAATGGGAGGGAAAGCCCTGCAGAAGAGCTTTGATTATTCGTATAGGCAAATTAATATAAACCAGAAAAATTAAGAACTTGGGTTTGCGGTAACCCCGACTGGAAACCAATGCTAGTCAACTTAATCCTCCCGACGGTTCAGGGAACTCAACTTAATCCTCCAACAACATTTTCTCCTACTGAAACAGCTCCTCCTCTCAGTAAACTGAACAAGATGTTTCCACTGCTTTTTCTCCCTCCCTGATCCTCCGCAGGTCATGTGGTCTATGGCAGCGACTAGCAAAGTAAATTTGATCGGAGGTGAGGAGTTTCAGTTTCCCATCCAAAATACAAGGCAAATACAGTCCGACGAGTGGACGTGTCTCAGCAATTTCAGTGCGAGGGTAATGAAACTGTTTCAATGTCAGTACACCAGACTGTTAGCGAAATACATTCGTCTGATATCACACAGCTGCGCTGAACTGCCCGTCTGCCTTGCTGGATGGCGCTTATGACACGTGACGGTTATTAACTTTGCGTGAAACTCTCCTTTTTGGTTCTTGTTAGTTCACCTTGCACTCGCTGTTGGCGCTGGAGTTGTCATACCCTGAGGGTACAGGCAAAGATATAACGTCTTCCTGACCAGAGTCATCTGTTGAACTCGCAATCGTTTGTGATTCTAGCGTCTCGCCACAGCCTCTATGAAGTTCCACATTTTCGACGTAGTGTTCTTTTCTAAAGTGAAAAGGTACTCCAGTCTTGCACGAAACAATTACTTTCCCTAGACCAACAATAACTATTGCTGGTTTCATCTCAACGGTCTTCTCCAATAGGTAATCCCCTTCTTTTAACAGAACAATTTGATTTACGTCCTCACGCTCCGTGATTTCTTGAAGAACATTGCGCAGTTCATCTGAGTTTTTAACAACATCGATTTGTAGAGCTCCATAACTTTCAATTACTGAAGAAATATCCCGACCAGAACTCAAGTGATTGAAGACAGCAGCAGCGGCCAAGGCTTCGTGTTTTCTCCCTAACTCTGCTAAACTCATGGCCTTGGTGGAGTAACCTAATAACCAAGAAGGATCCGCTCTGATAGAAGACTCTGAATCTTTAAAAGCAAGCTCCAGTAAGGAGACCCGCTCAGACATGTTTCTCTTTTCCTCAGCCGCTTTCAAGTAGGTTGAAGCTCTAGCTGTTAGGAGTTGTGCGTCTTCTGAACATATGGCTATTGCCTTGCTGTACAAAGACAAAGCCTCGTCTAATTGGCCACGATTAAGACTCTCCTTAGCCTTTTCTTTGAAAATTTTGATTGAATCAGTTGAAGATAACAGGTCTATGTTCTCAGTGTAAACGTTTTCATCCAGTTTCAGTGGAGCACTCTTGGGGCAAATAATTTGGACTTTTCCGATGCCAACCATTACTGCGTTCGCTGGAACTTTCAGTGGGTTCGGTAACTCATATCTCCCTTCTTTGAGTAAAATCACAAGATTGTTGCCGCCTGCTCTCTTGGCGGCGTGATAAAGGTCATCGATAGTAGTTATCACCTGTGCACTACAACTTCCAAAGCGCTCCATCACTGCAGGTATATCAGTACACTTTGATGGAAAGAGATGTTCCGCAACTGCAGCTGCAGCAAGGGATGGACCTCTTTGTCCAAGTTTAGCGAGACAAACCGCCTTCCAGTAGTAACCTTTAACCCAAGAAGGATCTGTGCTCACTGCCTTGTTCGCATCCTGAAGAGCATATTGAAGAAATATTTGTTGGTCTTCTTTAGGATCTTTACCATGGCTTTTAAGTGCTTGTTGTTCTGACAGTTTGACGTATGTTATCGCCCTGTTTGTTAGTATTTTTGCATCATTTGGGAATTGGTCTAACGCCATTTGATAGAACTCTAGTGCCTTGGAATATTTTTGTGCCTTAAAATAGTCGTTCGCAGTATTTTTGAACTCCCTAGCAATCAAAACATTATTATCACAAAGAGGCCTTGCGGAAAATAGTTTAGTGACTGGTTTCTCGTTGCTTCTCCTCATTTGTTCTACAAGCTTATAGGCTTCCTCCTCATTTCCAAGGATAGTGAATACCTTTAGTAGATTAGAATATGCCATTTGTACTTCTTGGTGGTTCTCGTCATACATTTTCCTTCGCAGTGACAATAACATCTCTCCAATGTTTCGGTACAACTTGCCGTTACATCTTGCCTGTTTTCTTTTTCTCTTTTTTTCGCTTGAGATAAAGAAACAGCTCAATATCCCCGCTAGAACCATTGCTGCATGGTCATGGCTGCTTTCGTCGACTACACATTCATCGGTATCCAAATCACCGCCTTGAATACATTTATACATGACTGGCCAATTGTCCTCCAAGATACGAAAAAGCGTATCTTCTGCTGTCTTAGGGTCGAAAAAACACATTACTTGTAGAGCATCCGTTATTCCCTTGAAATAAAAATCTGATGTTGGTGGTTGCTTCTTTGCAATGTTCAACAGTTCTTCAGCATATTTTCGTGCCTCGTGAACCTTTCCCTCATTAAGCAAATGAGAAGTGATAAACTGTAAAACACGTAACAGTTCGCGATGATCAGGGGGGTAAATGCGCCTCGCAAGTTCCAGCGCTTTCTTATAACGCACCAAAGCCGACCTAGAATTACTTGCTGACAACTGATTTTCTGCTCTTGCAATTAAGATTTGAAGGTCTACAGTGTTCTCATCGTTGATTTCTAAACGTTCGAGTTCCATCAAGGCTTTATAATTTTCTTTCCATTGCGCTTCTAACGCGTGATAAGAGGCCATATGCTCAAGAACTAGATATTTGATATCGGGTTTCACAACAATTCCAGACTTTTCCATCTCAGCCAGCTTGTGTACAGTTTCTAATGCCACCTTTTTCGCCTCCTTGTACTTTTCGTATCCAGGACAATTTCTTAAATTGATACTTGCAGAAACCATCGCCCCAAGAGCGGAATTGGGATCAGAATTACCACTCATTTTCGAAACATTCATTCGAAATTCACTCATTTCAGCCCTTAATCTGTTAAAAAACACATTGTTACTGATCAAGGAGACCACTAAGTTGCACAATTTTAAGGTGTCATCATTGTAAAGTACACGAGCCACATTTCTTTTTGATGAATGAATTTCCTCTTCCATATGATTCTTCAATTTGTTGAAATTCAATACAAGGGCAACAATTACATTCCTTTCGTCTTCCTTTAACAATGACAGATCCCCCAAAGCACCATACTTTTCTTGTTCAAAACAGGGAACACTATGCGTGCATAATGCCAAGTAAACAACTCGTGTAGCTGCCAACAAAGCCTCTTCCCTCTGTGATGGGGTAAGACTGGTTCTTACCACTTCTTGAACAAGTTTGTGGACGCTAAAGACTTTGCTTCGATGATCGACAGAGTAAAGGGAATAACTTGACAGTACCTTAAGGATGGAGGCAATGTCGATCTTGGAACGCGCACATTCTCTCAATTCCTCTTGATCTAATTCAGGCAGACCAGGATTAATAACGTCAATGGGAACATTCTCAGAATCCAAAAAGGCCGAAATTCGCATCATACTGGCGGCAGCTGGTGACTGTTCCTTTACAAACTCGAAATTCAACTCCCAAGTTGTATGAACTGACAAGCGATGTTGAGCCTCTATGCTAAGTGCTGTAGCAGGCTGTTGCTTTAAAAGGCGCATCTTCACTGCTTGGTATTTTTCTAGGTATTCATTAAAGCTCAGTGGGATAGGACTTGTAGTTATGTATGCTGCTGCCTGCTCTAGGGCTAGTGGCAATGCACCTAGCTCTTTTGTTAAACAAATCGCATCTGGGTCAAGGGATTCTCCTTGAAGATCGGTTCTTTTCATTAAGAACAAAGCTCCATCCTCTACGCTAAAGCATGACAACTCTAAAAAATCATCAGTCGAGTACCTCAGAAACGCCTTTGCGTCTTTTGCATTTTGCCTAGTTGTTAAAAGAATGTGGCCGTTCTTTAGTGATTTAACAGTTCTTTGCCAAGGTCCCTTGCATATCTTCTTTACACTTGCAGGACACATAGGATCTTGCATTTCGTCCACATTGTCCATCACAAGAAGCCATGGAAGGTCCTTCTTGGACAACCACGTAAGGAATTTGTTGAAAGTGTCATCGATGCTGTCATTTGTTGAGGTAGGAATGTTTCCCAGCGAAAGCATCTCAGCAACTGATTTATTTATATTTTCATCGCTTTCGCCATTGATCCAGAACACCCCACCTGGGAAGCTATTTTTGTGCCTCCAAGCGAACTCTACAGCCAAAGATGTCTTCCCACAGCCTCCAAGCCCGCATACTGTTTTGGTGCAACAGGAAGTCCCAGGGTTGGCCTCAACGCTCTCTAAAATGAGGTTCTTTTCAAGCCAATCAAGAGCTGACTTACGACCTGTGAACAGTGGTAACCTACTTGGAGCCGTGCACAACGCGTCATCATCACTGTCATTCTGTTCTTGTGTGGTTTGCCCTTTTTCCAAGACTACCACTTTCTCTTGCAAAATAGACACCTCTGTGGATGTCTCCATTGCTACTCTCTGCACTTCTATCAATTTGTCTTTCAAACTTGCTAGGGAGGTTTCAGTGTTGGCAACTTTAGACTGTGTTACACTCAGTTTAGTTTTGACAACTTCTAAGTCATCTTGGATAGCTTCGAAGACTTTTTGCAGGTCATCCCTTTTATTCAGAAATCTGTTGAAATCATCGACAGCTTTCAGAACGGTGGATAGGTCATTAGAATAATGTGCC
>CALNXK010000006.1:5415000-5435000 GCA_942486035.1 Porites lobata | reverse complement strand
TTAAGGAAGATATTTTATGGCACTTTGATTTTTCAACAAAGTAGTATGATTTGAGTTGGCTGCCACATTGGAGGGCATACTCTTACCTTCCAACATGGTGGCCAAAACTACTTTTTCTTGTATGTTAATAAACGTTAGATAGTTACCCTGAGATGTTCTGAAACCGTTAACACATCATCCTTTCAACAATTTCCTTGAAGTTTAAGTGCAAAATTTCTGTTCAGAAACAGGCAATTCATAGTTTCACAAGGGTTTCATTCAGCATTGGAGATCGAAGAATTCTCCGTCTACGTGTAATTCTCCAGCTATTAAATTTCAATGAAGTATGGCTATTTTTTATTCTGTCGGGAATCAGACGTGGACATGGTGGATACATTATATAAAAAGATTAAATTACTCCCAGATATTATGCATTAATTTATTCAGCGCTTAGCCACTTGCTTTACACTCCTAAATAAATAAGAAATACATAAAAGACCTTATTTAAATGCTAGCAGTTTTCAGCCCAACAAAAAAAAAAATAATTAAATGAATAAATACTAATGAAACAAAATGTTCACAAAATGAAGTACATGATGAACAAATCATAGTGGCAAAGGTACGACAAGAAAATTAGTTTACGCAAAAAATGACAGAGTATCAAATTACTATGAAACAAAGGCAATTTTTGAGATTCTTCTATTTTAACTATGACTTCTAAAACGTGTAGAGGTATGCTATGTTTTTTGTTCGGCAGCTACTGTTAAGAAATAAAATTTGCTATCAGACAAAAAATTTCCAGGCTTGTTTTCAAGCTCTTTCCAGGAAAGTTCTTCACTCTTTCAAAATTTTCTCCTGTTAGTTTACACTATTCTACTGCTACTGCAATTCTTAATGAAACCCCTGATTTTAAAAGTCACATTTTGGTCACATGACCAGTGCGAACTTACTCATTTTAAGAAAATGGTGCAGGTTTGTAAAAACTAAATCACTATTATTTTGTTTAAGATATGACCCACTAATCGTTTTTTGAAGGCAAAATCAAATAACTTTCATTTTCAAAAAAGTGATGTCACATGACCTCTTGGTGCAAATGGCCTATTGACTGATGGATAATGACTGAACCAAGAGACCTTGGCAGACAGTAGAAAATAAAAGATCACTGCCAGAGCTTGTCAGCAAATTCAAAAAAATGTCATTCACTCCTATAACGAATACTCCGGCCGAAAACTAACAAATTTCAAAGTGCTTATAATAAATATTAAAGCTCTAAATAATAAATGTTCCAGCAAAAAGTTTTATTCTGACGTACAAGACACAGAAATTATGGCAGTCGGATTCAAGGGAAAAACTAATAAATTTTAGCAATACGGAATATTATGATATTTTTGCATAAGTTAAATATTTAATTTCAATGAGCACATACTAGAACCGGATACAGACATTCCTTAGTGAAAACCAAGCTCTTGGGAGCCGACTGGCCCGACAGGGGAATTTTGGTCCGTGGGTCATTCGTCCATTTAACTTTCAATTCAAAAACAAAAATTGAAAATTGATATCAATTTTTGATTTTCCAATTTTTTTACCTGAAAAATGGATAAACATGTTTCATAACTCTTTTTAACGTTTACCCCTGTAGACAAATATGAGAAAATGAACACACAGCTCTTATTTTCTACAGTCAATATTAAAATGATTATCGAACCTGGGATATTTTAGCTATTCGCGGGAAAACTGTATGTTTCCGTGGTCATTTGTCAATTACAATGACGTGAATTTGGAAGAATATTCAAAATTGAAAGTTGCGATCAATTTTCAATTTTTGTTTTTTGGAATAAGAATTGATCAATCGATTGCATTGCAAGTGACAAAAATACTAAAAGGAGAGGACCCAAGTGCAGAAGTGCCCAGGAGGGGAGAGGTAAGGGCGTAGGGACTATAGCGGGAAGGAAGAACGAAGGGGCCTTTTACTTGTCCATGCTACGTATATACACTCATTTGCAGGGTTAATTTGGCCCAGATGGGTATGTGTCGCTGTACAGATTGTGGATTTCTAGCTAATCGGCTCCTAACAATTTCACTGTTTAGCGCCTTTAAAATGGTGGGAAGGAAGGGACCTTGTAGTTTTCTGCGACAGTTTCTTGGAGCGAGCCTCAGAAAAGAAGCTGGAAGTTCTACATTGGAGCTGTTTTCAGTGTAAATATGGTCGCCATAAACATTGAGAGAGGCATTGTGGCCGAGGAGTTGTCAGCGCATCGGGTTCGCAATCCGGCAGTCCCAGGTTCTAGTCCCGCTCTGAGGACTTGCTCGATTTCTTCTCTCGGACTTTCCGAGTTCATATCCTCGGCCACGCTTGTAAATAGCCAACTGATAGCCTCCTGCCAGTTGGGGTTTTTAATCCTGTTATGCTGTGTTTGAGTTATTGTTTCTAAGTATTTGACTGGCCGGGGGAGTGCCTCTAAACTATCTGGATAAGCTAAGCGCAATTTCCACCATGAGCAAGCCTTTAAACCTTTAAATATTTATCGAGTTTGTGAGAGATATTGTTGATACACAGGGGAAAACCCACTCACAAGTCAGTATTGTTTCTACAAGAAGGATGTCCTGGAAAAAAAGGCTTTAGTTTGCGTTCTGTAACAAGGTACGCCTGCAAAATGGGATACACACGGAAAACCACCTGTAAATGAAGAGCTGGAACCCTGTAGGAAGTTGTTGCTCGGTTGGGTCATTTTGCTAGAATTTCTCTTGCTTTTTTGTACTTTTTGTTACTGTAGATTAGTCTTCATTGCCTAGCTGTTCATTTTGTAAGAGTGTGCATCAAACTTTCAAGTGTAGGGGGAGAAAGGGAGGAAGTAGAGGAGAGAGGATGATTACGATAATGAAGGAATGAGCTGATCCTTTTTACCTTCTGAAGACATGAAAAAAACTTTCGTGGGACCAGTATAACCATTAAAAGTCTTGGAAAAAAACTGCAGTATTATTATTACTTTTTCTTACCAGATCCGCTTCAAACGAACTCCCCTTAAGGGTAAATCTGGGGGAGGGGGGCGGCGGTGGGGCATGAAGGGAAGTTTGGGTAGGGTTGTGCCACCGAGGCCGTCAATTTAAACAAACATCATGGAATTTAATTGTTGATACCGCACTTGTAGACCGCTCCTCGCCAACCTTCACACTCTTTCCAAGCGACACCATGTTAAAGGCGCTAAACAGTGAAATAGTCAGGAGCCGTTTAGCCAGATATCCACAACTTGTTCAGCGGGACATACCCGTCTAGGCCAAATAAGCCCTGTAAATGAGGCTAGCATAGACAAGTAAAAGGCCCTTCCTCCTTCCTTCCCACTTAAGACCCTACGCCCTCCTCCCCTCTTGGGCACTTCAGCGCTTGGGTCCTCCCCTCTTGGTACTTTTGTCAGTTGCGATGCGATCGATTGATCAATTCTTATTCCGAAAAACCAAAATTGAAAATTGATCGCAACATTCAATTTTGAATTTTCTAACAAATTCACGTCATTGTAATTAACAAATGAATGCGGAAACGGTTTTCCCTCGAATAGCTAAAATATTCATGGTTCGATAATCTTTTTAATATTCACTGTAGAAAATAAGAGCTGTCTGTTTATTTTCTCATATTTGTTTACAGGGGAAAACGTTAAAAAGAGTTATGAAACATGTTTATCCATTATACAGGAAGAAAAAAATTGGAAAATCAAAAATTGACATCGATTTTAATGCGTGTACCTTAGTGCCAACCGTTTTTCGATGGCATGGGAAAAAGGAATTCAAGTGCCGTATCCATTTTTCGTTTTCGCATGACATTGAAAAACAGATTTGAATTTTGCTTTTTGTTTTTCGTTTTCGCCCAACTTTGAAAAACGGTTTTGAACTTCGTATTTCGTTTTTCGTTTTCGCATCACTTTGAAAAAACGGATATGAATTTCGTTTTTCGTTTTCTCATCACTTTGAAAAATGGATATGAATTTCGTTTTTCGTTTTCGCATTACGTTGAAAACGGATTTGAATTTCGTTTCTCGTTTTCTCATCACTTTGAAAAACACATCTGAATTTCGTTTGTCATTGTTGCATGCCTTGAAAAACGGATCACTGCACCAGTCCAGTCATTTGAAGCCCCGGGCACCCCCTCGGGGTTGACCGGGGCACTCACTTTTTATGTAACTGAAAGTAAGTGAATCTTCCTCTCTTCGGGGCCACAGTGAGTAGTAAACTCCCCCCCCCCCAATGATATGTCTTACACACATACGGTACTCCCTTTTTTAACAATGGATGACAAATGATGTGATGATAGCCGCGAAAAAACACGCAGCCGCAACACTTGCATATCCTCGATGGAGAAGGGAAATGACGAACATTTGAACACTTTACAACTTGAAGTCTCAAAATGCGACATAACAAAAAATTACAAATCAAGTTTCACAGTCTTCTGGAGTTTTTGTAGAATGACTCAATCATTGCATCATTGCAAAGTGTCTTTCTTGTCGTCATTTCCAGGATACAACAAATTACTACATCATCATAAGTTATTAAACAATTGGGTCACTTGAACGGGGAAAAACAAGACGCGTCTAGTTAACTTCTCCTATAAGTGGCACAAAAAAAGTGTTCAAGACTTGAATAAAACGGGACTCAGCTAAGACACTTCTTATAGGTCCGTGTGGTTTTCGGCCATTTGATTTTGATTCCAAATTGAAAATTGCAAATCAAAAATTCACAATCGTGATTTTGGATGTTTGATTCCTCAAGAACCGAAAATCACAAATTTACAATCTGAATTGTCAATTTTTGTTTCTAAGAAACATAAAATTGAAAAACAATTTTCAATGTTTTGAAAATCAAAAATTGAAAATTGAAAATGGTCAGTTGGTGGTTCTTATTTCTTGTTTTTAAGGAAAAGGAAAACTAAACGATAATCTTCAATTTTGATATTTTTGCTTGGTACCGAAGTTAAAATTGTATTTTCAATTTCTTATTCCATAGATTCCAGCTTATTAAAAATTCAAACTTGACAAAGCTATTCATGTGCAACGAAACTGCGCGAAACAGTGTCAATGATGATGAAATCCGAAATGAAAAAACAAAAATTGAAAACAGACCAAATATATCTGTGACGGGTGGGGGAGGGTAAAACCGGACGTTGCGCGACTGCAAACAAGATGGCGGTCGTCTTGTAGTGAAGGAGTGTTCCATGTCTTCGTCGAGCCGTCTCTGGGGGAAATGTAACGCCAACAGCAATCTAAAGCTTGCCTGTATCATGGCCGAGACGTTTTTAAAGAAATGATCTGAATGTTTTTTCATTGATAAGTATGCTTTTGTTGTAACCTTGCAGCATTATACGTATGCAAACGCGGCCGGGTAGAGCGTTTCAGATCGGCTGCGAACTGTAAACCGAGGCCGGACTGCAGACTGCGGACTACGGACTACAGACCACGGACTGCGGACTGGGTGTATATAAAATACAGACCAGGTATAAAATGCGAACTACGTGCTATGTTTTTAGTCCGATAATATTGTCACTCGACCCTAACCATGTATAACTCCTTTCATGTTGTTGTTAAAGTGAAGGAATTTTCGCTCTAACAAGAAAGTCTTCTAAGATAAGAACCAATGGGGGCGTGGGGATATATTTGCGCGAGTGTCTTTTTGCTCGTAATAGGGTGCCAGTGTTTCATTAGAATCTTTTTGAGATTCGGAGTTGCAGGATAGGAAGTCGTTACAAACGGCAAAATCCTTTCTTTTGGGTTTATTTTATAAAGCCGCATTGCGCGATTCGAAGCGGAGTTCGGCTAGGATTGTTTCCACAAGGTCGTGGGGGTAGCCTTGTTCTGTAAGGCGAGTTAAAAACTCTTTCTTCTTTAACTCCAGTTATCGGGAATTATACCTTAACCGATTTCGTTTTGAGTAAGTGCAAGGCTATTCCATATACGAAGCCCTTTTTAACGATGACAGGGTAAAATGAGGAGAAATTCACATATTAAAACGTTTCTGTCGGCTGAAATAATGTGTTTGAATCGAATGAATCTTGATCCTTTAAAAACGTCAGTGGTCAAGGAAAACAATTTGTTTTGATGACAGTTCGTCAGTGTTAATTTTATTGTTGTGTGGAAAGAGTTCGCGAAATCAATAAAGTTGTTGATTTCTGTTGAGAATGAGTCATAAATCCAACTCCTTCGAAAGTGATCTACTGTATTTCCAAAAAGGACCCGTTCCGTACAAAAGCTGATTACATCTGAATATATCGCGTGAGCATGCAAACCTAAAATACATCAGTAACATCTGTTCATTGTTCCTGTTCACGATAAGAACCGACACGTTGATTGACTTGATACATCATTCCGTTTACTATAATAACACCTAACCTATTAAGCGTTAGACTACGAGTAGTCCCCCATTTTTCCTCAGGGACAGCAGAGCGAGCGAAACGCGAGCGCGCGTGAAAACCACCCCACGCGAGAAAAGGCGACACGCGGCGGGGAGAGAGAAAAATGAGGGACTACAGACAAAGCCCAAGCTTTTGACCCTTCACGGCCGACTGATTTTGGAGTGTAAAATTCGTATCCCCTTCCAAATCAATTATGCGCATCCAATGGGATTCCTTCCCTTATTGAGCTGTCATTGCTCTTGTCATCGGTAAACTGCGGGGGATATTTATTGCAAGCAAAAGAAAACCCAGATACTAATTTTCTTCACGGCTATTTCGCGTAAAGAACTTGATAGCGTAGGCAACACACGACTTTTACTCATGGCAAAATGCTGATTGTTACAATGATTTTTTTTTCTCTGACGGGTAGATTATGCTCTGGAGGAAAACGTCTTGACTGAGCAAATGTGATTTTTGCCGCTTATTTCATACTGATAGGTCGTGACACGCATATTAATTTTCTGCGGTTATTGTTTATGGTCGGCATGATTTGCCCTCTGATGCAAGAGCATTTTCTTTGACCTCTTTTGAAAAGTGAAGCTCTTCAATGCAGCTAAATAAGGGTTTTGGGTTGTTTAATTTCTCCGGCTATTGCCTCTTGGATCTGAACAATTTTTAAGAGATTTCCTTTTTGGCCGTGAATGTGACGGTTTCCTGCAATGTTTTGTCACGCTGGGCCCAGCTCGTTGGCGTTTTTAGCGTTTTGGCGTTTTGCCTACTGTTCCTCTGTGCCCACCGTTCCTCTGTGCCTACCGTTCCTCTGTGCCTACTGTTCCTCTGTGCCTACTGTTCCTCTGTGCCTATTGTTCCTCTGTACCCACCGTTCCTCTGTGCCTACCGTTCCTCTGTGCCTACCGTTCCTCTGTGCCTACTGTTCCTCTGTGCCCACTGTTCCTCTGTGCCCACTGTATTCTTCGGTGTATGAATGATTAATTATTTCAACTCTCGATATATGAATGATTAACGATTTCAACTTTCGGTATATGAGGAACAACCCCGTTTTTAGCAGGACGAATAGTGATATCCAAATCTCGAAGAATGGATTGCAGCTTAGACTAAAACTACATCAACTATGGAGAACTGCGATGTGACTCAGTCATGACTGCTCATGACTGCCGCTTGTTTTTCTGGAGATAATGTGAGTGTTTGGACTGGAGCACGCAATTCCTCCCTTGGTGATAACTTTTGAATTAGCTTAACACGGTTAGCGGGCTTAACAGCCTTGCGACTGTTCTATTTTTCCCACTTTGTGATCAGGCAAGACCATGGTTTCCGTTCTCCACGCGAACCTCATCAGTTGCCGGGTTGGCTTTCTGCTTAGTTGCTTCTACAAAAGCAACGCTAGTTATTTGTTCTGCTCTAGTTATCTGTTCTGTAAATTGTGATTATGTCGAGTGTTGATGGCGGCTGGCGCGTTTTTGACAGATGTTGACAGAGTTCCATGGAAGAGCCAATCAGAGTTTTGCGTTCTGAGAGCAACGCATTAGTTCAAAAGCTTGGGCTTTGTCTTAGACTACGAGTAGTCCCCCATTTTTCCTCAGGGACAGTAGAGCGAGCGAAACGCGAGCGCGCGTGAAAATCACCCCGCCGTGTGTTGCCTCTTCTCGCGTGGGGTGATTTTCACGCGCGCTCGCGTTTCGCTCGCTCTACTATCCCTGAGGAAAAATGGGGGACTACTCGTAGTCTAAGACAAAGCCCAAGCTTTTGAACTAATGCGTTGCTCTCAGAACGCAAAATTCTGATTGGCTCTTCCATGGAACTCTGTCTCAGGAAGAGTGCACACTGAGAATATGACATCAATAAATTTGTTCCAGCCGGAGAAATGGCTGTAAGGGCTCGCATGTAGTAGTTGTTTATCAACGTGAGCCATGAAAATGACCGACAAAGCAACCGCCATTTTGGTGGCTAGTGTAATGCCGTGAGTCTGTACGTAGTGTTTGTCGGTGAATTTGAATTAGTTTTCTGTTAAGATCACCCGCATTAAGTCTCCCAGATATGAAGTAAGGATAGGTAACTTTGACTGATAATGTTCTTCGTAATGGTGACAGACGATGTCGATTCCCTCTTCCTGGGAAATGCTAATGCAGAGAGAACACACGTTTAGCGTAGCTTAAATTGCTTCATCTGGGAGAAGCGTGTTTTCAATAATATCACTTTTGAGTGCACTGTCCTCGACGTAAGACTCTTGTTTTTGCGCGATTGGCCTGGTAAAAGCGCGTCCACAAAACTAGAAATGCGTTCTTTGGGACCACTGCTACCAGAGACGATTGGTCTGCCGGCAGGAATAGATTTATGTATTTTGGTCAGCGTGTAAAACGCTGGTATTCTTGGTGATTTTGGCCAAAACTGAGCCACCTGTAAGTCATTTGAGCAATATGCTCGTTTGTGAACAGAGCGTTTATAGTTGATATCACATTTGTGGCTGTTTTGGATACAATCGGTTAATGTTCATCTTAGATTTCCAAAACCGGTCCTGCTATTAAAGTTTACTTAAACAGTTCTTATCAAGACTCTGCGGCTACCATTGATTGTTAAAGCCTAAATCCCTTCACTTTAACAACAACAAAGGAGTTATAAACGGTTATGGTCGAGTGACAAAAGTTAGTTTACGCAACAGGACGACAGAAAGAAGAGGACGGCAAAAGGCTTGTGTGTGACAAACGTGACAGGGCTATAAATTGCGTGTTTTGTCGTGATCTTAACTTCACATTAACGTTTTCTGGTCTTTTACAGAAAGACCTGTTTAAAGGAAGGTGATGTTCGGCGGAAAGTTTTTTCAAACAAAATTATTGACACTTATCACACAAGGTTTGACGTCTTCTTTCCTCTCCCGTCCTGTTGTGTAATTTCATTAATTATCATTACACTAAAACATAGTACGTAGTTCGCATTTTATACCTGATCCGTGTTTTACATATACTCAGTCCGTTGTCCGTGGTCCGCAGTCGGCGGTCTGTCTTTTATACTGCCCGATCTGAAACGCCTTACCCTGCGTAGAGTAATGCTGCAAGGTTACAACAAAAGCATATTTATCAGTGAAAAACATTCAGCTTAATTCTTTGAAAACGTGTCGGCCATGATACAGGCAGGCTTTGGCTTCCTGTTGGCGTAACATTTCCGCTAGAGACAGCTTGGCGAAGACACGCAACACGTAACACTCCTTCACTGCAAGACGACCGCCATCTTGTTTGTAATCGCGCCACTTCCGCTTTTACCCTTCCCTCCCATCACAGGTATTTTTAGTCGGTTGGCAATTTTTGTTTTTCATAGGCAGGAAAATCAAAAAACGATTTTCATTTTGGATTTCACCAGCATTTTTTCTGTTTCCCGCAGTTTCGTTACACATGAAATAGCTTTGTCAAGTTTGAATTTTTAATAAGCTTGAATTTAGGGAATAGGAAATTAAAAATACAATTTTAACTTCGGTACCAAGCAAAAATATCAAAATTGAAGATTATCGTTTACTTTTCCTTTTCCTTAAAAACAAGAAATAAAAACCACCAAATGACCATTTTCAATTTTCAATTTTTGATTTTCAAAACATTGAAAATTGTTTTCCAATTTTATGTTTCTTAGTAACAAAAATTGACAATTGAGATTGTAAATTTGTGATTTTCAATTCTTGAGGAATCAAACATTGAAAATCACGATTGTGAATTTTTGATTTTCAATTTTCAATTTGGAATCAAAACGAATGGACGAAAACCACACGGACCCTCATCCCCTTAGGGGGAGGGGGGTGGAGTTTCAAATGACTGGTATTAATCCACTTTTCAAATTCATGCAAAAATGACAAACGAAACTCCAATCTGCAATGCAAATACGAAAAACGAAATGCAAATCCGTTTTCCAAAGTGATGCGAAAACGAAACACGAAAAACGAAATTCAAATCCGTTTTTCAAAGTGACGAGAAAACGAAAAACAAAAACCGAAATTCAAATCCCCTTTTCAAAGTGCGGCGAAAACGAAAAACGAAAAACGAAATTCAAATCCGTTTTTCAATGTCACAAGTAGACAAAAAACGAAAAATAGAAATGGAAATGATATTCCATTTTACAAGGCCGAAGAAAAACGAAAAATAAAAATGAAATTTGAATTCCATTTTTTTATGCCATCGAAAAACGGTTGGCACTAAGATACACGCATTGATTTTCAATTTTTGTTTATGAATTGAAAATTAAATGGACGAATAACCCACGGACCAATTTTGCAGAAAATAACTCGATCACTGCTTAAGGGAACACAAGAACCAAACCAGAAATCATTTAATTTGCCAGCCTTCGCTGGGGCATTTACAAAATGCTTTCAAAGGCTAACATTTATCCGTTATAGCCATGCACTTGGATAAAATGAAATCGAAACTGAGGGCGTTTGTTGCGGCACGATCATCTTCTAGATCAAGGTCGGAGTAAAAAAGTTCAATAAAGTAATACTTACATATTTCACTCCTCTCAGAAGTTGTGGAAACAGTTTCACCCTCTTTAAAAGTAGTAAAATAGGCTGGAGAGTTATCAAAATTACGTTGATATCAACCAAGTTTTAGGCGGAAGTGAAAGTGTAATGTGATATGTAAGCCCACTCCTTTTGTCACGGTGTTTGGGAGCCTGGGTCCAGTCGCATAAATTAAAACAACACCAGCTGACACACCAGCTACAATTGCAAGAGCCTATTTCCCATCCCTCTCAATCAAAACTCTTAAAGACAGGGTGGATCGAAATGTACTTTGTTTATCATGTGACTAGCCTTTCACACAGACATCCTTTTGATTGCCCTATTTGATCTACAAACCAGAGAATGAAAAAAATGCAAATTTTTTACCAAAACCATGGACTGGCCCCTTACAAAAAATGCAAATCTTGACACTTTTTGCCAACAAGCAAGCCGAGCGAAGACGGTCGGCTTGCGAGGCGGCCAGCTTAATGCCACGCGAAGTACTAGTATTGCAGCAGGAAAAATTCTCGATCGTGCTGTGAAAAGTGTAATGTAAGGTGTATATTCCCTGGAGATTTTAGTAGCGTTAGATTTCACGTGTAGTTTTTCATGTGACTTTTGATGACCTTTGTTTTAAACAAACCTTCAAAGTTCGGACATTGTTCTCTGCCACACTACTCACTGACTACTGTACTTGTACGAACTACAACTCGCTATTTCAAGTTCGCGCTAACCTATAAATGTTATTTCCCTTTCGCTGTTTGAAACTCGACAAGTTTAAGGTTCACAAATGTCTAAGCGGAAGAATAAGAACGATTTTAAGGCCAAGAGCATGGCAGAAATGTAGGAACGAGGACTACCTGTAGTGGAAATTCTCGCCTCAGCAGCTGAAATAGTTTTATAAACATTGGAACTAAAACCGGTGATGTAGGCAAATTCTTTTTCTTTCGTTGGCACTTAGCGAAAGCTACAACTAGTTTAATTCAATGTTTTTATCGTCTAGAATCTAGAACGTCATGAAGCACTTTTGATTGGTCTATTTGATTTCTTAAAACCGATAATAAAAAAAAATGAAAATTTTCACAAAAACCATGGACTAACCTCTTTGGAAAAATGCACATTTTGCCACTTTTTTAATTCAATAATGCTATCGTCTAGAAAGGCTAATTTTCTATCTAGAACTTAATCTAAACAACTTTCATGGGCCTATTTGATCTGCACAACAGAGAGTGAAGAAATTTCAAATTTTGACCAAAACCATAGATTAACCCCTTCTTCCCCCACCCCTACCCCCTTGCGCTGGCGGTCAATAAATCCCTCGCGGTTAGTTTTTTATCACCCGCGCTCGACGCACTTTGAAGAGAAAAGTTTTAGATAGAAAGTCAGCCTTTCTAGACGATAAAATTACCCGAATGAAAAAAGTGGCAAAATTCGCATTTATGCTAAGGCACAGGAGCCCATAACTCTGTAAGGGTTTGTCCATGGTTTTGGTCGAAAATTTGAAATTTTTTCATTCTCTGTTTTTTACATAAAACAGACCCAAAGAAAGTCTTTCATAACGTTCTAGATAAAAACTAGCCTTTCTAGACAATAGAAAGATTGAATTAAAAAAGTGGAAAAATTTGCGTTTTTGCTAAGGGATTAGTCCATGGTTTTCGTCAAAAATTCGAAATTTCTTTATTCTCTGTTGTTTAGATGAAGTAGGCCAACAAATGTTCTTGACAAAGTTCTAGATAGAAAATTAGCCTTTCTACACTATAAAAACAACGGTTTATGAAAGTCACAAAATCTGCATTTTTCCAAAGGGGTTAGTCCATTGATTTGGTCAAAAATTTGAAGTTTTTCATTCTTGACTTTTGGGCAATACAGGCCGAGAAAAAGTCTTTGCTGACTTTCTAGATAGAAAATTAGCTTTTCTAGACTATAAAAACATCAATTAAAAAAAAATGGCGAAATTTGCATTTTTCCGAAGGGGTTAATCTGTAATTTTAGTAAAAAATACTAAATTTCGCTATTCTTCCTTTTTAGGCCAAATAGGCTGAAAAACGTCATTGGAAACGCGTTCTGGAGAGGAAAATAGCCTTTCTAGACTATAAAAACATCGATTGAAAAATTTTTCTTCTACAGGTTGTGCTTTGTTTTAGCAACTTTGCCGCTTAACTGAGCTTTGCCTAGCTTCTTGATCGGTTCAAAAGGTAGCTTTAATCAAATCCAAAAGGCTCAAACCTCTAATACAAAGCTATATTGAGTTTTCGGCAAAACATCTGACAATTTTGCTCTAGTTGCGGAAGCTATAACAACTTCTTGCTCATGTTTCTGTTCTGTACTGCCAGCTTCTTATGTAGTTTAAGGCCCGGGTCTTATTGGTTTACCTAACAAAAAGTGATTTGTTGGCTATCATGTCGACAAGAAAGGAAGGAACAGAATCAAAACTTAGTGCACAAGAAAGACCTCATCATCTTTCGTTTTTACGGTATAACTCGCTCCACTGTCTTTTCCCCCTGCTTGTTCCACCGCAGGTTACATGGTCTGTGGCAGCAACTATCACAGTAACGGGTTGGAAAGTTTCAGTCTGCCATCCAAAATACAGTCCTATGGTTTGAAGTTTCTCAGCAATTTTGTAGTCAATCCTAGTGCAAGGACTGCCCGTCTGTCTTGCTGCATGAAGCTTATAACTTTTGACGGTTATTAACTTTACGTTCAACTCTCTTTTTAGTTCCTGTTAGTTCACCTTGCACTCGCTGTTGGCGCTGGAGTTGTCATAGCCTGAGGGTAGGTCCAAAGATATGTCCTCTTCCCGACCAGAGTCATCTCTTGAACTCATAGCCTCATGTGATGTCGGCTCCTCACCACAGCCGCTATGAAGTGCCACATTTTCGACAAAGTGTTCTTTTCTAAACTGAAAAGGTACTCCAGTCTTGCACGAAACAGTTACTTTCCCCAAACCAATAACAACGATTGCTTGTTTCATCTCAATGGTCTTTTCCAATAGGTAATCCCCCTCTTTTAACAGAACAACTTGATTTAATTCCTCACGCTCTGTGATTTCTTGAAGAACAGTGCGCAATTCATCTGAGCTTTTAAAAACATGGATTTGTAGCGCTCCATAACGTTGAATGACTGAAGAAATATCCCGACCAGAACTCAAGTGATTAAAGACAGCAGCAGCGGCCAAGGCTTCGTGTTTCCTCCCTAACTCTGCTAAACTCGTTGCCTTGGTGTGGTATCCAAGAAACCAAGAAGGATCTGCTCTGATAGAAGACTCTGAATCTTTTAACGCAAGCTCCAATAAGGATCCCCGCTCATTCATGCTCCGGTTTTTCTCTGCTGATTTCAAGTAGGTTGACGCTCTAGCTGTAAGGAGCTGTGGGTCTTCTGGACATAGGGCTAATGCCTTGCTGTAGTGAGATAAGGCCTCATCTAATTGGCCACGATTGAGGCTTTCCTTAGCTTTTTCTTTGAGCATTTTGATTGAATCAACTGAGGATGACAGTTCTATGTTCTCAATGTAAACAGTTTTATCCAAGCGCAGTAGAACACCTTTAGTGCAGAGAATTTGGACTTTTCCCACACCAACCATTACTGCGTTCGCTGGAACTTTCATTGACTTCGTCAACTCATATCTTCCTTCCTTGAGCAAAATCGCAAGATTCCTTCCGGCCTCTCTCTTGACTAGTTGAAGGAGTTCATCAACTGTAGCAATCACATTTATACTGTAATGTCCGAATTGCTCCACGACGGCTGGTATTCCAGAGCATTGGGATGGGAAAAAGTGCTTGGCAACAGCAGCTGCAGCAAGACTTGGACCTCTCTGTCCAAGTTTAGAGAGACAAACAGCTTTCCAGTAGTAGCCTTTCACCCAAGAAGGATCTGTAGTTAACGCCACATTCGCGTCTTTACAGGCTAATTGAAGAAATTTCCGTTTTGCCTCTGCACCAAGGCCATGTTGCTCTGAAAGTTTCACATACGTAGCTGCTCTATTAGTTATTAGCTTAGCATCGTTGGGGCATTCAATAAGTGCTCCGTTGTAAAGATTTAGAGCCCTGGAATAACAACCGCATTTGAAGCAATCATTAGCTTCGTTTTTTAAGTTTCTGACGGAAAGTACTTTATGGTCGCAACGAGGTCTCGTGGGTCTTGAAACATGATGACTGGATGTTCGATTTGCAGAGAACTGCCAGAGTTGATCGCGAAGTTTGAAAGCCGTCTCCTGATTCCCAAGGAAACTGTGCACCATTTCCAGATAGAAGTTCGCTTCTGCTACATCCGGGTGCTTCTCTTCATACGTTTGCTTCCGAAGTGATACTAACTTCTCTGCAACACTACGGTAAAAATGTCCCTCTTCCTTGCTAAGTTTACTTCCAATCTTCAGATGGGCGCTGAAAGACATCATTAATTCAACTAGGACCATAGATGCATGTTCATAGCTACTATCATCGACTTCATGTTTACTGTCACTTATAACTGCTGTGACAGCTCCACTTTGGATATCTTTGTACAAGTCAGGCCACCTGTCTATCAGAATATTACAGAGTATATCCTTAGCCCCGTAAGGATCAAAATATCTTATCACGGTCAGAGCGCTCGTTATACCCCTGAGGTAATAATCTGACGCTGGGGGTTGTTTCTTTGCAATTTGCAGCATTTCTTCTGCATATATTCGAGCCTCTTGCAGCTTGTCGTCGTTATAAAAATGCATAGCTACAAATTGTAAGACACGAAGCAGTTCACGGTGGTCAGAAGGATAGATCTTACGGGCAAGTTCAAGGGCCCTCAGATGACGTTTTAAAACGCATTCAAAATTACCAGCAGATACGAAATTCTCTGCCCTTCCTATCAGGATCTGGAGATTTACAACTTTCTCGTCACTCAACGACAAGCCTTCGAGCTCTAACAAAGCTTTATAGTTTTCCTTCCATTTCCCTTCTGATGCGTAGTAGGATGCCATGTGCTCAAGGACACGATACTTGATATCGTCTTTAATCACAAAACCAGACTTTTCAAACTCAGCCATCTTCTGCACAGTTTTTTGAGCCAATCTTTTTGCTTCATCGTAGTTCTCACGCCCGGGAACATTCCTTTTACTAATAGCTGCAGAAGTTCTCATGGTAAGAATTTGATTTGGATCCGAAGAATCTCTCACTTTGTGAACTTTCAAAATAACATCCCATAATTCCTTTCGTAGGGTAAAGAAGAATACATCATTTTCAATTAAAATGCCAACAAACTGGAACAAATTGATGATACTATTATCGTTACAAAGAAAAGGAGCAAATTCCTTTTCGTGTGAATCAATTTCATCTTGAATATGATTCTTAAGTTTGCGAACATTTATAAGAAGGGCATTTGCAATTCTTCTCTCTTCATCTTTCAGTTCTGATAGATAACCTGCGCCGGATCCAGATTTGGAAGCTTCAGAACAATGACATAGCGCAAAATTAAGAAGTCGGGAGGCCGCCACCAATGCCTTTATCTTCTGCTCTGCAGTAAGACTCTCTTTGACCACTTCCTGGATAAGTTTATGGACATGAAATACTTTGTTTTGGCTGCTGATTGAGAAGAGGGAGTAACTTGACAGTATCCTCAGGAGCATTGCAATTTCAATATTGCAAGAAGCTTTTTCTTTCAATTCGTCCTGATCTAATTCAGGCAAACCTGGATTGATGACCGCAAAAGGAACATTCTCTGATTCCAGGAAGGCCGCAATGCGCATCATGCTGGCAGCAGCTGGCGATTGTTCTCTGACATATGCAAAGTTCATCTCCCAAGTAGTATGAACTGATAACCGATGCTGAGCCTCCATACTGAGCGCTATAGCAGGCTGTTGCTTTAACAGACGCAACTTGACCTCTCGGTACTTTTTAAAGTAATCTGCAAAACTCAACGGAATGGGACTGGCAGTTATGTATGCTGCCGCCTGCTCGAGGGCTAGTGGTAATGCTCCAAGCTCTTTCGTCAGGGCAACCGCGTCTGGTTCAGGTGATTTTCCTTCAAGACCTTTTCTATTCATTAGAAACATCACGCCTTCCTCCTCACTGAAACACTGCAGTTCTAAATAATCTTCACACGAGTTCTTCAAGAAAGCTCTTGCATCTCTGGCATTTTGTCTGGTTGTGAGTAGTATGTGGCCTCGCTTAGGTGATTTACTATTTCTTTGCCAAGGTCCTTTGCATATCTTCTTAACACCTGTTGGGCACGTTGGGTCTTGTAACTCATCTACATTGTCTACAACAAGAAGCCATGGGAGCTCCTTATTCGACAACCACGTAAGGAAACGGGTCAATGTTTCATCCATATTGGCGCTCTTTGGAGTGAAAATATTCTTAAGAGCAAGAATCTCAGCAACTGATTTATGTATATTATCATCGCTTTCACCGTTGATCCAGAACACGCCTCCTGGGAATCGACTTTTGTTAATCCACGCGAATTCTACGGCCAGCGACGTCTTGCCACAGCCGCCAAGCCCGCATATCGTTTTTGTACAACAGGAAGTTTCTGCACCATTTTGAACACCACTCTCCAGAACAAGATTCTTTTCAAGCCAACTCAGAGCTGTTGTGCGCCCAGTAAATGAAGGTAACCTACTTGGTGCGGTGCAAAATATGTCCTCATCATCGCCCGTCTCTGCTTGAAAACCGTTTTCTTTCAAGCTATCCACCACTTCCTTTACATCCATGAAATCCTTCTGTAAGCCAGAAATCTTGGTTTCGGTTGTATTCATCTTGATGGTTACCTTTTGCACTGCACTTTTTACAATTGCGAGGTTAGTTTCAAAGTTTAATACTTTGGACTGTATCAAATTCAGGTCAGAAGCAACGTTGACCATTCTATTTCTTACTACTTCCACGTCATCATGGAGAACATTTAGGTCTTCTTGAAGGTCGTCTCTTTGATTCAGTACAGTGTTGAAATCATCAACACTGCGGAGTACTGTGGATATCTCAGTGGAGAGGTAGGCCTCTGCATCTCTCAACTGCGTTTCCAGCTCCTCCCGTAACTTGCCTAAGTCCTCATTGTTCAGGTCACCTTGTTCTTTCACTTCAGATAAGTCGCTCTGAATATCGACTCTAAGTTTCTCCACTTGTGCTTTTAACGTACCAATGTCGTCTTTGTTCACACCCGCTATTTCTTCTACGTCAGACAAATCTTTGTGGGCTGCCATGTACAATTTCTTAGTCTCAGCATCCACTTGAGCAACTTTCGTCTGAACATCAGTTAAATCATCTTGGCATTTTGTCAGATCTGATGCAAGTGACTGACGTAACAAATGAAGAGCCTCCATTTCAGAATCTCTGACATTGACCAGACCTTGATGGAATAGGTCTTGCAAGTGTTGCGAAGCCTTTTGGGCCTTTTTGTCCGCATTAAACACTGGGTCACTCAACAAATTATTCAGATGCGAAAATATGGTCGGCACATCGACATCTTGAATCTCTTGCTTTGGAGAATGCGCCCAATGATTCCTACACTCATCTCTCGCTCTACATAGAACTGTTTTATTTACTGGGGGAGTGAGAAAAGGACACCATTCCATTAAGTTTAGGAGACCACCAATGTCCGTTGTTTCAGCGTCGAGAACATCCATTTTCCTGGTTCCAAGAGTTGGCATGAAGAGTTTAGCTATTTCCCACGCCCCAGCCGGAGATCCCCATTGATTTTTGTCACTATTGTTCCAGCATATCTTTGGTCGTGGTGCCATGTGATGACGTGACAATTCCGCTTCCCATGTAGTACAAGAAGTACATTTGGCAGCACGAGACGGACAAGTGCATGGTGAAAGAGATTGGAGCGGAGGGCTTGAAATGAGGTTTCGGTACCAGGCTTCCATTTCCTTTTGCATTTTTGGTGAAATTCCATTTTTGGCAATGTTCAGAGCGCATCCAACCAAAACCCAGTTTTTGTGTTCTTTCTTGTCAAGATCTGCCACCCAACCTCCGGTCGCCATTATCTTGTCTTCTAACCAACGCTGAAAATCTAAGAAGGGCAGTTAATATGTAGAGTTCAGTTGAATCTGAAACTTCTCTCTTTCTGCACTATAAATACATACTTTACGTCTTGCATATAACCAATTTTTAAAAGTTCGTGTCCAAATATAAATTTCACACCGTTTCTTCATGTCAAAAATTCAAACAATCCCTCCTAGCATGTACGCTTGACTACAAAGCTAAGCACCAGAAGAAAAGGTGTTCCAGTTTTTTTAACCCTTTACAGTCAAACCAGGCCAAGCGTTCCCGTCGCTAACGAACTAATAAATTCATTAATAGCAAATTGTTTCCGTTCGTTGGTTCCGTAGTTTATTCACGAAATGAATAATGCAATATTCAAATCGAGCCTCGATTCAATAATCGAATGTTGATTGAACTAATAAACAAAAGCCTTGCCATATATGGACACCACGCTCCTCTCGCTCTCCAGTTGAAAAAATGGCGGGCAGGCGAAACAGTTTAGGACGGGACGTTAGCGACGGGAACGCTTGGCCTGGTTTGACTGTAAGCCCCAATATCCAAATACAAATTCTGTAAACTGATCTCTACACGATTCCATAAAGAATACGTTGAGAGAATTTGATAAAAGATCAAAGCATTTTCCCTTAGGTGATTTTTTCATAAATTCTCACAACTTTTTCTCTTGATTGTGTTTTGATAATGTAAGGAGAAAATTGATGTTTGTCATTTCGAGTCATTTTTGGGACTTAAATATTCAACATTTGTAAACTTCCGTAATATTGATTGTTATTTTGATTTTCCACTTGATAATATTAAGTATCCGTCGCCGTAATTTTTATGCCACTTTCGAAAAGTTGTAATTGAGGAGGCCTAATTAACATAAGCTTTATAGTTTCCTTTGGACTTCCTCGCTATTTCTTTCTACATTTTTTTGTCATCTTTTTGTGATTGTAATCGTATGGCAAATAAATATTAAATACAAATACAAGGGTTAATAGACATTTGTGCAAATAATTTAGTATTTAAACTCAACTTTTAAACTCAATGTTGTACTAGTTAACCAGTATTGAGATTAAATCCAGGTTTATCCTTGTTTAAAACAAAGAAAATAACCTTGGGAAAAGAACAGAGGAAATTTACTAGTTCTCACCCTAAGGTATCAAAATATGCTAAACTCTTGAAAACTCTGAATAATTTCGTGATTATTAAG
>CALNXK010000006.1:5402500-5410000 GCA_942486035.1 Porites lobata | reverse complement strand
TCTGGTAGAGTAGCCAAGTAACCAAGAAGGGTCAGCTCTGATGGTGGATTTGGTGTCTTCCACACCAAGCTCTAGCAAAGATTCCCGCTGACACGTGTTGTTCTTTTCTTTCGCTGCTTTCAAGAAAGTCGAAGCCCTTGCTGTAAGAAGCTGTGTGTTTTCTGGACATGAGGCCAATACCTTGCTATACAAAGACAACGCCTGGTGTAACTGTCCACGATCGAGGCACTTTTTAGCATCCTCTTTGTTCATTCTGATGAACTCCGCGGAGGGTGTTAGTTCAATGTTGTCGATGTAAACAGTTTTATCCAGGAACAGTGGAACGCCTTTGACACAGGTGATTTCGACCTTACCAAGGCCAACTATCACTGCATTTGATGGAACCTTTAAAGGCTGAGTTAGCACATATTTCCCACTGCGAACCACAATTACGAGACTGTTTTCACTTATCTCTACGGCGCGCCCGAGATCTTCAGAAGCAGCTACGTCTTTTACAATGTAGCATCCAAAATGCTCGACAACAGCAGGTATTTGGGTCCATTGCAGTGGAAACAGGCATTCAGCAACTGCAGCTGCAGCAAGTGATGCACCTCTTTGCCCAAGTTCAGCAAGACAAACTGCCTTCCAGTAGTATCCCTTCACCCAAGAAGGATCTGCAGATATCGCGCTAAGAGAGTCTTGAAGAGCATGTTGAAGAATGTTCTGTTGCTCTTTTAAAGGTTGACTCTGTGCTTTCTGCTTAGAAAGCTTGACTTGCGCAGACGCTTTGTTAGTTAATAACTTAGCATCTTTTGGAGTCAAGTTTAAGGCTTTGTTATAGAATTCCAGTGACCTCAAATAGTCGCCTAAACTGAAAAACGCGTTACCTGCATCTTTGTAACGCCTTGAACGGTCCCCAATTGAATCCGCGCAAGGTCTGCATTGGCACTGTTCAGGCCGGCCCTGGCAGCTTACAAATACTGGTAGTTGGCGACTTCTAAACACATCCTCTTCATCAGTTCTAGAGAGGATATTTACTGTCATTAAAAAGCAACGTGCCTCTTCCATATCTGGGAAGATGGAGCCATAATGCTTCATTCGCAGGGAAACAAATGTTTCCCCAATTCGTCGGTAAATGGCCAAAGTTTCCGCGGAAAATTTCGAATTATTACTCTCTCTGAGAGCGATACAAACGCATTTCATTAAACAGTGTAACGGTACATCAATGAAATCTTCGAATCCGTCATCAAGATAAGGAATACAGTTATTCACATAGCCATCTAATATACAACTGTATATATGGGGACATCTGTATTCTAATATCTCTAGCAATACGTCCTTCATGACTTCGTGGTTTAATTCACATAAATATGACAGAGAAGAGTGCATCCCACATCCCACATCCTCTGACCAAGGAGGTAGCGTCATAGAAATGTCTCGCATTTCTTTGGCGTATATTTTACTTTCCTTTAACTTGCCGCTGTCGTAAAGTACCACGCTGGCGTACTGAAGCATCCGCAGCAACTTTGGGTCATCCGAAGAATAAATTTTCTTTGCTAATTCTATGGCTTCCATGGCACGATGGCCGGTTTTTCTTTTCATCCCATAATTTTCTACAACCGCAATGTGCATTAGTAGCTCTGCGGTATTAGCAGCGCTTGTTGGTAAGTTTAAACTCTCAAGCTCCAACAAAGCATTGTACCATTTTTCCACCTCTCCTTCAACAAAGAAAAAATTTGCCTTATGAAAGAGAACTTGGAATTTGACATCGGCTTCTATAACAACACCAGATTTCTCAAACTCAAACAACTTTCGCACAACATTATCCATCAATTTCTTTCCTTCGTTTGCTCCTTCAGTGTTCCATTTGATGATACTTGCGTTGGTCATCTCAAAGAGGAGCTCGCTCGGATCACTGTCACCGAAAACCACTCTAAAGAGTTGCAAGAAGAAGTCCGAGAGCTCTGCATTTAACAAACAAAGAGACCTCCGTGTCCTAGTTAGATCATGTACAAGTTTGCATAAATGATAGGTGTCCACATTAAAAAGATCACTGGTGTCATCCTCCTTTGTCTCGTTCATTTCCTCTTTCATATAACTTGTCAACTTGAGGAAGTGCAGCAAAAGAGAGAAAACAATAAGCTGGTCCTCTAAATCCATTTCGTAAAGGTCGCCTGACCTGAAATTCTCGAATACAGGAAACTGTAAAAACGCAAAGCGAAGAACGCGAACGCATTCCACCAATGTCTTTATCCTTTCTGATTTCGTAAGGCTGTCTCTAACAACTTCTTGGACAAGCTTGTGGACTCGGAACAGTTTACACTGGTGGTTTACCGAGAAAAGAGAGTAGCTTGATAGTATCTTCAGGATGTCGCCAATATCTGAATAAGAGAATGAACATTCTCTCAGTTCCTCCTGATTACATTCAGGGAATCCACGATTGATGACATTGAAAGGAATAAATTCAGATTCAAAAAAAGCAGAAATACGCATAATCTTTGCAGCGGCAGGTGACCTTTCTTTAACATATTCGAAGTTCACCACCCAGGTTGTGTGAGTTGACAACCTATGTTGTGCTTCCAGACTTAGAGCAGTGGCATGTTGCTGTTTTAAAAGACGAAGCTTAACTTCTTCATATCTCTTCAGGTAATCTTTAAAATTAAGTGGAAGAGGGCTGGAAGATATGTACGCTGCGGCTTGTTCGAGAGCTAGCGGTAGGGATCCCAGTTCTTTCGCCAAACAAATAGCTTCTGGGTCAAGATCGTTCCCTCCTAGACCTGTCCGTTGCATTAGAAATAATGCACCTTCTTCTTCACTGAAGCAGTGTAACTTCAAACAATCATCACTTGAAATCTTCAAAAACGTTCTACTCTGTGTTGCATTTGCTCTGGTTGTAACAAGTATATGACCATGCTTCCTTGGAAGGTGCGTTCTTTGCCACAACCCTTTGCATATCTTCTTAACACCTGCTGGACAGTTTGGATCATTTAATTCATCGGCATTGTCTACCACAAGAAGCCATGGACGTTTCATTTTGGACAACCATGACACGAATTTGTTCAAGATGTCCTCTATGTTGTCGGTTACTGAGGCGCTGATATTGACAAACGTAAGTATTTCGACCACGGATTTCCGTACATTTTCATCATTTTCACCGTTGACCCAAAACACGCCTCCTGGGAAGCGATGCTTGTAACGCCAAGCAAATTCTATAGACAGCGAAGTTTTTCCACAGCCTCCAAGGCCGCATATTGTTTTAATAGAAGATGAGGTTCTGGGTTTCTTCTCAGGGTTCAGCAAAACAAGATTACTTTCAAGCCATTCTAGTTCTGATTTGCGGCCGGTAAACACTGTTAACCAATCCGGTGCCGTGCAAAGAATGTCATCGTCGTCATCTTCCTCGTCATCGTTCTCGTTTCTCTTGTGTGGACCAAACTGGGCTTTGTGTTTTAATGTCTTTACTTCTTCTTTAACCTCCATGACATCTTCTTGTAATCTTGAGATCGAACTTTTGTGTTCATCTAAGTCATCACAAATAACCTCAATTGTGTTTCTGAGATCATCTCTTTGGTTTAGGAACTTGTTAAAGGCAGCAACTTCAATCAGTATCGTGGATACATTTTCAGACACGTTTCTTGACTTTTCTTCCATTTGCTGCCTCAGTGTAGTGATCTCAGATTTGTTCGCATTACTTTGTTCTTGGACCTGAGATAAATGTCGAAGTGTATATGCCAAGTCTTCTTGGCACTTTCTCAGATCGGCCTCCAGACATTGCCGCAACAAGTGAAGAGCTTCAACCTCAGACACTCTGAAGTTAATCAGACCTTGACGGAACAAATCTTGTAGATCACTGGACGCTTTTCGGGCTGATCGTTCAGAGTTAAACACTGGGTCACTAAGCAGATTATTGAGATGACTAAATATAGTTGGAACATCGGTATCACAAATTTCTTGTTTTGCAGCATGCGCCCAACGATTTCTGCATTCATCTCTTGCTGAATTCAAAAGAGTTCGACTCACAGGGGGATTGATAAAAGGACACCATTCTAACAAATTCAAAAGACCACCAATGTCGGTTCCATCTGCGTCGATGACATCCTTTGCCCGGCTTCCAAGAGTTGGCATATAAACTTTAGCTATCTCCCATGCCCCAGTCGGAGATCCCCACTGTGTTCGGTCACTGTTGTCCCAGCAAATCTTTGGTCTCCCGGACTTGTGGTGACGTTTCAGTTCCTTTTCCCAGGTGACGCAAGTGGCGCACTTTGGTGCTGAAGGTGCGCATGCACAAGGGGGAAGTGACTGAAGCGGTGGACTGGAAATAAGGGACTGGTACCAAGTTTCCAATTTGTTTTGAATTTTTGGTGCTATTCCTTTTTTGGCAATGTTAAGAGCACAACCAACCATCACCCAGTTTTTGTGTTCTTTCTTATCAAGCTCTGCTACCCAACCGCCAGATGCCATCATGATATTGATTTCCAGATAAACTGAGAAACAGTACGTCTTAGAACTAAATGAAAAGCCAGCGCTACAGTTGAGGCTATGTGTCTAGTTCTTTGTACCTTGGTAATTACAGATATGTCCCTTTCCAGGCTCCTTGTGGCATTTCCTAACCGAGGATCTGCAACGAAAAGACCAAAAAATCTTAACACATGAATAGTTACCTTAAATGCTATAAGGTTCCCTAGAATGACCTAGACTAGCAGCAACGAGAATTTTGTTTAAACGTAAAAATAAGAATTTGCCACTTAAGGGGCAACCGAACGGACCCGAGATATCAGCGAGGTTGGATCCAATAAAGAAGAAGATATTTTTCTTTTAGTAACAAGACTATGTTAACGAAGACTCTGTAAAAAGATAAAGTGAACAAAAAGCTACCCATTAAAGCGATTTACGGAAGGTGGGGGCACACCGTTTACCAGGTTTGAATTCTTGAACAGTGAAAACCCGCGCATAAGAACCTAGTGGATTAGAAACCTCCCGGTAAACTTTGTCACTGTAATACTAAAAAATACAAGAACCTGTTCAACCAAGCAAGATCAAGCAGTTTCTTATATGTGGGTTACAGTTAAATTATGAAAAACAATTTAACCAACTCCCATTAGTTTAACCTTAAGATTGTAAATTTAAGTATAATTACAAGAACATACTGTACTAAACTGCCATTACAGATATGCGTACTAATCCCTACAACAATAACAAGTTTATATAAATTACAGACTGTAATTATTGTCTTAATGGACCTTGGAAAACGAGGCTTGCAAACTACTGTATGTATTCTTGCAGTTTAACAGTCTAAAACTTTTGCTGATACTGCACATTTAAGAACCCAATTTTATGTATTTTTTTGGTAATCAACAATTATCGCCTTCATTTTAAGAACCTAATTAAGAACCTGCTTTGCCTAAATTGCCAATAAGTACCCCAAAATACAAAAACCTATTTTAGCTATTTTTTGTTGTTGTTTTTTTTTTTTTTTTTTTGGAATGAATGACTCTAAAAATTAGGCTGGATTAAGGATAGTGGGTGTCCAGGGGGGGTGGTTGAATGACTCTAAGAATGAGGCTGCATTTATAATAATAATAATAATAATAATAATAATAATAATGGTTTATAGCAGAGTATCCAACAAATGAGGTTCTTCATCTACAATATCTACACTATAAATTTACACTATAAATCAAAAAAATTAATAATACAAAAATACAAAAATATATATATATATATACAACACAATAATAATAATAATAAATATAGAGTGTATACATATTTACAGTTGTGTTTGCTGTTTAAGATTCCTTACATAAAAAGTGTCTTTTTACACTACGACAGAAGGAATTGTACTCAGTTATGTTTCTAATAGCTACAGGGTGTTTATTAAAAATAGTTGCTGCCGAGTGCTGAAATGTCCCTGATTCTCTCGGAATAGAAGGGACAGGCGCAATCGAATACCTTACACTATAAGCACTGACCTTGTGTAAATTTAATTTAAGATATTCAGGAAACATTTCATCATATAGCAACTTATGAGCTAACTTAAGTATATTTAGTTTAATGTTCTTATTCACTGGGAGCTAGTTCAACTCCAGGGTCTCTCCTTCTCACCTCTGTGGAATCAGGCTGCATTTAGGATAGGCAGTCCTGGGCCTCTCAGAGGCTGTATGAAGAATGGGGAGTCTGGGGTGTCTCCCTTTCTCCCCTGGGGTGGAGTAATGAAAGACCCTCAGCTAGGAATGAGGCTGTATTTAGGATAGTAATTGTTGGATCTCTCTCGTTCAAATCTGGGATGAGGTAGTATAACACTATGAAAATGATGCTACTTTTAGGATAAGGATCTGGGTCTGCTATCTTCCCCTCTGTGGTGAGGTAATGATAGACTCTAAGAATTAGGGTGGATTTAGGATAGGGAGTATCAGGGTCTCTCCTACTCCCCTTTGGGGTGGGGTAATGAAAAGACCCTGTGAATCAGTTGTCCTCATGGACTGGTGTTTTATGCTGAACTTAAATTTCTAATAAATTATAAAAGCAATGAAAGTTGTCAATGAAGGGGAGTCAGATTAACATAAACAGCTAGATTAAGTTCACAAATTCTTGATGTACATGTAATGAGTCCATTAACATAGTCAACTTGATGTCACATAGACCTTTGTCATGCGGTGGCCATTTTGTAGATCAGGAGATTTAAAAAGCTCTGTTTATTCACAGCTAGCCTCATTCTCTCTACGAGGCTAGCTGTGCATAAACAACGCTTTTTAAGTCTCCTGAGACACAATGGCCGCCACGTGACAAAGGTCTATTGCTCATTATATACTCAGAGATAAAGAAAGAGGGCAAATACCCCACCCACAGTCAACACTGCAGCACTTTTCATTGATCATACAGTCGAGTAGTGGATTCAATGTCAGTGTTATTTTGCTTAATGTCTCCCTTAGATAGTGCCATTCTAATTAAGACTTCATGAGCGATGATACCACTTCATGATTCTTATTTATGTACTTTTACGATATCTGTTCCAAATAGTCAAATATTATGAAAAAGTAAATATAATAGATAGATCAATGATAGTAAAATTAGAAATATCATCACCGCTAAAATATAGTCAAATCCTAGATCAACAGAAATTTTGTTCCATGACAAAACAAATGTCAACTGAGGACAATAGCTCCTGACTTCTGGCTTGATTAAGCAGTGAAGAAATGCAGGCATAAAATCAGGACAGATGAGTCAATCTGCAAATCTGCTGTTGTATCCAGTTAAATCCTCCATGTTTAGTTATATTTAAAAAGCAATGCATGTGCGCACCAAAAGCTCGCGAGTGGCCCTGAGGTTACCAAATACCTGACCTCTGGGCTGCGCATAATTTGCTAATGCCCCACCCACAGGACTGACAAGGCCTGCAATTAAGTTGCCTGGGAGTGTATGGGCGCACCTGGAATTGGCTAATGCATAATAAATAACTGGACCAAGAGACCTTGGAAGACAGTGGAAAATAAAAGATCACTGCCATAGGTTGTCTGCAAATTC
>CALNXK010000006.1:5302500-5395000 GCA_942486035.1 Porites lobata | reverse complement strand
GGTATGTGTACGCAATGTAAGTCGCCTACAGTGTTATAACTGTAAATGATTCACTTCAAAATGAGAATTATTGTCGAAATACTAAGTACTTTTGTTGATTACCATGCTAAAAACAACGGAATATGAGACTTTTAAGAATACAGCACCGATGATAGGTTCTTGGTTAGTAGAAAATATATTTCCTTACCTTCTACAATGGAGGCCAAAAGAACTTGGGACTGTGTGGAAAACCCTTCTAAGTAGTTGTTACATAGAACTCTGCTGCTAATGACAATTTTTTGATCCGCTTTGGGTTCCTTCCGTTGTTCTTCTCCCCCCCCCTTCCCCGCCCCAGCAAATGATGTGGCCAAAAAAGGACTTATTTTCACCCATTTTGCTCAAAATTCAACTTTGTTTGGGGGGGGAGGGGAGGGGTCGCTAGTTTTACTAAAATCACTCGAAAGGTCCCAACACTTTTGACCTCCCGCTGTAGATCTAATGGACCAATCCTGCAAAATCCAAAATTACTATGCTATAATCAAGAGAAGAAGAGCTTTGGATATACTAACGGGGAGGATCCAGAATTTTACTTAGGAGTGGGTGCATCAGGAGGGCCCGGTTCAAACGCCGAACTTTTCATGTAACGAACCTAATGCATAAATGGTTATAATGTATTTTGTAAGCAGTTTGACAGAAATGAAAATTTTTCGCGTTTTGAACCTAGTTGAGCTGCAATTAAGATCGGTGTATGAATCAATTCAGCCGTTCTTACTAATTTGGGTCGGCCTTAATTCGAATTAGGTTCGGCTCATGAGACGTTCGGCGTCTGAACCGGGCCTAAGGAACTACCATTTTAACTACAATTTTACGGCGTTTAACATAATTCTTTAACCTCGTCTCATGTTTTATTTCAGCACCAATAAAACACAAAGTTTTTTTTTGTTTTGGCAGAATACGAGTTGTATTAGAAAGCCGCGGGTCATCTCGGGGGGGGGGGGGGGGGGGTGTGCACCCCCTGCACCCTCCCCACTAGATCCGCCCCTGTGACGGTATAAGAAGGCTTCATTTTAAATCAGTATTCTCGGGCTAGCATACCCCGGACTATGCCCACGTCTTTGCGATCGCCCCGCCGTCCCAGCTAGAACTGCAACAACACGACTCTACAGTAACGAACCTAGTACATATTTACTACAAAATAAAAAACTCAAAAATGTGATCCTTCTTGAATCGTGTCAAAACTCTCTTCTAGATTAAAAAATTTCCAACAATTTCCTCTCTTCTAATTCTAGCAACACGCGGATTTATAATACATTTTAGCTCCTATACAAATGAAGCACGACACAGAATTGATTTGTTTCTTTTAAGCCAAGGATAGTCAGTGAAAATATTTCAATCAAAATGAACGATTCTCTTCGCCACATGTCTTGCTATAAAGCCCCGTGCAATCTAACGCAGCATTGTTGGCTAACAACTCCCTACATTGTTGGATGTTACATGTTGCGTCCGTTTCCACACCCTGTTACGTGTTGTTGGGTGTTGTTGGTCAAAGTTTTGAGCCAGCAACTCCCAACATTTCTTTTGTTCCGTGATCGCCGAAGCGTAGCGCAACAATGTTGGATCCGTTTGCCACAGCTCTTCCAACATTGTTGGAGCTACGCACAAGTATTACACATAGTTTGCAAAGTCCTATGGGTTGTATCCTTCCCACGATGCACCGCAAGTCCTAACATTGATGGGAGTTGTTGCAGCCATTTGCACACCATTCTCGTCCCCAGAGCCCGTCGTTTCTTGGCCACGTGGTCTGGATCGTTACAAATTAAGCCGAGTGGCTCTGGGGACGAGAATGTTTGCACACAACTGCCAACATGGACGCAACAACTCCCAACATTGTTGGTTTAGCACGTAGCTTAAAAGACAAAACTGACTAGTTAAAAAAATAAAGGTCGTTAAGGATATCTTTACCCTGGTTCCAAATATCCCTTGCCCGAATAATTACTTAAAATAAAACCATAAAACCACGCCTATGGTTTTTAAATTCCCCTAGGTATTTTTTCTTCGACAGGTTGAGCTTTGTTTTCGCATCTTTGCCCCTAAACAGAGCTTTGTCTAGCTTCTTTCTCAGTTCAGAAGGTAACATTAAGCAAATGTCGAAGGCTCAAACCTTTAACACAACGCTGTTCAATTTTCGGCAAAAAACCTGACAATTTTGCTCTTGCTGCGGAAGCTAACAACGTCTTGCTCTTGCTTCTAATATTTACTACCGGCATACTACCGGCTTCTTAAGTGGCTTAAGGCCCAGGGCTGATTGTTTTACCTAAGAAATAATGATTTGTTCGCTGTAATTTCGATAAAAAAGAATAGAATCGAATAGAATCGAAATCTAGTACACAAAAAGGATTTCATCATCCGTCGCTATTACGGTTTACCTATCGTTTTCAAAACTTGTAACGGGTTGTTTGGGTAAAGAAGAACTCGCGATTTACACTAGGGTGAAATACGTATTCTAGCGACAGACATTGCCAGTCAATCATACGTCTTTGGCCCGGCCAGGCCTTAAACACCTTGAGTTGGAGACTCCTAGGTATTGGACATTGCCTTGTAATGACAGAAAAGTAATTCTACTGACATTTGAACCGCTTGTTTTTATCATCAAAACTATCCAAATAGCAGGTTTAATGTTAGGGCCTAACCGTACTTCGCAAAATTTCTTTGTTTTGCAAAAAAATCCCTAGTGTCAACAGGAAGCCATTTCTAGTGCGATCGATTTTTTGGCGTCGAGAATATATGTATTTGTCAGGCGACAAAATCCTTTGCTACTCGACAGCTATCCTTCGTCGGCTCTTCCTATTTTGCGAATCTGACCAATTAAAATTGGGTGTCTTAGAAGCGAACAAGGTTGCAAGAACGAGAAATTAGGGATCTTAAGCAACGGCGTTTTTTAGCGACGTACGTCAACCGGAAGTGACGTCTTTTTCATTTTAAAGCACTTTGACGCTACCAAATTTGTATTTCTAAGTGTCTTTACTATTATAGAGGCGATTTGTCAAAAAAGTGGGACAAAAAAATCGTCCAAAAATGAAAGAAGACCACTTCTGGTTGAGGCTCGTCGCTAAAAAACGTCTTTGCTTAAGCTCACTAATATATTGGTGCGAACAGGGCCTTAGTAATGATCCCTTTTCTACGAAATAACGATAATCCTTCAACAAATCGTACCCAGGGCTTTCCCCTTAGAAAATGGGAGGGAAAGCCCTACAGACGAGGTTTGATTATTCTTCTGCGAATTAATATAATCCAGAAAAGAACTTGGGTTGGCGGTAGCCCAAGCTGGAAACCGATGTTATAGTCACCTTAACCCTCCATCGGTTAAGGGGACTCAACTTAATCCTCCAACAACGTTTTCTCCAACTGAAACAGCTCGTCCTCTCATTAAACTGAACAAGATGTTTCCACTGCTTTTTCTCCCTCCCTGATCCACCGCAAGTCATGTGGTCTGTGGCAGCGACTAGCAAAATAAATTTGAGCACAGGTGGGGAAGGGGGGAGTTTCAGTTTGCCATTCAAAATACAGGGCAAATGCAGTCCGACGTTTGCAAGTGTCTCAGACATTTTTCTTGTAAATTTGAATGCAATTTCAATGCAAGGAGAATAAGACTGTTTCAATCTCAGCAGACTAGCTTGTTAGCGAAACACATTCGTCTGACATGACACAGCCGTACTGAGCTGCCCGTCTGCCTTCCTGCATGGCGCTAATGACAAGTGACGGTTATTACCTTTGCGTGCAACTCTCCTTTTTAGTTCCTGTTAGTTCACCTTGCACTCGCTGTTGGCGCTTGAGTTGTCATTGCCGGGGGGTACAGGCAAAGATATAACGTCTTCCTGACCAGAGTCATTTGTTGAACTCGTAATTGTTTGTGATTGTAGCGTCTCACCACAGCCTCGAAGAAGTTCCACCTTTTCGACGTGGTGTTCTTTTTTAAAGTGAAAAGGTACTCCAGTCTTGCACGAAACAGTTACTTTCCCTACACCAACAATAACGACTGCTGGTTTCATTTCAACGGTCTTTTCCAATAGGTAATCCCCTTCTTTTAACAGAACAATTTGATTTACTTCCTCACGCTCCGTGATCTCTTGAACATTGCGCAATTCATCTGAGCTTTTAACAGCATGGATTTGTAACGCTCCATAACGTTGAATGACGGAAGAAACATCTCGACCAGAACTCAAGTGATTAAAGATAGCAGCAGCGGCCAAAGATTCGTGTTTCCTTCCTAACTCTGCTAAAGTCGCTGCCTTGGCGTGGTACCCAAGAAACCAAGAAGGATTCGCTCTGATAGAAGATTCTGAATCTTTTAACGCAAGCTCCAATAAGGATTCTCGCTCATTTATGTTCCGGGTTTCCTCTGCTGATTTCAAGCAGGTTGACGCTCTAGCTGTTAGGAGGTGTTCGTCTTCTGGACATATGGCTAATGCCTCGCTGTAGTGAGATAAGGCCTCATCTAATTGGCCACGCTTGAGGCTCTCCTTAGCTTTTTCTTTGAGCATTTTGATTGAATCAACTGAGGATGACAGTTCTATTTTTTCAGTGTAAACGGTTTTATCCAAGTGCAATAGAACACCTTTGGTGCAGACGATTTGGACTTTTCCCATACCAACCATTACTGCGTTCGCTGGAACTTTCAGTGGCTTCGTTAACTCATATCTGCCTTCCTTAAGCAAAATAACAAGATTCCTTCCGGCCTCTCTCTTGACTATTTGAAGGAGATCATCAACTGTAGCAATCACGTTTATAATGTAATGTCCGTAGTGCTCCACAACGGCTGGTATTCCAGAGCATTGGGATGGGAGGAAGTAACTGGCAACAGCAGCTGCAGCAAGACTTGGACCTCGATGTCCAAGTTTAGCGAGACAAACAGCTTTCCAGTAGTAGCCTTTCACCCAAGAAGGATCTATAGTTATCGCCTTATTTGCGTCTTGACAAGCGCATTCAATAAGCTCCCGTTTAGTTTGCACTGAACCCTCTTGCTCTGAAAGCTTCACGTACGTTGCTGCTCTGTTGGTTAGCACCTTAGCATCGTCTGGAAAACGTTGAAGTGCTTCATTATAAAGCGCTAGAGCCTTCGAATAATTTCTTGATTTGAAAGAGAAATTAGCAATGCCTTTGAAGTTCCTAGCCTCGACTACTCTTGCGTCACAACGCGTTCTTGCGAAAAAACGGTTGAATACTGGTTTCTCATTGCACTGTCTTACTCGTTCTTCAATTTTTTGGGCCTCGTTCTGATGTCCAAGGGATTTGAGTACCATCACAAGAAAAGAGTACGCCTCTTTAACTTCTGGGTGACTATCAACATGATACATTTTCTTTCGAAGTAAAACAAACATTTCTGCAATATTCCGGTAAAAGGTTCCATCTCTCTTCTTAAATTCGTATTTATAGTCTCGGAAACATTTCAGTAACTCCAGAAGAACCAAGGCTGCATGTTCACGACTGCTTTCATCAACTAAAAGGTGACTGTCGATCATACCCTTGTCAAATTCTACACGCTGCAAGTAATCGTACATTCGAGCCCACCTGTCTGCCAAAATTCCGCGAAGTGTATCTTCAGCCCCTTGTGGGTCAAAACAACTAATAGTGGAAACTGCACTTGTTATCCCCCTGATGTAATAATCTGAGCACTGAGGTTGTTTCTTAGCAATGTACAACAACTCTTTGGCATAATCTCGTGCCTGGACTAGCTTCCCGCCAATAACGAAATGATTGGTTACAAATTGTAAAACACGAACCAGCTCTTTGTGATCTGGGGGATAGATTTTTCGAGCAAGTTCAAGAGCCTTTAAATAACGGTCCAAAACGCACTGAAAATTACCAGCCGACACGTAATTTTCAGCTCGTGCTATACAGATCTGCAGATCCACAGTCTTCTCATCAGATATTGATAAGCTCTCGAGTTTCAGCAATTCCCTATAGTTTCTCTCCCATTCCCCTTCTAATGCGTGATAGGAAGCCATGTGCTCAAGAACTCCATATTTGACATCGGCGTCAATGACAAAACCAGACGTTTCAAACTCAGCTAGTTCCCGTACACTTTGTTGAGCCTGTTTCTTTGCGTCTTCATAGTTCTCACGAGTCGGAATGTTCCTTTTACTGATACTTGCGTCGACCATCAATTTAAGAAGGAAATCTGGGTCCTGATTGCCTCGAATTTTAACAATTTTCAACTGAAAATCGCAGAGCTCACTGTTAATTTTGTTGAAGAACACGTTGCTCAAAATTAAAGATCTTGCGAAACGGCATAGACAAAAGAGGTCATCGCTGCAAAGAAAATGGGTCAAATTGTCATCTGGATCTAAAGCATCGATTTCTTCTTGAATATGATTCTTTAACTTGCGTACATTTAAAATAAGGGCAATGACAAGACTTCTTTCCTCTTCTTTTAATCCTGATAGATTCGGTAAAGTGCCATGTTTAAAAATATTCACACAAGTCCCACTGGTTTTTACTTTTAATGCTAAACGAAGAAGTCGAGTGGCAGCCACTAGTGTTTCTACCCTTTGCTTTGTAGTGAGACTCTCTCTAACAACTTCTTGAACAAGTTTATGGACACCGAAAACTTTGACCCGATGATCAATTGAGAAAAGCGAATAGCATGACAGCACCTTCAGAAGGGCGACAATGTCAAACTTTGAACGCGCACAATCCCTTAACTCTTCTTGTTCTAATTCAGGATATCCAGGATTGATCACATCAATTGGGATATTTTCAGACTCCAAAAAGGCCGCAACTTGCATCATAGTGGCGGCAGCTGGTGATCGTTGTTTTACATATTCAAAATTCATCTCCCAAGTTGTATTTACCGACAAGCGATGTTGAGCTTCCATGCTTAGTGGTGTAACACGCTGTTGTTGTAAAAGGCGCACTTTTACCGTTTGATACTTTTCTAGGTACTCAGTAAAGGTCAGTGGCATAGGACATGCAGTTACGTATGCTGCTGCCTGCTCCAGAGCTAGTGGCAATGCACCTAGTTCTTTCGCCAGTGAAATCGCACCTGGATCAAGGGACTCTTTTATAAGACCAGTTCTTTTCATGAGGAATAAAGCGCCATCTTCTACGCTTAAGCATGGCAACTCCAAAAAGTCATCAGTTGAATACATCAAGAAAGCTCTAGCGTCCTTTGCATTTTGCCTTGTTGTTAAAAGTATGCGGCCGTTCTTTAGTGATTTACCAGTTTTTTGCCACGGCCCCTTGCATATCTTCTTCACACCTTTGGGACACCTAGGATCTTGCAATTCGTCCACATTGTCCATCACAAGAAGCCACGGAAGGTCCTTCTTGGACAACCACGCAAGGAATTTGTTCAAGGTGTCATCGATGCTGTCATTTGTTGAGGAACGAATGTTTCTCAGAGAAAGTATCTCAGCAACCGATTTATTTATATTTTCATCGCTTTCCCCATTGATCCAGAACACCCCACCTGGGAAGCTATTTTTGTGGCTCCAAGCGAATTCTACAGCCAAAGATGTCTTGCCACAGCCTCCAAGCCCGCATACTGTTTTAGTGCAACAGGAAGTCCCAGGGTTGGCCTCAACGCTCTTCGAAAGGAGGCTCTTTTCCAGCCAATCAAGAGCTGACTTGCGGCCCGTGAACATTGGTAACCTACTTGGAGCGGTGCACAACGCGTCATCATCACTGTCATTCGGTTCTTGTGTGGACTGCCCTTTTTCCAAGCCTACCACTTTCTCTTGCAAAATAGACACCTGTGTAGATGTCTCCATTGCAACTTTCTGCACTTCTATTACGTTGTCTTTCAAACTTGCTACGGAAGTTTCAGTGTTGGTAACTTTAGACTGTGTTACACTCAGTTTAGTTTTGACAACTTCTAAGTCATCTTGGATGGCTTCGAAGACTTTTTGCAGGTCATCCCTTTTATTCAGAAATCTGTTGAAATCATCGACAGCTTTCAGAATGGTGGATAAGTCATTCGAATAATGTGCCATCACGTCTTTTAACTCATCCAACTGCTGTGCCAACTTCCTTATCTCTTCTCTGTTTAGATCCCCTTTTTCTTTCACGTCAGATAAATCACTCTGCATAACCATCTTGATCTTTGCCATCTCTGCGTCTACTTTCAACATGTCATTCCGAACATCAGACACATCATCTTGGCATTTTGTTAGGTCAGCTACAAGTGAATGGCGAAGCAAGTGAAGAGCCTCTATTTCAGACTCCCTGACGTTTACCAGACCTTTACGAAACAAATCTTGCAAGTCTTTCGACGATTGCTGGGCGTCTTTGTCAGCACTGAACACGGCGTCATTGAGCAGATTATTAAGATGACCAAATATGATTGAAAGATCGGCATCTTGAATTTCCTGTTTCGGAGCGTGCGCCCAATGATTCCTACACTCATCTCTTGCCGACGTCAAAACTGTTCGACTCGTAGGAGGATTAATAAAAGGACACCATTCAAGCAGGTTGAAAAGACCACCAATGTCAGTAGTTTCGGCGTCGACAACATCTTTTTTACGACCTCCAAGAGTTGGCATAAAGACTTTAGCTATCTCCCATGCCCCAGTCGGAGTTCCCCACTGTGTTCGGTCACTGTTGTCCCAGCAAATCTTCGGTCGCCCGGATGTGTGGTGACGTTTCAGTTCCTTTTTCCAAGTGTCACAAGTGAGGCACTTTGATGCTGACGATGCGCAAGCGCAAGATGAAAGTGACTGAAGCGGAGGACTGGAAATAATGGACTGGTACCAAGTTTCCATTTTGTTTTGAATTTTTGATGTAATTCCTTTTTTGGTCATATTCAGGGCACAACCAACCATCACCCAGTTTTTGTGTTCTTTCTTATCAAGCTCCGCTACCCAACCGCCAGATGCCATTATGATACTGATTTCGAGGGAAACTAAGAAACAGTACGTCTTGGAACTAAACGACAAAGCAGGAACGACGCTTTAGGCTGAGTCTAGTTCTCTTTACCTTGTCCTTTTTTTAGGCCCTTTGTAGCATTTCGTTACCGAGGATCTGCAACTGAAAGACCAAAAATCTTATAACATGATATATTTACCTTAAATACGCTAAAGTTCCCCCAAAAAGCAACAACGGCGATTTTATCAAGAACTTAACAAATAAGAATTTTCAACAGGCTCATTGAGGGACAAACGAACGGATATTTTAATAGATATTAGATATTATGGATCTGTGCAGTATAGGTGGGAGACGAAAACTGACTGATATAATGCGAGGTGAACACATGAATACAAACGCTGCTATCTTTCGATGTCGAACGCAAGCAAGCACTGGAGAAAGAAACTAACTCCCATTTTGTGGGTGCTTGATACCAAGCAATGATGGCAGCTTTCCACAGTTTTCATACGTCAACTGTCACTACGGTGGCTTGTGCATCAAGGAGACACGCACTTTTATTAGAAGCAAGCGAAACAACAGAGTAAAAGAAAATACAATTAGCTCAAAAGGTTGTTTCCTTGGTCTTAAAAAAGGTGAATGTTTGGAATAAAACTGCCCCCCCCCCCCTCCCCCATACAATTAGCTACTCACTCAGTATCATGAACAGTTTCATCAAGGTATTTAACCCTTTAAACCCTAATATCGAAAGTTAAATTCTCACTTTCTGTCTCTATGTGTTTCCTATAGCAGCAGTGGGGAGAAGCTGTTAAATTATCAATTAAATTCATCTTATGTGATCAAGACCTTAATTCGCATAACCACTCTGTTTTATACATCATAATACTACAAGGAGAAAATCAATGCTTATCATTCATAGGGATGAAAGTACTAAGAGTGAACCTACGTTGGTTGACATGCCTGTTTGGCTAGTTCATATGAATTTGTCAGGCTTGATTTTCTCGCCAGCTTTTGCTATAGCTCAATTATTATGACACTTATTTATCACTTAGGTTGACAATTTTTGATACAGAGTGGGGTGGGGCAGACCCTCCCTGAGAAGGAGGCTGTATGTAGTATGGGGATTCCTGGGTCTCTCTAATCCCCTCTGGGGTGGGTTATTGAAAGACCCTAACAATGAGTTAGACAGCTGTATACGGATGTCATTTTTGCTGAGTGTTTTCAAATTATTGGTCTTTTAATCAAATTGTCCCATATTAAGAATTTGCTTGCACTTTAACCATGACACCAACAAAAAATGAGAAAATAAAATAAGCAACAGGTTTAATAAGCAAAACAAAAATTCTGGGCTTGCAGCACGCTATTTTAAACAAATCTTACATACATATCATACCAAAAGTGGAAAGATATAGGAGAACAGAGAGGGAAAACTACAAAGCAGAAAGAGGAGACTGACGGTTCTATCAGTAATTCTCTCTGGAATTTTTTTTTCTCCCTTTCTTCCTTTCCCATTGTTCTCCTCCTACCTCTCCCTGAAATCTTTTGCCTACTAAGCAAAGTATTTATTGAAAATGCATAATTAGGTTGAGTATGATCATCCAGGTGAACGTAGTCCTGAATAGAACTGTCGTTGTTGACAGTGACTGACGTTTTGACAACTTGGGGGAGGGGTATAGAGCTTGTGACTCTGAAGATCACTACTGCACAGGTTGTCAACCCGTCAGTCACCGTCAACAACAACAGTCCTATTCAGGACTACGTTCACCCAGATGATCATACTCAACCTACTTAATATGAAATGATTCCTGGATTCAAACCTTTCACAATTGAAAATGCACTTTGTACATTTAGAAGCTGTCACTGTAAGACCCCTATTAGCTGTTGACTGTAGCTGTTCATGCAAATTTCACTATCTACTTGGGTGAACAGACTTCATCATTAGGGACCGATCGTTTATTACCTCCAGGGGGCGGGGGAGGGGGGGGCAGAAAAGTGTGGTGTATCAAAACTTACCCCCACACACAAATAATCACATATAAAAATTGTACCCCTCTTGGCAATAACAAGTTTCAAAATGCACCCCCCATCCTTGGGCATTGATTTCATAAGCTATAAGATACTGGTATATGTAGTCAGCAGCATATAAAGCATGTGAATTTAATTTTAACCCCTTCTATACCAATTAATCTCTTCTTCCATCCTTGGGCATTGATTTCATAGGCTATAAGATACTGGTATATGTAGTCAGCAGCATATAAAGCGTGAGAATTTGAAGGTGCATGCAAGGGACAAGTTAGCATGCTGAAGGCCCCCCAAACCTGGGGGAATCTGGGGGCATGCTCCCCCAGAAAATTTTTAAATTTAGGGTCTCGGAAATGCCATCTCCTGCATTTTCTGCAGGACATTTTCAGGAAATAAAGACAAAGAAAAATGCAGTAATTAGTTGTTTATTATACTTATCTCTAGTGTGATGACAGTGATGCCCGCCCCCAATCAAGGAGGTTACAAGCAAAGGGCGAGATGTGTACCCTTCAGACAGGCAAGCTCTGTTATAATGCCATCAATATTAATTATGTCCTTGTGCTCATATGCAGAATTGCAAGAGAACTCAATCTCTTGTCTGTCATGGTTCTTCTTAAGAGTTTGCAGTCTCTTCATACTGCTGAAGCTATGCTTAGCTGTGCACGTTGACACTGGATAAGTCAACAAAGTTATAAGAGCTACATGCATAAAATTATACCCCGGGATAGAATTAAAGTTGGCTTGGTCAAAAGTCTCAACCAAAGTCTGGGACATCACATTCAGATCCATTTCACTCCACTTAATCAGTAAAAGGATGAAGGAAATCCTAACACAAAAACACCCATATAATGCAAAATATTTACCCAAATTTAATAATAAAAATGCTTCCAGGAGATGAAAAAATTCTATATATTTTTCCAAATTTCAGCTGTATGCATAGGCGTTTGTGCATACATGCACACTAGATTCTTGGTAGGAGAAATAGCTGATAGGTTCCTAGGCCAAGCTTTAAACGGGTAACATTTTGTTGCTGACAAAGAACTGGCAAAAGCATATTTTTTTGTCTGCTTATGAAAGGAACATAAAAATACTTTGACAACTTTTACAGAGAAGGCCAGTCCTGTGTCTTAATGTTTCGACCCCCCTCACATTTTCCTGCATTTTCAAAATTGACCCCCCAAAATCAAGCCTCTTAGAAAATTGTAACCCCTCTCCAAAACCCCCACAAACCCCACCCCTCTCTGCCCCCGGACATAATAAACGATCAGTCCCTTAATGAATAGAATTAGATGCACACTAACTAATAACAAAAACATTTCCATTGGTATATTTCACCACAGTCTAAAGCTGTCACTGTCACAGACTTTCTAAATCACTGCTATAGACAGTGTGTGTGGTGGCTCCCAAAAGCTTGTTCTGATATCTCCCAGGTTTCCAGGAAAATCTGTATCCGTTTGTGATTGCAGGGCTAGATTTCTTCTACGCTTTTTATGTAATCAGAGCTAGATCACACAACACTCCGCAACTCAGGATAAAGATAAATTTTTACTTTTGTGGTGATACAAAGACAATAATTGCTATTATCCATTTTATAAGGGCAGAGAGGCTTTTTTCAATTCATCCATTATTATTTTATGATATAATTGTCTTTGATGTCAAGGTTCTCATTAAGAGTTGGCAGCTGGTGAAAATTCACCAGCCACTTCATGTGAACTCGCCGCCTACTTTTCTTTGGAAATTACCCCAGTTTTTACAGCAATGAAGAAAGGCAGGCATAAAATCAAGGAGACATACCTTAAAAACCCTCTGCAAGTTTTTCCTGTCCTTGACAGATGAGCCAATTATATGCGAGTCTGTTGGGGTTTTTAGTAAAATCTTCCATGTCTAGTTATGTTTGGATAGGAATGCATGTGTGTGCCAAAAGCTTGGGAGTGGCCCCAGGGTTGTCAAATGCCTGACCCCTGGGCAGCACAAAATTAGCTAATACCCCACCCCCGGGAAAGACAAGGCCTGTAGCCCGGGGCACTTTAGGAATTTCTGGGTGGGGATGTGCCACTGGAACCCTGGAACCCTGGAACCCTTGACCTATACCAGAGCTAGTTCAGCTGAATTTTGCTACCCTATACTAGAGTAAACTCCCAAAATCCCCCTATCCTAGAGTAGCTGTTTCCCCAGTCTAGATAAAATCTTCAACCAACTGATCAGTTTCCTGAAAAATGATACCCTATTCTAGACCCAAACGCTCTGATTTATATACCCTATCCTAGAGTAAACTGCTTGAAAACCATACCCTTCACAGCGGCTCATACCCATATAGCCCATATATCGCAGTACCCCCGGCCTGTAGCTTGCCCCGCACAGTTGCCCAGGAGGTGCATGGGTACAATTCTGGAAATGACTGCTCCAAGAGACTTTGGCAGACAGTGGAAAATAAAAGATAACCTCGCCCAGAGCTTGTCAGCAAACTCAAAAAAATGTAATTCATTCCTATAACGAATATTCCGGCGGAAAATTGACAAATGTCAAAGTCCCGTTATTACAGCTCTAAATAGCCTGCGTGGCAGGCGCAAAAAGGGGAGGGAGAGAGGAAGGGAGAAAAGCACGAAAGAGGGGAAAGGGAAGGGAGCGCCTGCTATAGGAGCCGGTGTTTTTGTAATCCACCCACCATTTTCTCAACTAATCTGATAATGTCACTGTCAATACGTGACCAATCACAAGTACGGGGCTTCTCAGCATGGTCCGAACTTAATTACTTTGTCAATTAAATTGTCAAGTTGAGACGCTTTTTTCAAGTGATATCATAATCGAGCGAATTGAAACATTTTTACTGTTCTTGCTCCCACAGCAAACACGACAAACATAGACTACGAGCAGTCTCTCACTTTTTTACTGCTCGCAGTCTATGACAAACAATGATCAAGACCTTTTATCTTACAACCTCATCAAGCACCGTGATGGTCACAAAGAACAGAACACTGGCCAGCCTGAGACGTGAATAATGAAAGTAAAGGAGAATTATAAACAATTGTCAAAACGCTCAATGAATAGTTTTTACCAAAGCTTCAGCTCTCTCTTTGCAAACCCTTTAAGAGCCAATGTCTGTAATTTCCGAGAATCGGTTGACAGTCGTGAATTTTTGAATTTCTTCATATTTTGCCCAAATAATCTGTATAGTACACTTATTTCAAAAATCACATTAAAACTTGTAACGGCTTTTTATTTTTTCCTGAATCGGGCAAAGTTTGAAAAACGCTAAATCGGCGCTCTTTCGAGTATGAAATTAGCGAAAATTAAGCATTTTCTTGGCGCTCGTACATATAAACGGGATGATATCTCTCAATGAAATCAAGTCACAAAGCAAACACAGACTTGTACTTTATAATTCAGCAATTATCTTCAGATAAACTGTTTAAATGTGACTGTGTCGGCCGCAAGAAGAAACACGATTTCGGCTCTTTACAAAAATGGCAAATTTGACCTAACTTCATCATCAAAAAAACCCAATTGGTACATAGAATTTCAACATGAAACAAACACTATTTTAAAGTACATTCTTTGCCGTTTCTTGTGTTAAAAAATTTTTGGCGGCATTACAAAAGTGCGTCGCTGAGACACCGAAACGTGCAGGGTAGTTTCGCACGTTGGAACGCTGCAACAAACTAGCCGCAAGTGTAAGCACACAAACGTTTTTGCAACTTAACGACAATTAACACTGTTTTTTTTTTTGATTATTTTTTTTATTTTATATTCCCCAAAACAGGTCGAACTAAACTTGATTTTAGGATGCACAAGCCCAAACTCAAACAGAGAAAGAAAACAAATAGAGTAAGCCGAGTCTGCAAAACGTTTCACACTAGTTTTCTTTTCATTGCACTTAGCCTTCTGAGCCTTTGGTTTTTATTAACTAATCTTAACCCCGCTTGGCGTATAGACTTCTCTATCGATCACCTCAGTATGAATTGAGGGATTTAGGTACACACGTACACCATATGCAGCATGAAGGTAGAGCAGGGAAATGGAAACGAGTAAAAAACTGGTTTAAGAAAAATTGTCCAATGCTCCGCAAAAGAACATTCCTGAAAAACCACAAATCGACATTGGACAATGGACACATTTAATGAGCGAAATACAAGTATTAATTAACATGTTTAAATTACTGAAAGTAGTATTGCTTTGCTCCTCTGCAGCAAAGGTATCTTCTGGCTAGACCTCAACCTGCTGTTGACGATCTGATCTCCCCCCCCTTAAAAGGCCAGTCTACACATTATGGCGTTAGACCAGAATGCACGTACATGCTAGCTCCCGCTTAAAAAAAGGAATAGTCACCTGGCTCTCTCCGCCACCACCCCCCGGCACTTGTTCGCAGGCTAGAAAATAAACCAATTCACTGACAAGTTCTTTTTCATAACGTCAAAATCCGTCGCCTAAATGAAAAAATGCTTTAAAATGTCTCAGCCATTTTACTTATCAACTTTTAACCAAATCAGAAAATAGCCTTTCATATCGATTTAAAATTTCAGTTGGAGAATGCCCTTTTCTCTAGGTCTGCACCAGCAGAGACCTGTGTGCTAAAACTCCTTCGTGGTGGTATCCCTCAGGCAAAAACGACTGCCTAGCAGCAAAGGGCGAGGGGAGAAGTCCGTGGCCATTTTCGAAAAGAAAAAGAAGTGTAAAGACTGCACCTTCGTCGCTCAGAAAACGTCTGCGTATATCATTTTCTCCAGGCCGCGCAGAGTCATTAATTAATGTGCCCTTACGGACCCCTTTTAAAGGAGCAGACAGTAGGCAGTTCTGGAACGGTACAACGTGATTTGTGCTCCGCCACCCGAAACCAAACATTTAGCGGTGGTGAGTAAAAACTTCTATTTTCATGCGCCAATTTTGTGGATCAAACAAAGTCTGCTAGCTCTAAGTGGAGTGATAAAGACTTGAATTTTTGTATGTGTACCAACCCACCCATCTCCTCCTCTTGCCCTAGCTAAACTTAAACAAGCTAAGTAGACTTTTCATGACGTTAGCAAAGTCACCTGAGACCTCTTGTAAAGTTCACTAAAATAATAGCAAGCACTTTCGTAGCCTGTTCACAGACCCCCTACTTTTTCTTTAGAGATCGTCGATTTTCGCGTATGAAAATAAAAACCGCATGGGATTTATTGACTATTAGCGCAAGGGGCTCTCTCTCGCGCGCTCGCTTCGCTTGAGTGCTCGTCTATTTTTGAAACGAAAAAGGAGTGTAAAAGCTGCACCTTCGTCGCTCAGAAAACGTCTGCGTAAATCATTTCCTTCAGGCCATACAGAGTCATCAATCAATGTGCCTTTATGGACCCCTCTATGAGCAGCCAGTAGCCTGATCTAGAACGGTACCACGTGATTTGTTGCACCGCCACCCAGAACCAAACATTTAGCGGTGGTGAGGAAAAACTCTTATGTTCATGCGCCAATTTCGTGGATCAAACAAAGGTCACCTAACGTAAATGCAGAAAACCTTACTTCTATCATTAACATACTCACGTGACTAACAAGTCAGGAGCATACCAAGTGACTCACGACATCTTTTCTATGATCGCAATACATTCAGTATTACTGGGGCCACAGGCGCCACAAACCAAGTTTGAATATATGCGAGATGCTATACGAACATACAACAAAGACTTGCACCGTAAAACACGTATACCAGCAATTTCTTTTCCGGCGCGTTACGCGTCACGCACTTCCGGAATGTTATCTTTCCTCGTGTTGACAGATTGAAAACATACACAAACTTAACTTTGAATCTGCCTTGATGCAGAATTTAGTTAGCGGTACTGTGACCCCGCCTAGCATTTAAGTTCAGGTAAGTAAATAACTTTTCTGATTTTAAGGTTTCAATACGATTTAAACTATAACAAGCGAGTATTTTGACAATATTCCTCTCTACGAACTTTGATTTGAACTGCGTATTCGTGTCTCTTCATTATGGTTTATCGCAAAAATCAGTTGAAAGGAATCATGTTAAACCGGACAGAAACGCCGAAATATAATCTGAAACCGTTACAACTCTGACTAGGGTTTAAATGTCGAAGTAACTTATGTTTGCAAAGGATTAATATTCCAAGCGTCGAAACTTGCTTGTTGCACGCGCTTTCCTGGTGTCAAAATACCCTTCAGGTTTTGGTCTCTCGACTAAAAAATGTGCAATCAAAAAATTTTATTCTGACATAGAAGACAAAGATTATAATATGGCGGTATTTGTGGGGAAAAACTAATTAATTTTAGCACTACGGAATATTGCGTGATTTTTGCATATTTAAATGTTTAATTTCAATGAGCACATAAGAAACGGATACAGACAATTTCTTCAGAGAAAACCAAGCTTGTCTTGGGAGCCGACTGTTATACAGACAACCGGACAGGGATGTTTTGAAGAAAATACCTCGATCATAAGGCAGTACAAGAACCATACCAGAAATCATTTAATTTTTCAGCCTTCACTGGGGCATTAAAAGGCTAACATTTACTTATTACACCTATGCTCATCATCTGAATAAAATGAAATCGAAACTGTGGGCGTTCAGCTGCCACGATAATCATCTCCCGGTCATCTTAATCGGAATTTCTACTAGCTGCATGATTCTATTGATCGAGGTCGGTGTAGAAAGTTCAGTAAAGTAATACTTACATATTTCACTCCTCCAAGTAGTTGTGGAAACAGTTTAACGCTCTTTAAAAGTAGTAATATAGGCTGGAAAGTTATCAAAATTGCGCTGACATCAACCAAGTTTTAGGCGGAAATGAAAGTGTAAGGTGATACTGTCAGGTTACGTATTGGTATCCACTCCTTTTGCCACGGTGTTGGTGAACTGCTTTTTTGGGAGCCTAGGTCCAGTTGCATAAACTACAACAACAAAAAACTAGCTACAAATGCAAGAGCCTATTGACTAGCCTTTCACACGGACATTATTTTGGCTCGTCACGCAAAAGTGTGACGAAGCCCTATGGATAACGTCTGCGTGGTGACTGACCGGCAACGAGAATGTTTCGAGGAGCCCATCCGAGTTTCACACGGGAAGCGTACTCCCTAAAATGGGTTCCTTCTGTGAGTACCGGAGCACAGATTACGTAATACAATAGTAATAAAAGACAGGAAACAAAACAACTCCAAATAAAGACTAATCCCAAGTGACCAAAAATACAAAGCTTTCCGGTACCTGCAGAAAGACCCCTAAAATGGCCTATACGGGGAGGCTCCTTTCGAAAGGGGTACTTCATTCAGGCAGGCATCAGGTAAATGAAAAGGATAGGATTTTACTAGTTGATGATGAAAGGGTAGAGAAATCGAAATCTGGCATTTCGGTCTTGAAAAAGGCCCAAGAGGGCTTACAAGACGCATTTTATAACTATGAAAAAGTGGAGGAACCTGGGAGGAAACGTTCTGGTTTTGTGACGTATTCTTCATATTTTAACTGACAGCAGTTAAAAGGAAAGCAAAGTTCTAAACTAGGTAGGTGAAAGTGGTAGAATTTGTCAGTGGAAGGTTTGCGAAAGGGGTACTTTTTCTGTCAAAAATGGTATATAAAAGGGTTATGCATCAGTCAATTCCACCTGCGCCCCCCCTCCGGGCTGACCCCCGGGCATAAGCATTTTTTTTGCCTTGGATGGCAAATTCCCGGGGTGGGGACTCTTGAGCTGTCAAATCCCCCGGGGTGGGGACAAAAAAAATGCCCCGTCCCCCGTCAACAGTGCAACATTTTTTATTGATCGCACAGTCCAATAGTGCCATTTTAATGTGCGATTTTTTGTTTCAATTAACGTCTTCCTTTGTAATAGCGCGAGGATTCTAATTAAGACTTCACGCCGCGAAGACATGCGCCAGTTTATGGTTTTAGTATTGATATAAAATTATTGACATTAACATTAATATTGATAGAGCGCTTTAAAGTTATATGTTATGAATAGTTAAATTATAAATATGAAAGGGTGTTCTTCAAATAATATCAACAGAAATTTGATTCAATAACCAAAAAACGTTGATTCACATCGATAGCTCCAATTTCGCTATGTAATTCTGGCTTGATAAGCAATGAAGAAATGCATGCATAAAATCGAGAACTAGCCTGCGAGCAAGCTCTCCTATTTGGGGGAAAGAATCCCTGTTTGTAAAAACCCTTAGTTGTAAGAACTATTGGTTGTAAAAACCCCTGGTTGTAAGAATCCTTGGTTGAAAGAAATCCTGGATGTAAGACTGTTGGAAGTAACACCCCTGTACGTAAGGCACCTGGATGCAAAACCCCCTTATGTAAGTCCCATTGTCGCAAGACCCCTGGATTTACAACCCCTTTATGTAGGAGCCCTGGACGTAAGCCCCCTGAATTTAAGAACCTTGGATGCAAAACCCCTGAACGCAAGATCCATGGTCGTAGACCCCCTGGATGTAAGACCCCTGAATGTAAGACTCCTAGACTCCAAAGACAAAACCAACATGGTACTGTATTGGTTTATTTAATAACCGACTCCGTTCTTATCGAATGGCTTGGTTACAATATTCACTCACTGCAAGGAATGTCCTAGCAGGCAATTAAATAATACAAAAAGATCTCAATGTAGTGGTAATATTATTATAATAATAAATAGAACTGATAATAGGGAACTTTAGCAAAGGCGTTTTTGAGCGACGTACGTAAACCGGAAGTGAACCTTTTTCTCTTAACATGTCATGCCGCTGACGAAAAGTCCACTTCCGGTTGATGTGAGTTGCTCAAAAACGTCTCTGCTTGAGGTCCCTAATGTGTTTCTGTTGTTGCGCGACATAAGCGTTTAATTGGCCACTCCAGAAAATACCATAACATACCATAATGCTTTTTGATTGTCGCCCCAAAGTTTTGCATAAGCATTGTCTTCAGTTTCTCTTGGGAGTTAAAATGGCCCCAAGAGAAACTGAAAACAATGCTTATGCAAAATTTTGGGGTGACAAACAAAGAACATTATGGTATGTTATGGTATTTCTGGAGTGGTCAATTAAGCATCACGTTTACGTACCCCTCCATTTAGTGCGTCTGCAGTTTGTAGTTTGCAATGTGAAGAAAACGTACAAAGTACAAACAAGTTCTTGGAAAAAAATGCATTTCTGATTTGCTTATTGTTCTGGTATACAAAAGCAATGGTATTATGGTCTACTGCCATCTGATCTGCCGATTGCCGTTTGTTACAAACATGATGCTTAATACCATCATCTTAGCATGATGGGTATCTTCTGCGGGAACTTTGAACAAAACATAATATGAAATAGGAAAACTCTCCAAAAATTTGGCCTCAGAAAAACGTGGCTAAAGATAGCCTAGCACGGCGGACGTAATATCATCCATATTCATTTAAAAGAGATGACAGTTGCACTCGCATCGAGCAAAACAGAAACAGTGTACTGGTCACTGAAAATTATGACCGACAATAGCGATTCCAGTAACGGGATCTCTAAATAAATGGTAAATTTAAAAAATTTCTTCTACACATGATACACCTAACCTCATTCTGACAAAGTTTAGTTTCCTATCACGTGGGTACTCAACAAAGTTCTATACGGAGAGGCTCCGCCCCGATGTCCAAACCCTTACGTTTCTAAATACCAATTCTGACGGAACAGGTGCCCCTTTTGTATACCTTCTATTGACAAGTGGCATCCCCTTCACATACCTAGTTTGGAACTATGCATCCCCTTTCACTGCTGTTAATGCAGTCTCTTTAAAACATGAATAAATAACAAAACCAGAACATTTTATCGACCTTTTCACAAACATAAAATGCATTTGTTAGGCGTTTTGTTCTTTTTACAGACCGAAAAGACAGATTTCGCTGCCCTTGCACACACTTCAACTAGTGAAATTCCTACCCTTTCATGTACCAGAAACCTGAAAAACGTACCTCTTTCGGGCGGAGCCTCCCCGCATATGCTATTATAGGGAGTACCTCACGGGTTCCTACCACACGGGCATGTAGCTATACATCACCATCCTAGTCCAGGCCTTCTCAGCCCCGCTAAAAACGGACCCTTCCGTACCTCATTAAAAGTTAACGCCGAAAAAGACTCTTCTCGCTCTCTCTTTTCATAAACCTTCGCGCGGACAACGGGACAAGAGAGAAAGCCTGGGGAAACTAGGTTGAGACTAACTGAGGAAATTCCTAAAGGCAAAAAGACTCTGATATGTGATTTGTTGGCATCAGTTCTTGTATTCATAAATAATTTCTGAATGCACTGGAGATTATTTTTATATCGTTTAATACTATATACAACTAACACAGACAACACACTGGGCTAAGAGGTGTAGGGAATTTTCACAGGAACGCATGGGTTGATACACTTTATGCGACATTTAAGTCACAACTGCAAAACATTGTTCTCATCTAACGGATCGCACTTTGCTGATGGCTGTCACCTGTCATGTGATGCCTGAAAGGGAAGGGCATGCGATAGACTGCGAAGAGTCTCTTTTTCTTCAGATTTAGTGAGGTTAGCACATGCGCGCGCGCAAGCGGTGAACGGCGAAGCCGCGAGACTTGAGGTACGAGGCTATACCTCTGGCGCATCCAGTCACGCGCGTGGTCATTTTCGTGTCTCGCGCCTTACGTTTGATGAACTAAGGAAAAAAAGAGACTGTTCGTAGTCTGGACAGGCGAGGTCATGCGAGAATTTCTCTTTTCAATATCATGCAAGTTTTATGATTAACGCAAAAATACAGCTATTTTGCAGTCTACCGACATACTGTTCAGTTCAGTTCAGTGCATGGAAATTATAATGACTTGGAGTTACCAGTTCTACTTTTGTTCCCTTGATTATTTTAATTATAGTAACAAATCCATGCAGGAATTAGGGGAGCAATTGCATGATTATACTTGCTATACTTCTATTATAAATCAATTTAATAAATTATCAATTTTAAAGATATTTATAAGGTAATTGTCGTCGAAGACGACGTGTAAAATAAGTTACTTCTTCTCTGTGTTGCAATCGTGACTTGTGGCTGCAAAGTTCATTATGAATGAAGTAATGTATTCGTTTGTTTGTGAACGAATGTGATTCCTCTAGGTATTAGGAGTTGTCCTTCGATCTACAAAATAATGACATTTAAATGCAAGTAAGCTACTTTAACATGGTTACGTATTTTGCACACAGTTACGTAATTTGCAAAAACCTTGACAAAATGCAATGATTTTACAATCGTTAGGAACGAGTTGCTAGAAGCCCAGGTTAGCCTGCTAGCAAGCTCTCCATGTATGGCGAGAAAAGCGAACCGGAAGAGAGCAAGCGAGCGAGCCCCTCGACTCACGTCTCATTTTGCGTGCTGCTCTCGCGTGACTTCTCGCGACAACCCCCCGCCCGGGTAACCTTTTTTTCGCCCGGGTAATCTAGGTTAACTGCAAAGAGAGAATATGGGTTACCATGGTAACGGTAAAACCACATACATGGCAAACACACTATTTGAGCGCCTGTTAAAAAGTAGTACAGCTACTAGTACTGCGTGACTGAAGATTGATAGTGTTCGACCATGTAAATCTTATCACGATGCTTACCTTTGCCATATTTTTTATTCTGAGGTTTTGAAGGGCTATGAGCTTGTTTTACGATCCTGTCTAAGCCGTCACTAAAGGCAGGGTTAAGACAAGATCGTAAAAATAGAGAAGATAAGGTGAGTACTTTTCTATATTTTTTACTTTTTCCATGTGAACCCTAAAAGCAAATCGTTGCTTTACGCAGTGTTGCTAGTATGGATGCACAAATTTTAAACAACCGCCATCATAGTGAGTTTGGGATGACAGCTTCTTTCAATACTTCACAACACAACATCAACTTGTGATGTAACTTTCGATAACTTCCTTGAAAAACATTCAGGTCAGCGGTTAACATTATTCCGTCTCAGGCCTTTTCAAACGACCACAGACGAAAACACCGAGAAACCGGAAGAAATAGAACAATGGTAAGAAGAGGACGTATATTGACGTCGTTTAAATTCAACGCGGTATAAATACCTGTTGGATGCCTTTTGTATGTATCGCGCCTCCTGTCGCTTGCTGAGTCTCTGTTCTCTCCGCCTCTGCGTGGACCGACGTCGTTCCCGGTAACTTCTGAATGTATTTTGAATGATGGCTGCCGCTCGTCTGCTTTTCTTGAACCTCTCGTGCTCACGGTGAGTGCGATATTGGTTTTGGATGATTAGGGCTGCCCGTGTCATCTTTTTAAACGCGATGTACTGGGAAAAACAAAAAAAACATGTACTACTTAGGTAGGGTTCACGCTTGCTGCCAGGGCACGGTGCCCGAGTAGAGCATAACCTTTGCAACAATGTGAACACACCGTTTCTTCAAGTACCCACTCGAGAATTGAGGCAAGATATGGGTGCCGCAGAACAGGGTCGGGACAAAAAGTGGGTTCCTGAGTATACTATGTACACGTTTTCTTTTAGGTCAGAAGCAATCTATGGTTTTGCATACCCATGGCTTCCCGCTACGTTAATAACGACAGCTCTCACGTTTTCCCGCCAAAATGACGTTGGTTCACGCGCGTGCACTACTTAATACTGAGAAAATCTCGTACTCGTAGTCGTCCTCGTCTCAGAATGTAAAGCTCTCTAGTATATCCAGGCAATAGCCGTGCAATTCAAAGTTGTTCAGGTTTGGGCCAGTAAAGGGTGAACAGAGCTTTAGAAGGACGATTACCTCTTTATATCTTCGATAATGATGTTGAATCAAGATAGCCGCCTCTATTTCTTGTTCCTGTTGATGACGTCTTGTCTACAAAGAACAAGAATTTACAAAAAGAGAGGCCAGTAAGACATTTGTTGTAGTTGTTGCGGTGCGCGAGGGGGTAGGGAAGGAGGTGTTGCTAGAGATACCTAGTCCTAAACCTCCCGACCCTCATTCCCTCATGCTTTGGAGTGACACTTTAGCCTGGGACCAGGCTCCGCAGTGGCAAAAAGGCAAAAACATCAGCCAGCGAAGGGGTTGTGGTGATGAGTGGGAGGGGGGGCAGATGGGGTAAACTGAGTTTACCTTGTAGTTCCTGTAAGCACTTTGAATTATCTTTGCAGCTTCATATAGTTCCCATTGCTCACGATCTGTTAGCGTGAGATCAGACAAATCTCTTTCCAGAAGTTTACGAGAACTGTAAATAAACTCCTGGAATTCTGTTGTGTCCGGTCCGACGGGTGAAGAATGGGGTGAGTTTAGAAAGCCGGGAGAGCCTGGAGAGAGTGAAGATTTGGAGGAGCAAGGTGTCAGAGGAGAGGACTGGGAGGAAGCCGAACTGAAGGTGCGTAGTCTCATAGCGGAGCTCCAAGAACCAGTAACAAGTTCGGTATTTTCGTGAAGTGGTGATAAATGCCCGGGTATACGATGACCGAGTTCGGCTTCTTGTTCGGCTTCGCTGATCATGGAGTGAATATGTACTAAAGTTTTAGCCAAAGTGTTCCCTGGCTTTTTCGAAAACTGTGGTTCCATCTCATCTTCATCAACAAACATCGGGGAACCCGCTCGCTCCTCCATGGTGGTGTCCACAGGAGGTGCCAAAAGGATACGAGATTGAGGGGCCAAGGCAGAAGGTTGAGGAGAGCTCTCGCAAGATGAGGCCATTGGTGATGAGGTGACGTCTGAATCATGGCCCACACCGAGAAAAATGTGCCTATAGAGAAATAAAATGAACGCACGAAATATTAACAACATTCAGTAATTTAAAGTGCATACGAAGCCAAGTTTCACTACCAACTTGGAGGGAAAAAAAAGCTAATTAAACAACTCGTTCTATGAGCTTCACGATATCTCTAAAAATTCCCTTGACTATACGCACTTTAAGTCGACTACATGTTATTCTCATGTCCGTAGATATTGACTCAATCAACCATTGTTATCTTTTTCCGTAAGTGGTGTAAGAATTTGGAACAAAATTCCTCTCAAGTCACGCGAACAAGGGAAAAGACCCTTTCAAGCGTAAATTACATAAGCTAATGCTCAAGGTTTTGGATACTGAGAAAGTGTATGTTGATATGAGTGCTATTACCAGTTCCTACCTGAACTCCGTATTCAGTTAATGTGTTTTCTTTCCTTCTATCCATAGTTTTCTTTTACCATCGTACTTAGTTTTAGTTTTACCATTTACTACTATCCGTTCTATTTGTGCGACATTTTTTTGCTTCCTCTGAATTCACTTTCTTTTCCCCCGACTTTTGGACTTTGTATTTATTTATAGAAGACTATTACTGTATTGTTTCCCACCTAGAATAGCTGCGCTAATTGTGCGTACCATAACTGTAACATATTTTCAGATTGAATAAACTATTGTTGTTCTTTGTGATAGCTAACTTTGTGATACTCTCACTCGTATTCTTCGTTGACGTTTTTTTTTCTAATAAACCCACCTGTTTGGAAAAGATGTGACTGAATCCTCAATAATGTCCACTACATCCAGGAAACCTCGATCTCTTGCCAGCTGCAGTGGCATACGCCCGCGAGCATCGGGCTCCAGTAACGCTTTGGGCTCTGTCTCTAACAACATGAGTGCCGCGTCTGTCCATCCCAATGCGCATGCCCATGTTAGGGGCGTACACGCAAACTCGTCCTTTCTGAGAGGGTTTAATTCGTCTCTGACTAGCGCGCTTTGGCTTTCCCGCCAAAACTTGAGCAGTGTACAAACGAGTCTGTTATAACCAAGGGCAGCGGATAAATGAAGCAGTGTCATGCCTCGAAATGGCTTCTCGATCTTTGTTAGATTTCTAATGGGACAATTGGAGCGATGAAAAATCTCGCAAGCAGCGATGAGACGATCTTCGAATGTCACGCACTGATTTCCTTGAGATTGATTCTCGGAATTGTTTGTCTGGCTTGCATTGAGTCTAGACTCCAGTCTCTCCAAGCGATCCAGTAAAGCAAGTTTAAACCGGTCGCTATCAGTGGTAAGCCACTCGTGACAGCCGGAGCTGCCCGCCGGCGAATCACGTGCACGGTATTCAAACACGCAGGCGTTGCTAACGATAAATCCATTACAAGCCACCTGAAGGGTGACCAGGCCTGGGTCATGTGACGGACAAAAGCATCTCAAAACGCCTGCTTGGTACAAGATCGCAGGCACGCTACAACCGTCAAATAAACACGTGTAGACGCCCTGCTCGGTCCTCCATTCACCAGTAATGAGCACTTTAGCTCCGCCCTCGGGATAACACCACTCGGGTGAAAAATCCGTAATGCGCGCAGAGCCTGGTACGACATGATTTCGTGGATGCGGAGAGGAGGTGAAAGTCGTGGTTTCTCCAGCATCAATCGGCCGTGAAGTGTTGTTGTTTATGTCACTTGATAAGGACTGATGGTTTGAGTTTGGCTTGGCAGATGAGCCATGAGCAACTTGGTTTGATGTAGGCTGTGAAACCACCGGAGTCATACATATGTCGGGCACAGTAACTTCACTGCCCTCCCGTTGGCCTCCAGCAAGAGACTGGGTGCTAGCCCTACAAACCGATACCCCGGATGATGACGAAGGCGTGTTATTTGAAACGCTGACAAAACATGACGTCACAACGGTGTTTCTTACCGGACTGACAGGTTTCACGAACACGTACGAAGTTGTCGATGACAAACCGGGAGTGGTGACGTGGAAAGTCCCTGGTGGTTGACTGACTAAACTGTCTGCAGAGAACGAATTGAGCGTGAGTGATGACGATTGCGTTGATGTATTTGAAGCTGTGGAATAAGTAGGATGGAGATTTTCGCCGACGGACGTTGCAGGAATGTTTTCGCTTTGTTTCGGCGGTGAGTTAAGGCACTCCGGTATCACGTTACTCAGATTACAATCGAACATGTCGTCAAAACCGAGCAATTCAAGAGGTGAAAAGTCCGTCGTATCAACTGGTACATCGTTGCCGCTAGACTGGGATGCCCCGGGGCTGCAATCAGCCAGCCAACACATCCCTTGCGACAACCCCTGGTCACTTTTTGCTGAATCAGCGAAATTCAGCGGACAATCTCGGGTTACCGGAAGAGGTAAGCGAAACGGGCCGTCAAACATAGCTTGATCAGAGTCGGGGAAACTCTGAGCACTTAGTCCACCGCTCAACGAGTCGGATCCTGAGAAGCTAAGCCGGGTGCCCGCATCAGACATATAACTGCCATAGTCGCTAGACGGACTGCTACTTAAGTCCGCCAAACGTGGGTGAACAAAGACTGAATTCCACTGAATTCCAGAGTTAGAAGACGTCTCTCGAGAGAGCGGATTGATTGAAATGGCGTTTGACGCATGATTTTGTTGAGGAAACTGAGAATTTGCTGCCGTAGTTACAGTTGTAGTGCTGACCGTATTCTGAACCGGACACGATAAAGCCGACACTGGTGGATTCGTTACCATAGGAACGGCAGAAAGTACGGATACGTCTCTAGGAGACTGTTGGTTAAAGAAATTCTGCGCGCAGGTGGCAAACACGTGATTATCACGTGTGCTTGCTGATGTAACTACTGACTGGCACATGCTTTGACCGCGTTCGTTTATTCTCCCAGAATCGTTGCCTTCATGAGAAGAATTGTCTTCGTCTAAGGAAGGTGACCCCTCCCTATGACCCGTCACAGTTAAGCGTCCTTGTTCATTTCTAGTGACTTTCATCACCTTTAGGCTTAATTTATCATTTTGTGGCACGGCTTGTAGGCTTTTATTTGGAGAAATGGAGATCTTGTAGATGGCCTTGTTTCGTTTTTGTTGTTGTTTGCCTTTGGTAGACGAAGTATCACCCTCCTCTGATGAAGATGGTGAGGCAGGGGGACTCTCCTCAGAAACCTGCGAAAGATAAACATTGTGCAATTTTACTGTCACGGCAAGCAAACGAAACGTCGAGGAAATTAAAATACCTTATTGGTACTAAATTTTGCGGGTCTTTAATTTAACGCTTTTCGCAATTATAAAGAAAATTAAAATACCCCCGTAAAATTCCGAAAATAAGCCCATCCAAATATAAGCCCCCCCGGGGGCTTGTACTTGGAAAATTGCCCTCAAATACAAAGTAAAACAAAGCAAAAACGGTAAATTTACTTCCAACTATAAGGCTAGCCCAATCGATTTTGAGATGTAAATTTCCCTCCGTAGGTAAGCCCATCCGAATATAAGCCTCTCCAAAAATAAGCCCCTCAAAAAGGGCCTTTGAAAAATATAAGCCCCGGGGCTTACTTTTGGAATTTTACACCTCAATGGTACTAAATTTCACGGGTCTTTAATTTCGCGCTTTTCGCGATAATTTTATTGTAAAAAAATTCCGAAATTAAAGACCCGCGAAATTTAGTACCAATAAGGCATTTTATTTTTCTTTACAATTGCGAAAAGCTCGAACTTTAGTACCAATAAGGTATTTTAATTTTCTCGACGTTTTGCTTGCTTTTTCCAGGAGGTTTCCAACCAAGATGGAAAATCACGGAAATTCCAGGAGGTAGGGGGTACGACAAGCACCCCCTGGAATGGAAATCTCAAGGGGGTGGGGGGTCTAAAGAAAACGTGCCCTCCGTCAGGAGGGTATGGATGTTTTCTGGAACTACACATTGGCCAATAAAACTGATATCCTTTCGCATAAAAAATATTACTGTTTGATAACAGCCATATTAGCTGGTTCTGGGATTGGAAATACTTACCGTGACTTCAGGCTTGACATCAGGAGAAACACCCGAATCTATTGAAATAAACAAATTTTACTCACTTTTTTCCGAGCTGGCTAGATAGTCATCCTTAAATTTTTAGTTTAATAGCAGCCGTTATAGGAGTGGCAAGAACAGCATTCACTCTCTAGGGTAATTACCGAACTAAAATGGCCATGGAAGTTTTTATCAAAATTTTATGACTGATTCGAGTAATGAAGCAAAACAAAAAGAAGCCTTGGAGATTTCAAATGGAACAGCAGGAGGAGTCGCTAAAACCTGCACATGAAAACAGTGCTGTCTTGTTTTACAAGGAGACAGATAATTACAATTAAACTAGTAATAACCAAAGGTTACGGAGTGCGGGCGACAACGATCGAGGGTCAAAACGCTTTTTCTGCAGCGCTGTGCTTTACGTACGCGTGATCAGATAACGAGAGATAGAATTTCCAAACGCGCGTGATCAAAGTGCGTTCTGTGCATTCCATTCGTTCTTAGTGGAAGTCCAAACGAATGCTGGCTACATACATGCCACGCACGCGTAAAAACAACCTGGAGATTAGGATTCCGGGCTCCTCTTGTCACCCGCAAATACGAAAGAAAGGAGATAGAGTCTGTTCGCAGTCACACTATTTTCTTTTAAAAGCTCGAGGGCACAAATGAAAAAAAGGATGAACCCTTCCCCTATTGCATTCCGTACAAACAAAGGAGCTAACCCAACTCCCATCTGTTACATGCACTTTAAAATCCCACAATCAGTCACAGGTACCACAACCATAACAGTCTATGAATTGACTGATGCATATTCAGAGCACATACTTACAGATGGCTTTCAGCTGCTGTGAAATATCATCGTGACTATCTGGTGACATGTATACTGACACTGTAATGGGCTTGCTGCATTCTTCAACTAGGTTCAGGTAATGCACCAACACAATCTGAGGATTCTACAACACATACATAATTTTCGATATTATTAATAACCCTAAACTAAAAATTCCAAATTTCTAAAATTGTAAAATCCTTAAAATTAAATAGCACCATGAAGAAGCTCAGCTTAAGAGGATTCATTTGAAAGGCAACACCATAGGATTTCATCCACGGACTCAAAAGTTAGAACCACGTACTTAACTAAATCTATAGTACCATGTGAAACTACTGCCAAAGACAATTCATTTAAATGGTAACACCATAGGAATTCATCCACGGACCCAAAAGTTAGAACTACATTCCAAGTAAATAGTACCATGTGAAAGTACTGCTGAAGAGGTTTAATTTGAATGGTAACACCACAGGATTTCATCCACAGACTCAAAAGTTAGTACTACATACTTAACAAAATCTTTAGTACCATGTGAAAGTACTGCCAAAGAGAATTCATTTAAATGGTAACATCATAGGATTTCATCCACGGATTTAAAAGTAAGAGGGACAAATAAAAGACCCACTCATCCTGTTGTGACTTTAACCCTTTTTGAGCGACAAAAGTGACCAACATCAATATTTTCACCTCACAATATTCATACATCATGAACAGAAAAGGTTAGAAGAATTAATAATATCATCACCACAGGAAAAAAACGATTTGATGTTTTACTAAACTCTCTCAATTTATTCTCCAAGGAAATGCATGAAAATCGATCAGGAGAATTTGTATGTGGATATTAGGGCTTAAAAATTTTAAACAAGTGAAATACCTGAAGCAGCCAATAGCAGCGGCGATGAAATGTGGGCACCAGAGCTGAATGTGTGTATAGTACACTCAAACACTACAAGAGAAAACAACACAGACTGAAATAACTCCCAACAAATCCTCAAAATTCCAATAATCTAATCTTTAACACCACCATATTCCATTTTGTCTTGTGACTAACAGAAGATTCAGCTCTTAATATTGAAAGAACATGGCAAAATTTCCTCTCCAACTCTAAAACTTTCACTCTACATGTAATACCGACACCAAACATTTTTTCAAATGTGCAGCATTATTGATGACAACCTCCTAGTTCTGCACAATTTTTAATATATGATACAAAAGGCAAATCCAATACTTTCCCTGTAAAGTTGAAAACGTTTGCCTTTTCCTTAGCAGTTTTTTGGTTGTTTATTTTTTTTACCAGATATTATTGGATAAATTTAGGTTTCGGGAAACTGCCCACGTACCCCTCCTTTAAGCCATCATTTTGCCCTAAGTGGGAAGTAAGTGATAATGTTAGGTTATGGGAGGGGTAGGTGGGCAGTTTCCCAGAAACCTAAATTGCTCCATGTTATTCATATAGCAGTTGGTATCCACTTCATGGTATTTTTTTCTACCTTCCAATGTTTCTGAGGCAGTAGTTTAACTATTACCTCAATTCCTTCAACTTTCAGTCGAGTGTGATCTTCTCGGATTGTGTTTCCTGATCTTCTTTTCTTCCACGTGTAGCCATCTTTGCGATAATGTTTGACCTAAATATTGAGACAGAATGGTCACAGATCAACAATGTGGCATCAAAACTTTAACCATCACTCCACCCTTCAAGAGATAACCAAATTTCACAAAATACAACGCATAACTAGTGTTGATATGAAGAGATTTTACTTGGGGAGCCCCTGGACCCCCTTTTCTGCCAAACATAGGGGTCATGGAGAATGATCAGAGGACAGAGCTACCCATATAAGTCAAGATACATTGTAAACCACTCAGATAAATAACAAGACCCTTCAATTAATGGTCTTCACTTCATTAGAACTCCATTTAGGACCTTATGAAAGCTGTTTTGTGTTTCAGTAGCAATCACAAGCCACTACATGTACATGAGCATCAAAGGAAGATGTAAGAAATAAGCGTTGACAGGCCAAACACGACTCATAAGCTCGTGATAATGTGAAACGTGACCTTGAGAGTCTGCTTGAACAGTGGTTCTCTTTCTTTTTTCTCTCGCGCAAAGGTTACTAGCACTACACAGTGCAAGACGCGTAGCATTCTAAACTTTGACTGAGTAAATCTTGTTTTTGCCGCACTAAGTCTTATTTTAGAGGTCATGAAGCAGGTTTGTTACATGCATACTGAGTAATCATTTCCTGTGGTTTATGCTTCTGTACTAGGTGTCCCTGGCAGGATTTGATTTCAGAAGCAGTTGTTAAGTGTTTTATATCCTTTGACCTCTGTTTATTACGGCTGAATAAAGATTTTAGTTTTTTTGGTTTTCTCCGAAATGGCTGTATCTGAATAACTACATGCATGCATGCAAGTTTCTTTGTCTGTGAATGTGATTATTTCCTGCCATGTCAGTATGACTCTGGGCCCAGCTCTATAGTGTGGTTTACAGGATTTTGAATTTCCACGGATAGTGCGATCTTCAGATATGAGTTGTACACTGTAGCTTAAAAACTAAAGCTACACCAAGTTTGGAGAAATATGCCGTGCGTCAGTCAAGATAATTCTCTTAGCGCTCACACAGTCCATTTAGTTTTTCTTAACATAAGTGAGTCTTTGAACTAGGTCTTGTTTTCCTCAAGGTTTTTCTTAAGTTTTTTAAACAGTCGTCTGTGCGACTGCTATGGATTCTTAAGCAAGACTGCAGTTTCGGAACTATAGCGTTCCTCGTCAGTTGCTACTATGGTAAAGTCTTAGGTACAGAGAGCGAAGCAGACTGTTTAAATACTGGTGGCTAGGACCAAAAATACTAACTTGCCATTGGCTGCAAAAGTGACCAATAGCGTAGGTGTTTCTTTGATCCGCATTATGTTGTGTTTCCTTCAAGGTCAAAAATGCTTTTTGGACTGAACCGGTATGATAGTATCTGACTAGGTTGCAGTGATGGCAGGTCACTGACATGTCGTAGTGCGTGTAAGTGTCTTTCTCAGGAGATTCGAGATATTTTCTCGTAACTTTCTCCGGCAAAATCAGTAGCCCGAGTGAGATTTCTTCCCACGAGTTATGACAGAGCACTGTCAAAAAATATCATAGTAAGAAATAAGCGTTGACAGGCCAAACACGACTCATAAGCTCGTGATAATGTGAAACGTGACCTTGAGAGTCTGCTTGAACAGTGGTTCTCTTTCTTTTTTCTCTCGCGCGAAGGTTACTAGCACTACACAGTGCAAGACGTGTAGCATTCTAACATGTTTTGGGTAAAAAGCTGGAGTGTTTCCTTGTCTGTTTAAGAATGACTCAATTACAATGTACTTCTAAGCCTTTCCCTGCATAGTACAGGTACAACACTGTATGACCCTCAGCTCTTTTCAAGGGGAACAAAATCAAAATAGAACAAAATGAGCTTTTTTGCTGTACAATTGCCCAGCTAATGACTGCATAATACTTGGCAACTTGAATTTTTAGTGACAGCCTTGCATATTAGGGTAATGCCCCGCCACTTTATACTCTATTGGCATGCTAACAACAACACTGCGTTACTTATTTTTACTACGGCTGGATTCAGGGCTGGAAATTTGAGGGGATGAATCTTGTTTCATGATCAGAAAACCAAGTGGGAAAGATGAACCCATCTTTCCTGTCTGCTAAACTCAAAATTGTCACATTTTATTCCCACATTTTATAAATCAACATTTCCAACAAATTTTTGTGACAGCTGGTAAACAAATTATCCTAATAAGCAAGCCCTACAAACCTTGCTCCTGTCAAAAAGAAACATAGATCCATTTTGTGGCCTAAGAGAAATCAAAAGACAAAAATAATAAAAATTTCAGTACCTACGTGTACATATTTTCTTTGTGCAGGTTATGTCACAACCTACAGTGTCATCTGAGCAATATGAATAATTAAACAGTATATAATGTTTCTAAATTAATACAGCAGAACCCTGATAACTCGAACTCAGATAACTCGCACTCTCCACCAACTCGAACGAAGTCCAATTTCCCTTGGATTTCAACCCACTTTTCAGTTGTTTTTACTTCATTAACTTGAACTCGAATAACTCTAATTCCCCCCTAACTTGAACTAAATTTCCCCTCCCTTGATCAAAAATTCACTGAAATGTACCCCGATAACTCGAATTTGATTCTGGTTCTTGTAACTTTACTCAGATGCCATCCCATTAGCTCTTCTTTTTGCATAATCGGTAAAAACACTAAGACTAACACTGGTCGCCTACAGTGGTATACATCAATTTGATTTTAATTGTTGCAACAAACAAATCACATTTTCTCATTTAAAAATGCCTAATCATGTTACTGTTTCTGATGAAATACAGTGTAAGTTAAATTTGCACTGCACTATACACTGAAGTGCTGAATGATACATGGCAAATTGAATTTTGCAATCGACCCCATTAACTCGAACCCCCACTAACTTGCACTGTTTTTCATTTCCCTTCAGAATTCAAGTTACGGGGGGTTCTATTGTATCTGAAACTTCATAAAAATACTTTGTTCCAAAATAATTAGGATTAACTGAGTTCACAGTACGAGGATGATAACTATTCTGTTACTATTTTGTTCAAGTAATAATGTCAACATTAATGAGAGAATCCCCAGAAAAAAAATATTTTCACACTCTCTTCATAAGGGATTAAAATCTTAACCATAACAAAATTTTAATCTCTGCTTGGCCAATAAGGTTGTCTGATAGCAGCAATTAAGTCACCAGAGAAAAATGTCATGCTTTATGCTGTAATCAGGTCTTCTGACAGGGTGCCCAAGCATTCAAGTACATTATGAGGTATTTCTAGCTAGGAGGTCACATAATGCAACAAAAAAGTGCTATTGTGGGATAAGTAATAATTTGTGCAATTTCTAACAAGTATAAACAATTGCTTAAGTGAAACAAAGCTGGGTGGAAGAGCTGGGAAGTAGCCAAAGCAGTTGTACAAGACAGAAAGTGTTGGTCAGACAGCGTGGAGGCCTTATGCGTCTACTGTCGGGATGAGACTTGATGATAAACAATAACTATTATTTTAAGCAATTATTGCCTAAAATAATAGTTCTTCGTTTCACACCAAAATTAGAAATTTCAAGAGCTCTGCATGATGTTTCCAAAACAAAATACCCTTAAATCAGCATTGTAACCTTTTATGAATTATGTGATTGGCTGCAATTTGAGATCAATTATACAAAACAGTACTATCGAATGACATCAGAGGCCCTGTGTATAATACTTGTCTTACACTTCAATTATTTCTTTTCTAAAATGCTTCACGCCGAAAAAAAGTACAAAACATGGCATTACACCATTACGGCCTGCGTAATTAAAGTTCAGTAACAATCTATTTTTAAGTTAATTCATTAGTAAAGGCAAATAATTTGTAGCTACCTGTCAGCAACTTCTCTTGTTACCCACGCATCATGGTTGCTCAAACTTGTTAGCAAGGAAAGTACCTCCTAAAAATAAAAAGAATGACACGTATTGAATATTTAAATCTTCAGCTTCCTTATCATCTTTGCAAGAAATAACGTGAAAATGATCTGAAATTTATTACGCTGCAAGCATTGAACATTAAGGACAACAAATCCGTGCATGGATTAAGATGAGGGGAAAGTAAGAATTATGGACCTTGTAAGAGACTACTACCTCCCTAAAAGAGACAGCCAAAGAACTGATTCCTCCATGTACTGATCATTCGGTGGCTTACTTTAAATAGCACTCAGTATATGCAAAAAGGATTTAGTAGTAGAACATTTGTTGTCGTCATTTCGCTGTTCTTGAAGATTCATTTGATTTTCAGTGTCTCAGTATTTTTTAACATTTCAAGTTTATTCACCATTCACGCACCGAAATCGGGCTTGCCTGTTTTCACTTCTACATCAAAAGCGTTAACAGAATGATTGGACTAGCGTGAATTGTCTCTGGGTCTTCGGTTTCTATATCTCAATTCTTCTCTTCATGTCAACTGCTAGCTCAAAACTGAATTTTAAACATGGCGCTCAAATGCAAAAGTACCCTTCAGGGAATTTAGGGAATGCATTGCTATCGGCAACAGATATAATTTATAACAACATTCATAGACTGCATGTACTTCCTTGTTTATCATTCCAGTTCACTTTACTGATCATACTTAACTGATAACCAAGAGAACACTAATAGAAGTAGCATTGTGTAAGTTTGGCATCTTCAGGCCCCAGTTGTTGAAAAGGTGGATAACGCTATCCACCAGATAAGTCTCTATCTAACAGATAGTGCAATATTAGTGTCCTGGCTGGTACTTATTCTCTGAATAGCGATTTATCTGGTGGATAGTGTATCCAGGTTTTGAACAACTGGCGCTAGGAGCTTATAGAAATATTGTCTGGTAAAGAAAGGTAACAACAAGACAAGGTTCAATAATTATTGCATTGAGACAGATTATGGTGTCTAGAGATGACTCACTCCTCCAGAACAGGCTCTACATGGAAACACCAGTGCCAAAAAGCAGCTTATACTAATAACTTATACCAGTTGTCTGTTGGTTGATACATTATAAATAACTTATTTACAGTATAATTTTAGCCATTTATTCCAGTGGCTAGAGTGCCAGAGTGAACTCTTCCCAGATTAAGGTAAGCCACTGATCTACATGGCCAGCAATCTGACCAGACTCACATTTCTTCCATACCAAAATTAAAGATAATATGCCCCATTTTACATTGCACATGGCTTTTTTTGTATACTGTTTTTAATTCCACTGCTAAATCTCACTTAATTATTGATTTCCACTCATAATACTTTGATCATGTAGACATAAAAATTATTTCCCCTAAGGCAATCTTTTCAGAACAGAGAGGCAATAAAATTTTCTAAAGGAAAACCATCAGAAAATTTAAACATTTTAGGTAGAAAACATGTTTCAAGAAAATAATGTACAACACAGTGACAGAATGATAAAAGCTGACTTCTAAGTTTACAAGTACTAAGATCTGAGCAAACAAAAAATAATTACTAAATGAAATCACTCATGATAAATTTTCAAAAAACATCTTTGTTATGCTAAAGAGAAAAATTTCATGTTAAAAGCAAACAGAAATTGGTTTTAAAATTTCAAATTTTCCACTGAGAAATTAGGCAAAACAAAACTTTAAAAGGTATGTTGCTATGCAAATATGGCCTTAATCTTGTTAATGATCACTTATACAATAGCTGTCAGAATCTCTTGAGATAAAAAGCATTTGGTTTTGTGTTTATAAAACACACTTGATAACATTGGTGCTTGAAAACAAGCTGGAATCAGATTTCTTTAAAGTTCTTAAAGTTTCCCTTTCACCTGGAATGTTTGCATAGACAAAGCCAATTATAAACAACAATAAATTACCTACAAAAGATGTATCAAGAAAAAGATATTGCTTTTCCATAAAATTTTCAACAGATATGTTAAAGAAAGGGTAATCAATCAAGTAATTATTTTTTTTCTCAAAATATCCTGGGCAAAATCATGAAGTCTAATAGTATATAACATGGAAAGTTACCAACACATGACTTTCATTAATAATAAATAATAATATTATTTTTGACAGAAAAATAAATCTGTATGCATGTGGAAAGGATATTACTAGTATTAGAGAAATAAACAAATATTTTCAGTTTCACAATTTGGTGAATTCATCTACTACACTTGTGACAGTTTTTAGGTGGAAGGTATAGTCCCAAGACAATGATATGGTTTCAAGATTACATCTCAGCAAAAAAGATTTTCTGTGAGCTATATTAGCCAAAGGCCTTTCGCAAGGAGTGAAAGATTTCCAATAAAATATTCATCTCTAAGATAACAAATTTGCATGACAGTACCACTGAAAAGAAGGGATGGAATTATGCCGTCAAATTTAATTTTTCACAGCATCCACCTATCTATACAAATTTCTCTGGAAGGAAAAATATGCGCTCTGAACAGAAAACGATCTATTCGACCTCAAAACGACTATAAGTGGAAACAAAAACAAGTCCGTATTCAAACATGTCCGTGTTTTCTTAAGATAAAATATCGTAAGCTGTTTTTATAGCAAATACCACAGATATATTTAAAACACAAAAAGTAAGGATAATATTTTAAGACCGACAAGCAACGCCGTACCCCCCATGTTAGAGCTTTGGTTTAGTGGACACGAAACAAGGAATAATGTCACGAATCTACACTCTACAGCTTGTTTTCCGTTTGAGAGAAAATAAAATTTGAGACACGCAAATGCTTCTTTTCTTCATCTAACATTGGGCCTTGTCCAAAAGAAATACTAATGAGAGATCACGTCTTACCGTCTAGAGGAAACCTCCAAAAAATAAACAAATAAGAGCCAGTCGAAAACCTTTTTAATTCTGACTTGGCCGTCACGAACGATTATGCCTCAAATGATTTGATTTTAGAAATTAAACTTGATGAACAATTTTCACGACGTAACTACTCACAAAGGGTAAGACCAAAATGTGAACAAGAGTCCAGCGTTCATAGAAAATAAAATCGTTGACAACGTCCTATTGACACTATATGCAAACAAGACAGGAAAACTAAGTCTGTCCCGATTTCAAAGTCTACAACTCATTCCAAAAATATTTAGTCATAAACTAAAATCAAGCGTACCTCATTAGTGTTCCACTTGTACTTTATGGCCGGGAAGTCATCTGCTTTCTTGATTTTCGCTAATTTGTCAGGCAAAGCGATCTCAGAAGGCTTAGGTTGCTGTCTAAATTCGTGTTCCGCTGTCATTCCTAGATTTCCAGGGAGATTTCACCGCCAAATTCAATACCCGGCACGACAACGGGACGAAGACATCCCTTCGCAGATTGCAATCCCACGACCAATTTGTGCTCATGCTAGGATATGGCTTATGAAAATTAACAGGGGCATAATTATTGCAAGACAACGTGAAAGTCGTGGAGGAAATAACCTGTTCTCTCGCTACAACACACCTGCCGCCATACCTTCCCGTGCAACGGTGAACTGAGCCTGCGATCAACACCCGATTGAAAGACAAGCGAAGAGACTGCGGCGTCAAGTATAATTACTAGAGTGTGTTGTACCAAGCACGCGCGACGTGGGCGTTTTTCAACGACGAACGTCAGCCGGAAACGGACTACTTTGCAGTCATGGGGTAAAATAGACATATTAAATTCTACAAGCAGAATAATGCAATGCTGATCGTACTACGTGAAAATTAACTCTTCAAGACATCAACACGACACAGAAAGAACTCAAAACACAGCGGGATTGTAGCCATAGACAGCTGTTTCGCCCTCTTTGGGGCTCGTCAGTATGGCGTAACAGCCAGAGAAAGCTTAGCCTGCGTAGCAAGCGTTTCCGTTTGGTTTCGGAGCGAAGAAATACCGAGGAAGGGGACTTTCGGTTTTGACCGCGCGAGAAATGAAACGAGAGCCAAAAAGTGAAAGAGGGGGGAGGGGGAGGCTCTCTTTTACTTGCGCCACTTTTCTCGCGGTCCTTGACTCTCGTTACTCGTTCTTTTTTCCTAAACCGTACAGAAACGCTTGCTACGCAGGCTAGAGAAAGCTCTGGTGAAAAATATCCGCGCACTCTGATTTAAGCCCTGACCTAGAACTCTCAACACCCAGAGAATTTAATATGTCTTCTTTTCATTTTTGCTGATCAGGTCTTTATAGATCCTACGTTCTTCGGCATATTCGTTTGCGGTCCTTTGCAGTCCTTTGTGGTTAATGTTTGTGCTTTATGGGATGAAATAACCCGTGCGCAAATTTGATAATGCTACCGAGAGGCTCCGTCCGGCGCTTCAGCCTCGCAGCCGCGACTTCGCTGCGAAATATCACGAATTTATTAAGCTTTATTAGAAAGAAAAAAACATGACATATGGGGAAGGGTACTCCTGAGCTCCTGGGAATTCTTGGTGGGGGTGTGCCGCCCGGTTCTCCAAACCCTGACCCTATTTCAGACCAAAAAATGTCATTTTTCACACCCATTTTCAGACTTGGCCTTTAAGCAGAAATTACGTTATGATTACTTACAAAAACAAAGTTCTTTAAACGCATTTTAGCCTGCGTACCAATCGTTTCCGTTTGGTTTCGAAGCAAAGAAACACCAAGGAAGGAGATTTTCGGTTTTGACAGCGCAAGAAATGAAGCGAGAGCCAAAAAATAAAAGAGAGGGAAAGAGGAGGCGAAGGAAAGAAACGGTTTCCTTCCTTTCCTCCCCACCCCCTCCCCGCTCTTTCACTTGAGCCATTTTTCGCGCGGTCTTTGACCCTCGTCCCTCGTTCTTTGCTCCGAAACCAAACGGAAACGCTTGCTAGGCAGCCTAACGCATTTTGAATTGCATATTTCTATTTCGTTCTTATTCATTTGGAACTAAAAGGATAAATACGTTCATGCCCTTCCGAAGTTGCCTCGAAAACCCTACTCTACTCCAGACCAAAATGGGCAAAGTCTGTACCGGTTTTCAAACCAAAAAGGCCCAAAACTGGTTCCATACCCTTTGAGGGGGGGGCACATACCTATATGGCTTATATAAGGGAGTACCCCCCAAGGGTTAGGACACCTAGCCATGACCAAGGCCAGGAGCCTATGATTATGAAACGCCTATGGCTGCAGTCAAGGCAAGTTGACATGCGTTAAGTAAAAAAATCTTCGCTCAAAACGTGCAAATACCTGAATAAACCAATAAATGAAATGAAATAAAACTTGTTTTGCAACATTGCTGCAAAACGAGATGAAAAGCGATGATGCGCGTTTTACCACCTACGAATTAAACCTGGCTTGCAACGCTCACAGAGTTTTGCAGTGTATGGAAAGTTGTTGCAAAGAATGTGGAGAGTTTTTCTTTTAATCACGGGCCAACTGGAGCTAGTAAAAGTGGAAGTAAACGACTACAAGATCTAGCAGCAAAAACGAAAAGAAGAGATATGATTGTTTGCCTACGATGTAAAAGAAAACAGAGACGAAAAGCCACAATCAGAATCGCTTCTTTTCATCTCATAAGGTTCTTGCGTCTTTTCCCTTAAAAATTTATAAAGACAATAAGCGAGGGAAGGGGTGTCCGAAGTAAGGAAGGGGGTGTGTATGTGAAGAAAGATAGAGGATAATGTATCCAGGGTAAAAGGGGGAAGAATACCTGGGTAAGGAAGGGCCTTATATCCAAGGAAAAGCCAGGAGGGAGGGGAAAGGAAGGGAGGTTTATCAGGGGGAAGGAAGGGGATGAGTATTAGGAGTGAAGAAAGCGAGATATATCAGGGGAAAGGAAGGGGAGGTGTATTAGGGAAAGGGAAGGGGACGTATATCAGGGGTAAGGAAAGGGAGGTAATATCAGGGGAAAGGAAGGGGAGGTGTATCAGGGAAAGGGAAGGGGACGTATATCAGGGGTAAAGAAGGCGAGATATATCAGGGGAAAGGAAGGGGAGGTGTATCAGGGAAAGGGAAGGGGACGTATATCAGGGGTAAAGAAAGGGAGGTATCAGCGGGGTAAGAGAGGAGACGTGTATCAGTGGTAAGGAGGGAGGCGAAATTAACGTATCTGTGGTAAGAGGGGATAAAGGATTATTTTCGCTGCTTTACGGTATACCTTTGCTATCGTATCCTGGAGCTTCTGTGGTGCGCGTATGGCGCGCGAAGAAAACGCCTCATTGGCAGTGAAGTTGCGTGAACACTAAACGAAACTCCGAGAAAGCAAATAATACATTTTATCGATTGTTATTCGCGTTACTTAACTAATCCCCTACAGTGAAGTCGTTAAGGAACCTAAACTTCAAAATGAACAGAAACAATACAGTGGAAGCTCTCGTGAGTGGACACCCTTGGGGTGAAAAAGGTATCCATAACTGGAGCTGGCCGCTTACGGGAATCTAAAATTACAGAGTTTGTTTGGGACTTGAGAAAAACGGGGTTTTGTGAAAGTAGCCGTAAATAGAGCTGTCCGCTTACGACAGCGTCCGTTAGGACAGCTTCCACTGTTACTACACAGTAGGGAAAACCTTTGTACCATGACCTCGATCTGCGTGTTTACGTTGATGTACACTTATTTACTTGCTTGATGGATCACTTTCAAGAACATGTCGACATAAATTCCTTAAAAAACAGGGCTAGAAATTAATACTCAGAAACCCGCAAAATTGTTTTTGGGGGTTGCGCAGTTAAGCTGTACGTTCCCGCTGTACTAGGTAAGCACAGAAGATGACTTATGTTTTGTGGCACGCTTGGGTTTTTGTTTGAACTGTGACAGACACGCCTCTAATTTTTCAAGTGGCCACGGTTCTCGAGGAAAACATTACAGTAATTTGAAGTTACTTTCGCCAGTGAAAAGCTGACAAAGTTTTGCAAGTGGCCTAAAAAAGATAATTTCTAGCCCTGAAAAAGAATAATCCATCTATGCGAAAATTTATTAAGTCTGATTTCCTCATACCGTAAAATTCGGAAATAAGCCCTTCCATGTATAAGCCCCTCCAAATATAAGCTCCCCCAAACCGGTAACGCAAAAAACCCTCCGTTAAATCGCCCCTCCAAATATAAGCCCACGGGGGCTTGTACTTGGAAAATTGCCCTCAAATACAAAAAAAAAACAAAGCAAAAACGGTAAATTTACTTCCAGCTATAAGGCTGGCTCAATCGATTTGGAAACGCAAATTTCCTTCCGTAGATAAGCCCCTCAAAAAGGCCCTCTGAAAAATGTAAGCCCCGGGGCGTATTTTCGGAATTTTACGGTATCCATTTAGCTATGACTAAAAGGAGAAATAGAACAAGCTTACTACAAACCCTCGATAATCTTTAAAAGTGTTTCAAGCTCCCTTTCTTTCCTGAATTCTTCTTTAGTTACAGAAAAGAACCCAACATAGTCTCGTTGTATTTTCTTTTAAGAAAAAAAGCAATTTTCTCTGAACTATTTTCAGAGACGCTTTTAATCCAAGCTGAAAATGTCAAGTCCACCCTTCATGACTGAGTTTAAGAACGCATTTTTTCGCTTATAGTACTTTATTTCTAGCCTGTGTATAGTAGGCACTTAGAAGTTGTGGGTGAAAGAGAGAACAGGAGGGCGCGTGTCTCCTTCTCGCGCGCCGTTTTTTTTGTGCCCATAGCCTACGTGGCAGGCGCAAAAAGGGGAGGGGGAAGGAGAAAAGCACTATCCCCCACCCCTTTCGACGCTACGGAGGCTATGTGCCCACTACTTCCAAGCGCAGGCTATTTAATTCTCTCAATTATACAAATTTCGATGTTGAAAATAAACTGACGTTTAAGTTTAGGTGTTAAAAAAATAGGACAAATACAAAGACACCTGTGTGACTACCAGTATCATTAACATTGTTTTAACAAACCTCGATAAGCTTTTACAATCAAGTCTCCTTAAACAGGACCCATTTTGATAAGTTGGTCTCGACAAGAGTCACAAGACACCACTGCCTCAAGGTTGTCTTTAAGCCTTATAGAAAAAATTGCTTGTTCGAAAATTTTACATGCACCTAAAGTACCGTAAAATTCCGAAAATAAGCCCAGGGGCTTATATTTTTCAAAGGCCCTTTTTGAGAGGCTTATTTTTGGAGGGGCTTATATTCGGAGGGGCTTATCTACGGAGGGAAATTTGCGTTTCAAACTCGATTGGGCTAGCCTTGTAGTTGGAAGTAAATTTACCGTTTTTGCTTTGTTTTACTTGGTATTTGAGGGCAATTTTCCAAGTACAAGCCCCCGGGGGGCTTATATTTGGAGGGGCGATTTAACGGAGGGTTTTTTGCGTTACCGGTTTGGGGGGCTTATATTTGGAGGGGCTTGTACACGGAGGGGCTTATTTTCGGAATTTTACGGTATATTGTTTACCTGAGGCTTTCTTTGCAGGGCTACAAATTGTTTGTTTACGTAAGGCCAAATCTCCAACTAAATGTAAGTCAACACTTTCAGTGGGCAGCACAAAGACTCACCACAAACCACAGTTTAAGTTATTAGGGGTAGACATAACATAACATAACATAACTTTATTATTTGTATAGCGCAAAATACATGGGTATATGATCTAATACGCTTTACATTACAATGCTTATAATACTATAATGAAATGGATAAAAAATTACAGCTTTTCAAAATAGTTAATAAATGGATACTAAATAAAAATATTATATATGCGCGCAAAAAATCTATGTTTAAATATTATAGGTGATAAGGTAAAAGCTAATTTAAAATAATGAGTTTTTAACCGTGCCATAAAACTTTTGAGACTGCCCAAAGCTCTCAACTCGTCTGGAAGGGCGTTCCACAGAATTGGCGCGGCTGCAAAGAACGCCCTGTCTCCTGTTGTCTTCTTGGTTGGGCAGATCGAGCAGAGAGATGTTTTGCCTTCAATATGTGACAATGTTGTCACATCAGAGAGGTGGTACCAACAATTTATGCTACTTGTTGAATTACCTAAAAGATGTTCGCTAGACCTTCGCTACACGTTCGTACCAGTTTGCCTACAATTTTTTAAGTCTACTTCAGGGCGAAAACAGCTGAAAATGTTTTCTTAGGCCTGCTAGGAAGGAAGTTTTTTGCAAACCAATCCTTGCACTCAAAACATGCCCCGCAAGGCGTAAGTAGTGAACTCAAATGTTGAAAATTCCGTGTGGTAAAACCGGTGTAAAACCCAAAGAAATGTCAATGAAATGTGGTTAAGTGTGAACACATTCAGCTCGGACATTAGGCGTATAAATTGATTGACATAAACAAACTAGAAAGCTATTTATTATTATTATTATTATTATTATTATTATTATTATTATTAAATACAAGTGTTGCAGTTTGAAATTAATTTTTGGTCAACATGAGTTTAGAATACACTTATCTTAATTTTCCTTTAATTTACCATGGAGGCCACAGTTAGGTCCAGAAATGTAGAAAATAGAGGCTACTTGTTCACAAAATGTATTAGGCACACTAGATCATGAAAAAGTTCCTTCTACTGTACTTTACTGACATACTTTGAAATCACTTGGAGAAAAAAAATTCATTTTCAACCAGAACAAAACGTCTACAAAAGAACAGCTTTATAGTAAAAAGCCCTCATTTATGTTCCTTGTGGTAACACTGCAGCACGTGTTGTTATGTTATGAACTACATTTGTTGTTGCAGGAGCGGTGGTAGTATCACCTTTACTGGAACTAGATGACTGGTTTGCCACTACCCAGACTAAGGAAAAAAAAGCAAGCACATTGTTAGAAAAAAAGTGCTGCATCAATAATCATAAAATTTCCAAGCTCTGGGAGGGTGAAAACGAACCGGTATGTTACCACCAACATTTACATTTGGAGCTTCTGCTTGTGTGTATTGCCGCCATTATTTCACAAACACAGTGGATGCTATGGTAATGGTTTGATTGACGTCGCAGAAAGAAACAAAATCCTGAAATGTTTTTGACAACACAGGTGGCGTGTTACACCAAACAGCTGTAATCTGGTAGTCATGGGGTTGCAATTAAGTTTTGTGTTCTTCTGCAAACGAGCCACAGCAAAGCTCAAACGCTTCCTCAAAGAATATATCTATTCCAGGAATTTTGACTGTTTTGTAGTAGATTTGTCGCATTTACATTTGACCTTTGTGATCTTTTGTGTTTTGTCTGTAATTCGTAAACAATAACAAAACAAATAGAAATAATACTTTGACCAGTGAGAGCTCCTGACCAGATTCTGGACAGATTTTATGTCATCAGTATGGCATTTCTGTCCTTGAGAAGCAGACATCTTTCCTGTGAAACATCCCTCGCATCAAGGAGAGAGGAAAGATGGCTGTACTCGTAGGCTAGCAGCTGTTATAACAAACACCTTTTCCAATTCCTTGACCCGCCGTATTATCACAGTTATCAGTACTTCACCTATGTCAGTCTCTACCCTCATTCAATATATTTACATGTACACTTACTGACAATGGCAGCAATAATAACAATAATGACCACAATGAGAATGATCCACATCTGTATAAATAGAACAGAAAAAAAAAGAAAATTATATCCTTCCACAAAGCCACTAACTGTGCCAAGAATCAAAACACTAGGAAAGTAATCAACAAGAGAGCATGCCACATAAGAATTTTTAGTTATTTTACCACATCTGGAGATTTCATGCAAGGTAAGAAACTGTTTAGAGCAAGTACGTCATGAAGTTTAACATGAAATCTTAATGTTCAAAGAAAACTTTTTAGTTTATTCCCCTTCTCTACAAAAAAAAGCCGATGATCAGGACTGTGATCTAGCAATACCTTGTGGCAGCTAGCACCTTAATTTTGCTCTTGGGTGACTAGAAAATATTGGATTTTTTTGTGAAAACAATAGGGCCATTTATACGAGAAAAAATAAGACGCGAACTTTCCGTATAAACGGCACATTTCGTCTAAAATAAGATGCGGCTTAGCTAAGATGCATCTTATTTTTCCTCGTATAAATGGCCCTAATATGCTGGTCACCTTGGATTTTACAGGTTCAGAGCACAAGGCTCCCTTAAATCACTCAAGGCTGGAATCTAAGAAGAATTCTCACACACCAGTGCTAGCCATGCCAAGCCAACTGCCGTAGCCTGACATTTATTCCAAATTCATAAAAATGTACACAAAAAATACCCCTAGAAAGGTGGGACTCTAACAAAGTTACAAAGTTGCATAATTTATTACATTAAAAACAGCCTACAAAACTGATTATCTTAAGGTGGGTGGGTGGGAAGGTCAGTAATGGCGGACGCAGCAAAAGCAACTGCCCACCTTTTGGTCACATGACCTATACCCAGGCCCCCAGTAGTGTGTAAGAAAAAACATTTTCCACTTGTTTTGTTACACTCAGCCAGTGGAAAATTATCCTTATTTTTCTTCAAGCAAAACCTTGAGAGATAAAAGGTGTACGTCATTCACTATGCAATTTGCCATTAGTTGTACAAAGGTGTAAGAAGATAAAACAGACCACAAACTGATCGCTGACTCTGGGATGGCAGAGCAGCAATTCAGATGACATGGGAGTGTACATCGTTCCAGTTAATTCTTTCAAGCAGGGGTCATGAAGACCACCTGAGGGGTCACCCAGAACACGTGCTAATTTTTTTTCATTATATTATACAGTCAAAGCAGGTCAAGCGTACCTCCCGAGATTCTATTAATGAATTGATTATTTGAAAAATGAATCTGTTGTAGTTGATTTTTTATCTCGGGTAATTTTTGTTTTTTTTTTGTTTTTGGGTATGGTAATTTATATATGCTTATGAAGTTGAAACAAAGGAAAAATAAAAATTTTCTGAGATAAAAAATTAACTACAGCAAATCCTTAGTTGTTCCTGTAACTAGCGTCAAATTCAAATTGGCATTCCTGCATGCGTAATGAGAACTGAATATTTTTACGAGAACTTCTCTGTATCTGGTCAGATTGAAATTTTTGAATGGTTAAAATTGCTTCGAGGAAATTTAATAAGTGCGTAGTGTGTGAATTCACGGCTCACTAGTCATGCAAGAATGCAGAGATGAATCTGAAATCTACCAATTTAACTTTCGAATAACAAATTCATTAATACAATCTTTGGGGGGTGGGGACACTTGATCTGACCTGCCTTGACTGTAACTTAACATTTACTGTATTTCCTTGAATAATAGCCATCCCTTGATTAATCGCCTCTCTTGAAAAATTGCCCCCACCCCTCTCCCCAACTTTGGCTTAACTCTTTTATCCTCTCCCTGTCAAGTTGAAGAGGAGTCTGATCCAGCAAAACTCAAGCTCTGACGCCAAGGATATTGACTTTGAAAATTAATCGAGGAACCAACTTTGGACCACTCAAAAAGCCCATGTGTGATTACTTTTTCTATTTAATGGGGTAATAAAACAAAACATTTAGGGCATGACTTCCAGTAAGCAATATTTGAAATAAATTTAAACCACTCCGCTCATGACTCTTGACTCCGTCGCTAGTAATAAAAAAAGCCTTTAAGTTAAACACAAAAGAGGAGCTTGTGCAACAGGTTCATCATGAAGTAAAGCAGTCAATACAAAAGTGGCAAACCTTGAAATTCTGCCACCACATCTTGCGTTTCACGCTTGCAGCATTGTGCGCAAATTGTGAGGCTCCTTTTCGCAGCTCCTCTGATGACAAAAAAAAAGGATGTTCTGTTTCCTTTTGTTTAACATTCACAGTGCAGCAAAAGGGTGAATCAGGAAACATTATCAACTAAAATTCACAGCTTTTAGCCTGAATCTGTAGGCTTTTTTGGTCAAGGCTTATTTTTTCCCGCTTCTCAAAAATGAATCGCTTGTTTTCACTTTCCGCGATTTGCGTGTATATTACAACTATCAGTGAATTAAAAATAACAAACAAAAAACAAAAATGGTGCTGAATATTTATTATTTTAAGAAACAAGAGCAAAAAGCCAAGTCTCAAGTGTTAGGTTAACATATAGGAAGGAAAGAGAGGAGACATTCATCCACTAGGAAATGCTAATTAAAGGAGAGAAAAAAATTAAAATACATGTATAACAAATGGAGTCACTTTTGAGTGGAAATTCAAGGCTCTTACTTTTATATTGGAATGGAATTTTCAAATGTGACATGCTTTTTTTAAGGAGAAAGGGAAATCAGAGTACAAAGAGAACATGATTCATAAATTCCAGACTATCAGACACTCATTTTTAGAGTTCCAAAGCTTGGTTTATAATGAGCTAAATAACACCCAGAAATTACTTTGAAGAGCTTTATTTTTAACTTGTACATATTTTCAATTTTTCAACATATCAGTATCTTTAAATACAAACAATGGTCACAGTTGTGTGTACTATTAACATATAGATTTAGCCAGGGCTAAAAGCGAAGCTCTCAATAATAGTTTGTTCAAACAAAATATAAAAGCGGCGAAGGCATGCAATGCCGGAAAACGGTGAAAAACAACAATAGGTCTGATTAGCAAAAGCAACTTTGCATGTGCAGCACACTTTTCTTGTACATTTCTTAGCCGTTGTTTTGCACGACTACAACGTGAAACTTCAAGGAACTTCTTAGTTACACGTTTTGTGGAGGAAATGTCGTACATGTTCCTGTTCACTTTTTTTCACTGCCGCTATTTTCACCTTGCATTGGTTGCCGCTAGCATTTCTCATTTTGTCAATGCGACTACAAAATTTCCCAGTTGTTCTTCCAACAAAAAATGTCTCCTTGGGTTTTTTATCTCTCGCTCTAAGTCCCTGTCGCCCTTTTTCTCGTTGAGCTTCGCTGGCCTGCCACCCACTTTCTCTTTTTCTCTGTTTTTGTCTTGCTCTATATTCCAAATTTGTGGACATGACAATAATTTATTTATCTTTAGAGGCTTAATACTTTAGACAACATGGATACAGAAACAATTTCCGCTTTCCGTTTTCGTCTTTATACACTCTTTTGTTGTCTCTGCTTTACAAGACGCCGGTGGCTATGTGATTTCCCGCCAAAATAACCTCGACTTGCATTTGGGTTGCCATACCTGTTGATTGAGTTATTTTACACTGGTATGCCTGTGGTGAGGACAGATGGTCTCTCGGGCGGGTGGTCAGTTGGTCGGTCAGTGTACGTTCACGTGATTACCAAATTTTCTCGGATGGGTAGATTACTTCATTTTCTTACCCATGCTACTCTGCTGGCGTGCTTCGCATGCTAGAGCTCCGCTATAAAATTTACATAATATTATATTCCTACAGTCCATCAACACTGCCTTGAACATTACTCTAAATGACACAATGTAGTTTAAGTTGTCCAGGGCTCGAAATAACGGCCGGTCAACGGACAATGTCCGGACTGATTGTGGATTTGACCGGTCAAACTTTTGTCTTGCTGGTCATGTTGACCGGTCAAAATTCAATCGTATTGAAAATGAAATAAATTTAAGGTTCCTGCTGTTCAGTTGTTTCAGTTGTTATTTATCGAGTCGCTGTGTATTGCGGAACTTTGATATGTTTTCCTGCTGACATGCAACTAGAGCAGTTGTTTACAATTCGCGCATCGAAACAGACATCGGGATTCGCCCTCTTCCGGTCACAAAATTACCAAATATTTCCACTTTTATTAGTAATTTTCAAGTTGTACATTTGTGCCTGTGTATAAATTAATTCCTTAAGCGGAATAAATATTATCAAAAGCAGTGTACTGCAAAGTTTATCGATGTGTTAATCGGCCGCGTGCGTAATGTAAACATGAAAGGTTGTACTACGTGCTGTGTACAGCTAAACATTGTTCTCTGAGATCGCGTAAACCTAATCTTTACGGAGATATGAAAAGCAGTTACTCTAAGATAACAGCAGCTATGGAAAAATTAGTATATTTTTGAGTAGACATATCTGATAAACGGGCTACAAATTCAACAGGAATTAAACGCGCGAACTGAATAAATTTTCTGTTGAACATTTTAAAGGTTCTGCTCAACTTACACAATTTTCCCTTGCTGAACATAAACTGTACCCAGCCGTATCTTGGTCCGCTATATAGAAGCGATATCATCGTTCAAATTTTAAACTGTAAGATCCCTGAAAGAAGTCTCCTCAATGGAGCAGTATATAAAAGGTTTCAAAGGTTTCACGCCGGTGAAGATGTGCGGCCTGTCACCTCTTGCAAGTTTTTACTTTGGTTTATGGGCCCCTAAAAGAGTAATTCATCATATACGTTTGACCGGCCAGAAACGATATGTGACCGAGCAAAAATGAATTTGGCCGGTCATCGTGACCGGAGACTATCTGAAAATTATTTCGAGCCCTGTTGTCAGTGAAAGATTTTTAGAGAAAACAAAAAAAAAAGAAATCAGAGAAACTCATGGTGACGCCCTATAATGTTTCATCAGGCATAAAAAGGGTCATTTCTAGCTGCAGAATCAAATTACTGAAGGCAGTCCATGTGAATGTTTTAACATCAGAAGTTTACTATGTCTAATATGCCACAAAGACGATGTCTTTCCTTTCTTCCTCATACGAAACCCAGCTTTACAATAATGTTATTAAAATATATAATAATACTAAAATTGTAACTACAAAAAGTAGTATTTTTATATACATTGTATTTATCAAAAGAAGTTGTAGTACATTTGTGCCCCAGGATATACAGAAATTGTTATCACTTGTTTCTTGTTTTCAAAAAATTGGATCTATTAGGGGAGGGAAAAAATGAAAAACTGAACACCCGAGATTGAGGCAAAATGTGCCAGGTCGGTCCAAGATGGTGTCCAAACCGTGAAATCGCATGGCATACAGAACGGTCACTACTTCATGTACGGCACACAAATAGTAATTAAGCGTTATCCTTCGTAGAACGCAAATATTGGAAAATTATGCTTCGAAATGAGTTTTTCTCAAAAGACTTTCTTGACTTTCTCAAATGTTCACAATATAAAGTAAATGAAGAAACCAATATGAGTAAAATCTTGGACAGTTTTGTATTTCAGCAATAACTATGATCTTAATTTATAACGGATTAATAACTAACCACATTGACTTCCAGAAAACTAGCACCACCAGATTATGGTGGGTTTACGTTGCTAGGATTGCAAATTTTAAAATGTTTGGTTAACCAACATCATTTGGTTAAAGAAGCTGAGATCAATGCTAAAATTAACCTCTGTGATGTCGAGTTTAACATGTCAGTGGCTTGTAGCTACAGATTTTGGAATCAATCTTTAATTTGAGGGTCTATTCCCTTATTATCAAGTAAATAAACATTTATTTTGAAAAAAGAAAAAACACAAAATAATCAAAATTTATTACCAGAGCGAGACTCAGCGTCTGACAGTTTTTCCTCTCTGTTCAACACTTTGTCAACGTTATCTTTCATAATGCCTACCGCCTATAAAAAATAAAACCGTAACAAAACAAATCTAAACAAAGCGTAATCACTGTAGAGTAATAAGTTCGAGGCCAAAAAACGAAGCCCTATAAGTAAATGTGGCCTTGGTGTTCCGCTGTATTTTACAGTGTAATTTAAGCTGCTTTATATTTTATGTAACACAGAATATTCTCAGTGCACAAATTCAGTTAAACCACAGGGAGCCCACAGAGTGTGTGTTTGTGTGTGTGTGTGTGTGTAAATGTAAATGTGCTGGATTTACCGTTTGCTTCACCTATAACCATATATCGCTAAGCATGTATATAAATCAATGTTAAATAAACGTTACCTCACCTGTCCTTTTGCCTCCAAAACGGTTTTTTGAGCGATTTTGTAGGATTTTAAGTTCGCCATTTACTGTTCCTAATAATAGAAGGACAAGGAAGGAATCCTTGTTTTGAAGGGGCTCCAGCCCTGGAGCGATTTTTCCCCACAAAATCGCATCGCTCCGCTTTCAAACTTCACAGCAAAAAGGTCGAAAGATTCACGCTTCTCCTCATACCCTCCGATCAAAAATCCATCCAAAAGGTCCGGAGCTAGCCCTCCAAGAAAATTATAATCCCACCATTTTTGAACGGTCAAAATGCGTAGCATGATTTATACATGCCAGCCAGAAAATGTCCCGCTGATTGCCTCTTTTTGATTGGTTGTGGTTAACAATGAATGCTTACCAAGTCTTCCTTAAATCAGTTATTATTTAACCATTTGGTTAAAAATATCCAATCAAAAAGAGGCAATCGGCAGGACAATTTCTGAAATGAATTTTTTGATTCTTTAAAACACTGGAACGCTTGTACATGTCTCTAGAATAGTCAGAGTGGTATAAATATTTTCAGGGTTTGTGAATTCATCACCTGAGTTCCAATTATTAAAGAAAGAAAATCAAATTGAAACTTGTTTTTTAGTTTATTAAATATATTAAAGAGACCAAAACTTGCCACTACCTAACCTGAGATCAGGCTCTATTTTCGTTTCGCTTTGAAAATTACATTCCGGCGGGCTAGACGAAACAAAATGAGAGCCTGATACAAACCTTTAACGAAATGTCTGCCGCCCACTTTTTTGATTGATTGACATTAATTTTGCCGAATCAGCCAATCAGAATTACTTCTGTTGCTTGTTTTTCTAGTGTGCAAATCACGCGTGGGAAAAATGCAGACTGGCTGACTTAAAAAATAGCTTTTATCTGTTAATTTTTTCAGCTAAAAATAAAAAAGTCAGCATAATCACATTTAACTTCTTGCGAGATTAAGGGAGATCTCGAAGGTTACTTCTGTTGGTATAGAAGGTAAAAATTTTTCGAAAAGACGGCAACACGATGTTCTACTATTTTTATTATTTTGGCTAGGCGCTCTGGAATTTAAAATACTGAACTCTCTATTTTTACGTTGTCTTGATATTTTCCTCGGCAATTTCCACCGATTTTCAGTACACAAATCTTTAAAAACAAAAGCAAACAGCCAATGAGCGAGGACACCAGTTTTCTTGGTTTATTTTTAACAAAAAGCGTAGTCAAACAACCAGATTGTGAACACTGAAAATTCCTTGAACAGCGATGGGATATTTTTCGTCTAATACTTCACAGTTGGCGATTGAGGTTTCTTTCACAGTGAGCCTCCGCTTGCGTACCCCGTTCAGAGAAGTCATTCCCGGCTAAACTTTCAAATGAAACCAGTTTTAAGAAGGACAGTATTTTGATTTGCACCCGTTTGTTGGTAAATCAAAATGCAACTTATTAGCGGTCAACAACTTGCAGAGGGATTCAACTCCGCAATACACTCACTTTCCGTAAATAAAGCAAATCCTGAGAAGATATGAACAACCACATGAATTTTCTGAATTTCCATGGCACATATTAAGGCATATTTTCCTACCATAAGACCATAAAACAATAAAAAAGACAGCAAAATCTATCCTTCTCTCCACCGACGATGGATCATTCACGAAAACAACCACGCAAGAAATAAGCACTTTCAACTTCCGGCGTTTCTGACAGCCAATCAGATCTTGTGGCATTGTTCTAACAGCCAATCAGCGTTACGGCCAAAATCTGGCCGTAACAAGCACAAACTTGGAATAGTTTGTATCAGGCCCAATTTCAGCGGTAGCCGTTAGAGACAAAGTATGAGAACCGCTCAAATTGGGCTTGATCTCAGGTTAGCCACTACCGTGAAATGGAGCAGCACAAGCTATGAAAAAGACTTCTCAAATGTAAGCACGTATTCTTTACCTCAGTTGGATTGAAATTCCCTCTCCGGTGGTTATCTTTGAACTCAAAACCTTATCCCGAAGTGGGGAACTTTGAACTGAAATCTTATCCCAAGGGCTGGGAAGTTTGACCCCAAATTTTCATTTTTGATCAAAGTCCCCACCCTATCCTGTGGTCGCCCCCGGCATAAACATTGATAGCTGCATAACAATCGGTTACACACACATTGTGCGGGGCCCTGTGGTTTAACAGTTTTTTTCAACCAAACATGTAAAAGGTGAGGCTACTTTACCTCATCGACTTGCTGCTGCATCTGTTCTAACCGTTTGTTCGACCTGAGAAGGAAAGGAAATACGGTTTTCAATGTTTTAGTAACCGAAAGTTGCTTGCTTGTATCGAAGGGTGCAGTGGCAAGGAAAAACACAGGTGTCCCAAGCGTAATATGAGAGTTTGTATGGGAAAAATAGAGTTTGAAACTTAGATGAAATAAATGAAGTAAAAGCGATTGTTACCTGGAGTCATTGTCTTTGTTTTTACGAAGTTTCAGCACGATTTGAGTACTTTTACATCATCTGACCTGACAGTGTCATGATAACATGTAATTATTGCACTGTCCGGTCAGATGATCTAAAAGTACTCAAATCGCGCTGAAACTTCAGAAAAACAAAGACAACGACTCCAGCTAACAATATTTACACTTTATTGACAACTTTAATCGCTTTTCCTTCACTTATTTCATCTAAGTCTCAACCTCTATTTTTCCGATACAAACTCTCATATTACGCTTGGGGCACCTGTGGGAAAAAGTAACAAACGACTTCAGCATGGGAACCAAGTCAAATTCGTCAACACAAAACAGTTAAGTGTACGATTCTGAATAAAAAAGCAAACTTTTCTTACATTTTGACGATTTCCAGTAAGTAAACACTGTGAACGACAACAGCAAAGAACTTCCCTTTCCTCTCTTAAAGAATTTGGAAGTGACGTCATTTGAAACCGACCGTGATCAACTAACCCAGACATCCCTTCGCAGACCGCAATCCCACGATCAATTTGTGCTCATGCTAGGATATAGCTTATGAAAGTTCACAGGGGCATAACTATGGCAAGACAACGAGTAAGTCGTGGAGGAAATAACTTGTTCCCTCGCTACAACACATCTGCCGCCAAACCTTCCCGTGCAACGGTGAACCGAGCCTGCGATCAACACCCGCTTGCAGGTGTTGAGTTAAGACGAGTAGGTAATTCATGTATGGGGAAATATATTGTACCCACTTTACTTTTTCCTTCACTCTTTTTGCTCAAGACGTCTGTTGACTGGGAAAAGACTGGAACGAGAACCTCGGTTTCGGCGGGAAAAAGGAAACTTGAGATGTCGACGACGACGACGACACTGAATGTAAACACAAATGTAAAACTGTGATGTTCGTTCGCAACAAAGTTTTTCGCAATGGCGTCTTTTAAAACAATGCAAGATCTTATTTTTTAGCCGTACGTCTAATTTCATTGACGATGAAGAATTGTTTGTGTTGTCTGACCTTTTCGAGGGGTAAAACACCTGCTTTCCGTACGAAGATTATTCAACCTGGATGAGATGACCGAGTGCTAGTGTCTGTCAGGGTTTAGATTTGAAAAAGAGACATTCTGATAAGATGGCTGTTTTCCAATGTAAAGTTTATTTCCGCTATATTAAAGATATATGATTTGCCTTACCTAAATACGTACAAATAAATTTATCACTTACGAGTTCGCTCGCTCGGCCTCCACAGCTGTTGTCATTCTTCGCGGAAGTAAAAACAAGTCATTAGTCGAATTTTCAATCAACATCGCTTGTTAGGAGAAAAAAGGAATGATACCTGGACTAGTAACGAGGATAAGAGAATGCAAAGGACTTCAAAAATCGCTTAAAGCAGTGGATTTATACCTGCGGAAGGTTGTGGATTGCAGGACGACGTGATTCTACTTGACGGACCTTAGGGTGGACGGTAAGGTGGACGACGACAACCGGAAATAAAAGTTGCCCGATTTGGGGCTAATTAGCATATAAACCGTCCAACCTACGTCGTCTGCACGTCGCGACGGTGAGAGCTGAGTGTGGCGGTGTCTCGAGAACGTGAGTTTTTTATTCGTGTTTTCGTCTTCAATACATCTTTATTTTAACAGAATACCGCTTTAATCTGTTTCTGGAGTGTCTAGTTTACTTCAAATGGTAAAACTTTTTCAATTACTTACTGTATTATTTTATGATTGAATATAACATGAGCTTGTGTAGCAAGTGGATGGTACAACTGCAGGATTATGCATCAGTCAATTCCACCTTCGCCCAGCCCCCCCCTCGGGCTGACCCCCGGGCATTAGCATTTTTTTGCCTTGGATGGCAAATTCCCGGGGGTGGGGACTCTTGAGCTATCAAATCCCGCGGAGTGGGGACGAAAAAAGAGGGCAAATGCCCCGTCCTCCGTCAACACTGCAACATTTTTCATGGCTCGCACAGTCAAATGGTGCCATTTTAAGCATTTTAATGTGCGACTTTTTGTTTCAATTAACGTCTTCCTTTGTAATAGCGCGAGGATTCTAATTAAGACTTCACGCCGCAAGGACATGCACCAGTTTATGGTTTTAGTATTGATATAAAATTATTGACATTAAAATTAATAGAGCGCTGTAAAGTTATATGTTATGAATAGTTTTATAAATATGAAAGAATGTTCTTCAAATAATATCAACAGAAATTTGATTCAATAACCAAAAAAGTTGACTCACATCGATATATACCTCCAATTTCGCTGCGTAATTCTGGCTTGATAAGCAATGAAGAAATGCATGCATACATGAAAAATCGAGAACATGCCTTTACAACCCTCTACAATTTATTCCTGTCCTTTGACAGACGAGCCAATCTGCTTTTTTTTCTGCGACATGTATAACGTATTCTACAGACTACTATCAACGTCTTACTTTAGAAAGCTGGTTTACTAACTTAGAACAAACGCCACTGAATCATAGCCAACAGTTAACAGCGCCGTACAAACGACTTATTGACGAGATCAAGCAAAACTAACTACGAGAGAACGACTGGAGAACTGACAATTTGACTAACAATAGACGACTGTTTAACTGTGACAATAGACAGATTGAAACGCACCAGTTACTGATTACGAGTCTTCATAGCCAATAACATCACGGCTTAACTGACAGACGACCAATAACATCGCGACGTAATTGACCAATCAGATCAATAGCCAGAGTATAATACCATCAACTGACGTTATACAACTCACTTTGACTCTGAAGAGGACTACCGCATAGGTTGTCGAAACGTCAGTCACGTTCACCCGGACTATCAAACTCAGCCTACTTTTGAAATGACTCCTGGGTTCAAACCTTTCACAAAACCTTCTGTGTAGTTATATTCTGATAGAAAACCGCGTGAGTGCCAAAAGCTCGGGAATGGCCCGAGGATTAGCAAATGCCCGGCCCCCAGGCAGTGCAAAATTTGCAAATGCCACACCCCTGGGACTGACAAGGCGGGCAAATGCCCTGCAGTTTCCCGGGGGGGGGGGGCTGGGCGCAGGTGGAATTGACGGATGCATTAGAACTATAAAATAATCGCATTTAAGTATTCTCTCACCATCTAAACATTGGCTTTTACCCTTTTCTTCATTCACGAAGTTTTAAGTTTATTTTTTCTGCTTAAGTTGTAGGCCAAAATGAAATTACGTGTTAATTGGTTACCATTTATTCGACAAAATAAAGCCCTGTATAAAGCAGGATGAAGGAACTTGTTTATTTTTGCGCGCAACTTGCCAATCGTATATAATAATTTGTTCCTATTTTAATGAAGATGGAGTGGACTGGAGATCACGATATTAAGCTTGCTATAGAAGTTCTTGAAAGTGAGCCCTACCGTTTCAAGCCCTGAGCTGTGTAGGCATGATTTATTACCACCCAAGATACGAGGACTGGGACAAGGACGTCCGAAAATTTGGCAACGAGGTATGATCGAAGCAAAACTCGGCTCAATGGAGAGTCCTGGTCTCGCCGAACGCCATTCAGCCTTTTTGCCGTCGTCTCGAAAACTCAACTATTCTTCATTGTTTTTACAAATAAGGCGATATCGATTTTCTTTTCATATTCTGATATGTTTCACCATATTCATAATTTTAAATATTTCGAAATTAGAAAAAAAGGCCAAAACCATCATTGGATCTCTTTTTGCAGTTGACCATGAATTCTCCCAAACCGTCAATAAATTAAAATAGATCCAGTTAAGTAATAATCGAGTCAGTGACCGTTTCCTCTTGTACCTCCTGAAAGTCCGTCGCCGTCCACCTTTTGCTTTTGAAAAGCGGTTTTGTTTTTTAACGTTTATACGCCTGACGACAAATATTTTTAGGAAGACGACGGTATGGAGTTTACTTCAGATGAAATGTTGCGCAGGGAAATCACTGGAACAAAAAGAGCACTGTTGCGAGGTCGTCGTCGTGGTTCCAAATTGAAGTTTTATTTCAATTTGACAAAAGGGCGTTCGTGGGCGTTTTTTTCTTGGATTAAAGAGCAAATCAAAAAAAAAAAAAACAGGTGGCACTTCAATTTAGTGTGTTGTTTTTATTTTTTATTTTGATTCATTATTTCACCTGGAATTAAAAAAATTCATATGGAAATTTCGGTTCACGGTTTCATCATAGTAGAATAAATTTATCGTCGTAATCACACCTTCTTTAGCTCTCCAGAAGAACGGTCCTATCTTTAAATTCTATCGGTTTGTGAAAGAATCCCTAAGTGAAAATTGTTGATCTTAAGTATTTTGATTTTGGCTCACGACGGGGCTGTATTTCCCCATCCACCCCCGTCGCCGTCCTAGCTCCCCGTCCTCGTATCTTAAGGTCCCTATTACCAGCCATAAGGACTGTGGAGCGTCCGAAAATTTGGCAATACGTAGATCGCAAATAGGCTCAATGGAGAGACGAACATTCACTTTTGAGCTTTTTTATTTACTTTTTTATTCCATGGTTGATTAATTTACAGCTATTTGCAAATATTTAACTTGATCAAGTGCAAGTGACTGCCAGGGGAGTGTGCAGATTGGTTCTTTGACAACATTATGGCATGATCATATTGCTTGCATAGACGATACAGCATGTCCGAGCAGAAAAACAGCATTTTGATATATGAGCATTCGCTGAACCGTGAACCTGTCCCTTTAAACCGATAAATACGTTCACAAGCTCCCAAAGATCCCTCGAAAACCCTACCCGATTCCAGACAAAAATGGGCAAAGTCTATACCCGTTTTCAAACCAAAAAGGCCCCAAAACCACGCTCTTTAAGGCGGCACATACCTATATGGCTTGTATAAAAGAGTACCCCCCTCCCCCCCGAGGTTTTGCCCCAATTTTCAGTCAAATCGTCTCTTAGGACACCTAACCATGACCAAGGCAAGGAGCCTATGATTATGCAGTGCCTATGGCTGCATTCAAGGCTCATTAACAGCAAAAAGGACTCAATTCAGGTTGTTGACATGCGTCGTTAAAAAAGCCTTTGCTCAAAACGTGCAACTTGTTTTGCATCATTGCTACAAAACGAGATGGGCGTTTTACCACCTACGAATTAAACCTGGCTTGCAACGTTCACAGAGTTTTGCAGATTATGAAAAGTTGTTGCATAGAATGTGGAGAGTTTTTCTTTTAATCAGGGGCTAACTGAAGCTAGTAAAAGTGGAAGTAAACGACTCCAAGATCTAGCAGCAAAAACGAAAAGAAGAGATATGATTATTTGCCTACCATGTAAAAGAAAACAGAGACGAAAAGCCACACTCAGAATTGATTCTTTTCATCTCTTGAGGTTCTCGAGTCTTTTCCCTTACAAATTTATAAAGGCTTCGCTTACTTTAAATACACAATAAGCGAGGGAAGGTATGTCCGGAGAAAGGAAGGGGTATGTATCTGGAGAAAGATAGAGAATCATGTATTCAGGGCAAAAGGGGGAAGAATACCTGGGGTAAGGAAGGGCCTTATATCCGGGGGAAAGCCGGGAGGGAACGTATATCAGGGGTAAACTGAAAGCGAGATATATCAAGGGAAAGGAAGGGGAGGTGTATCAGGGAAAGGGAAGGGGACGTATATCAGGGGTAAGGAAAGGGAGGTAACATCAGGGGAAAGGAAGGGGAGGTGTATCAGGGAACGGGAAGGGACGAATGTCAGGAGTAAAAAAAGGGAGGTATCCGTGGGGCAGGGGAGGAGACGTGTATCAGTGGTAACGAGGGGGCCAAAATTAACGTATCTGTGGTAAGAGGGGATAAAGGATTATTTTCGCTGCTTTACGGTATACCTTTGCTATCCTATCAGGGAACTTCTGTAGTGCGCGTATGGCGCGCGACGAAAACGCGTCACTGGCAGTGAAGCTGCATGAACACTGAACAAAACTCCGAAAAAGTAAATAATACATTTTATTGATTGTTATATGCGTTACTTAACTAATCCCCTACAGTGAAGTCGTTAAGGAACCTGAACCTCAAAAATAACAGAAACAATACATTGGAAGCTCTCGTGAGCAGACATCCTCGGGGGGTGAAAAAGGTGTCCAAAACTGGAGCTGTCCGCTTCCGGGAATGTAAAATTACAGAGTTTGTTTGGGAGTTGAGAAAAACGGTATTTTGTGAAAGTGGCCGTAAGTAGAGCTGTCCGCTTACAACAGCGTCCGTTAGGACAGCTTCCACTGTTACTACACAGTAGATAGAACAATAATCTTACTGTCATGGTGTAAGGAAAAACCTTTGTCCCATGACCTTGATTTGCGTGTTTACGTTGATGTACACTTATTTACTTGCCTGATGGATCACTTTCAACAACGTGTCTAAATAAATTCCTTAAAAAACAGGGCTAGAAATTAAAACTCAGAAACCCGCGAATCTGTTTTTGGTAGTTACGCAGTTAAGCTGTACGTTCCCGTTGTACTGGGTAAGCACAGAGGATGACTTATGTTTTGTGGCACGCTTGGGCTTTTTGTTTTAACTGTCAAAGACACGCCTTTTTCAAGTGGCCACGGCTCTCGAGGAAAACATTACAGCAATCTGAAGTTACTTTCGCCAGTGAAAATCTAACAAAGGTTTGCGAGTGGACTAAAAAAGCTAATTTCTAGCCCTGAAAAAGAATAATCCATCTACGCGAAAATTTATAAGTCTAACTTCCTCATATCAATATAGCTACGAGGAGAAATAAAACACCCTTAATGCAAACCCTCGATAATCTTTAAAACTGTTTCAGGTTCCCCTTTCTTTCCTAACTTCTTCTTTAGTCACAGAAAAGAACTCTATAAAGTCTCGTATTTTCTTTTAAGTATAAAGAGCAATTTTCTCTAAACTATTTTCAGAGATGCTTTTAATCCAAGCTGAAAATGTCAAATCCACCCTTCATGACTGAGTTTAAGAAGGCATTTTTTCGCTTATAGTACTTTAATTCTAGCCTGTGTTGCAGGCACTTGGAAGTAGTGGGTGAAAGAGAGAACGGGCGGGCGCCCGTTTTTTCTTGTGCCCACCACTTCCGAGCGCCTGCTACGCAGGCTATATAATTCTCTCAATTATACAAATTTCGATGTTGAAAATAAACTGACGTTTAAGTTTAGGTGTTAAAAAATAGGACAAATACAAACACTCCTGCATGACTGCTAGTATGATAACATTGTTTTAACAAAACTCGATAAACTTCTACAATCAAGTCTCCTTAAACAGGACCCATTTTGATAAGTTGGTCTCGACAAGAGTCACAAGACACCACCGCCTCAAGGTTGTCTTTAAGCCTTATAGAAAAAATTGCTTGTTCGAAAATTTGACATGCGCCTAAAGTATATTGTTTACCTGAGGCTTGCTTTGCAGGGCTACAAAGTGTTCACGTAAGGCCAAATCTCCAACTATATGTAAGTCAATACTTTCAGTGGACAGCGCAAAGACTCACCACAAGCGACAGTCTATTAGAGGTAGAGAGATGTTTTGCCTTCAATATGTGACAATGTCATCACATCAGAGAAGGTGGTACCAACCATTTATGCTACTTGATGAATTAGCTACAAGAGTTCGCTACACCTTCGCCACACGTTCATACCAGTTTGGTGACAATTTGCCAAGACTAATTCAGGGAGAAAACAGCTGAAAATGGTTTCTCAGGCCTGCTACGAAGGACGTTTTTTGCAAGCCAATCCTTGTACTCAAAACACGCCTCGCAAGGCGTAAGTAGTGAACTCAAATGTTGAAAATTCTGTGTGGTAAAACCGGTGTAAAACCCAAAGAAATGTCAATTAAATGTGGTTAAGTGTGAACACATTCAGCTCGGACATTAGGCGTATAAAGTGATTGACATAAACAAACTAGAAAGCTATCATTATTATTATATACAAATGTTGTAGTTTGAAATGAATTTTTGGTCAACATGATTTTAGAATACACTTATCTTAATTTTTCTTTAATTTACCATGGAAGACACAGTTAGGTCCAGAAATGTAGCAAGTAGAGGCTACTTGTTCACAAAATGTATTAGGCACACTAGATCATGAAAAAGTACCCTCTACTCTACTTTACTAACATAATCTGAAACAAAGAATGAAAATCGTGCTACTTTGAAATTACGTCAAGAAAAAAATTCATTTTCAACTAGAACAAATCATCAACAAAAGAATAGCTTTACAGTAAAAAGCCAAAATTTATAATCGTTGTTAGAACACTGGAGCACCTTTGTTATGTTATTAAGGTTTTTTTGTTGCAGGAGCGGAAGTAGTCTCAGGTTTGGAATCACTAGTCTGGTTTGCCACTACCCAGACTAAGGAAAAAGAAAAAGCAAACACATTTGTTAGAAAAAAAGCACTGCATCAGTAACCATAAAATTTCCAAGCCCTGTCCACATGCCTTGCTTAAAAAAACAACAACAAATTTCTTTCATTATGTACCACTTTATTGTTAGAAGTTCTGATATTATGGGATGGTGCAACTTTGCACTTTCTGTGCTGAAACACTGCAACCCCTACAGCCTGTATAACAAAGCCTGTGTATAGCAAAATGGTGTTCTTTGCTCTAGTTATAATAAATGCACTTTATTATTGGGCTGCCCGTGAGGGCAACATCCAATCAAGAAATGAGTCGCATTTATGTCAAAAAAAATAAAAGACAAAATGGCAGACAGAGCTGCCAGAAGTCTTTGCATGTCCCATTCCCGCTTCAATGTGGCTGATTTTTGCAGGGAGGGGACGGGTCATTTCAGGTCCTCTGACGGACAGATTTGGAAGTCAGTTTAGTATTGTGTGGAATTAGAGCGATTTTCGTATGACCTTGAAATCAAAACATGCAAACAAAACAAAACAACAAACGAACAGAAATAGACCGATTTGATTGGTTTATCAAATGATACAAACGTGCGTGACTTTTGGTTGGTTAAGCAGATGCTCAGGTGAAAAAAAATTCATGCCCGAGAACTTTCTAGAAATCAATCAATACTTCACCCTGACATCATAATGCAAAACGTTTGACCAATCGAACAATGCTTTCTCCATATTAGGGTTTTCTTTGGTGGGAAAACGAAGAGTCCATGTTTTAATCTTTTTGTCCATTGGTTGATAAAACAATAGCGAACTCTTAACAAAACCATGTTTCAAGGTAATACGAAAATCGCTCTATTGGCCCTATATCTACACTGTACGCCGAATGATTATCCAAATACAGTATTTGACGTTGTAGTTAGCCTGAGTGGGAGTTGTACAAAAAAGTGGCCCTCTCACGGTCCCCACAGGAAAAGCTTCAACTTGTTGCAGTTCTCTCCATGCATGTGAAAAGTCTTTCCTTACAAGACAGGAATATGCTATTTGTAGATCACCCTGTCAATTAGAAACATGTCCACTGGCCAGGGATTGTTACAAGGGATTTAAATGCAATATCCAACAGAAATACAAATAAAACTTAATATGCTTTGTGCTTTTTAAGGAACAGAGTATTACAGTTATATAACAGTACTTAAAACTTCAAAGGTTGTCACGATTTATAAGAGTAGAACGACAATAATGTTTAGAACCTCCGATTAGATCACATTATACTGTCATGCAATATTTTGGGGGGCAGAGAGGGTGCACTGTGGAAATGCCCCAGTCACAAATAAGTCAAATGATGCCAATCGTTTCTTGTTTCATAAGGCTAACTCGCCTATTTTTATTCATAATGGTGGAAGTCATTATACAGCCCTGGCTTAAAAAACCAAAGTCTGCAACCCAATGAGTGTCAATGAGTCAATGAGTGTCAGACCAGCTAATTGATTTGCATCTCCTAGTGGAGCCAGGGCATTTTATGTGGTCATCCAAGCCGCGTAAAGGTCTAGCCATTTGCAGAGCAAATGCAATCCCAAACTGTGAGTGATGGTCTGGCCCTAGGGATTTTGAATCCATGACGTCTCGCTCTACAGCCAAGCACTAAATGACTACGCTAGTGTAATGTCACAGTATAGTAAGATGGACAGATAAAGGACCCCAATATGTTGCACCCCGGGCCTGTTTAGCCTGTAAATACAGCTGCCTCTCCTTACTTGTAACCACTTGAGACATTTTTTAGGAGAGACAGTTATGCCTCAACGACAGAAATGCCATGCTGATGACATTATTCAATTTTACATAATTACAGCTGTTTCGGATAACAAGATTAGTGTACTGCGAAGTCAAAACGTGGTTGGATTTTGGGTTTCTCTATGACATCAATAAAAATCTGAAGAATCGGCACTTTCTCGTCTTCACATCTTAGCGAACCTCATAAGGAAACAAAAGGTCATGGCTTTTGATTGTGATTGGTGGATTTTGATCTGCTTTGTTTGTTTCTGTGTTCCAAGGTTTGTTGCTTTTGAACTTCGCTGTTCGGTCACATGTTTTTGAAAAGCGCACTAAGTTTTACCTTAGCTCTAACTTTTTTTAACTTCTTTATACTGAAACATGGCAAGTTTAGATTCCCAAGGTGAAATTGTTGCTACATATTATATACACAGATATGGGAGGATAAAAACAAACTGGTACGTTTCTGCCTACATTTAGATTTGCCGCTTCTACTTGTTTATATTGCCGCCTTTATTTGACAAACACAGTGGATCATTGCCACAGAAATGGTTTGATTGACGTTGCAGAAAAACCCAAAATGCTGAAATGTTTTTGACAATGCAGGTCGCGTGTTTTTTCAAAACAGCTGTAATCTGGTAGTCATAGGGTTGCAATTAAGTTTTGTGTTCTTCTGCAAACGAGCCTCAGCAAAACTCAAACGCTTCCTCTGAAGAACCATATATATAATTTATATTCCAGAAATAATTATTGATTATTTGCAAAAGATTTGTCATTTACATTTACATTTGACCTTTGTGACCTTTTGTGTTTTGTCTGTAATTCGTGAACAATAGCAAAAAGAATAGAAATAATACTTTGACCACTGATAGCTCCTGACCAGATTCTGGACAGATTTTATGTCATCAATATGGCATTTCTGTCATTGAGGAGGAGACACCTTTCCCATGAAAACATCCCTCTCATCAAGGAGTGAGGAGAGATCCCTGTATTCACAGGCTAGCACCTGTTATAACAAACACCTTTTCCAATTCCTTGACCTGCCATATTATTAGGGGTATCAGTAATTCACTTATGTCAGTCTCTACCCTCATTCAATATATTTACATGTACACTTACTGACAATGGCAGCAATAATAACAACAATGACCACAATGAGAATGATCCACATCTGTATAAAAAGAACAGAAAAAAAGAAGAAAATTATATCCTTCTACAAAGCCACTAACAGGTGCCAAGGATCAAAACATTTGGAAAAAAATCAACAAGAGAACATGCCACATAAGAAGTTTTAGTTATTTTACCACACCTGGAGATTTCACGTGGAGATACAATATTTTTAAATACAGCTAAGAAGCTGTTTAGAGCAAGTACGTTACGAAGTTTAACATGAAATCCTTAACGTTCAAAGAAAACTTTTTTTAGTCTATTCCCCTTCTTCCCCAAAAAATCCGATGATCAGGGCTGTGCTCTAGCAATACCTGGTGGCCACTGGCCCCTTAATGTTGCTCTTGGGTGACTAGAAAATGTTGGATTTTTTTTCTTTTATCCTCTCCCTGTCAAGTTGAAGTGGAGTCTGATCCAGCAAAACTCAAGATCTGATGCCGAGGATATTGACTTTGAAAATTAATTGAGGAACCAACTTTGGAACACTCAAAAAGACCATGTTAGCTTTATTTGATGTGATTACTTATTTTATTTCATTTAATGGGGGTAATAAAACAAAATTTTTAGGGCATGACTTCCAGTGAGCAATATTTGAAATAAATTAAAACGACTCCACTTACTACTCTGACTCCGTCGCTAGTGAAAACTAGCCTTTAAATTAAACACAAAAGAGGGGCTTGTGCCACAGGTTCATCAAAATGTAAAGCAGTCAATACAGAAATGAACAAACCTTGCAATTCTGCCACCACATCTTGCGTTTCAGTCTTGCGGCACTGTGCTCAAATTGCGAGGCTCCAGCTTGCAGCTGATCTGATGACAAAAAAAAGAGTGTTATGTTTCCTTTTGTTTAACATCCACAGTGCAGCAAAAGGGTGAATCAGGAATTATCAACTTATACAGGGTTCAAAATAAAATGACAGCTTTTAGGTTTAATCTGTAGGCTTTTTCTTGTCAAGGCTTACTTTTTCCCAGTTGTCAATAATGAATCACTTGTTTCCACTTTCCGCAAATTTGCGTGTATGACATGTAACCAAAATCTTTCTGAATTGAAATTTCACTTTCTTCCTTCAGAAACCTTAAAAGGCACAAAACACATGCTTTGAACTGCCAAAATAATGTCAAGGTCAGAATGTTCATTTTGATTAATGTATTTCATTGCAACAATTCCCCATCAGATAAAGACAAACCGTGGTGCGTCTTCACTCACAAACCAGGGCGGAGAACAAACATGGGAAATCTGTGTTGTCGAACAATATGAATACAAAACTGACTTTAACTTGAACAAGGGAAAAGGCTTCACAAACAGCACTAAACAAGTTTTTGTGCAAAATAAATCTTGATTACAAGTGCAGAAACAAAAAGGCAGTAATGCAACAGTTTGTCTAGACAAACTTGCATGTTTCATGCTTGAACAAACACGTAAAATAATTAGTCGTTTATGGTGAACAAGAATTCTCCTTTTCAACTTTTGTAGCACACTTTAAATTTCCAAACCTTTTTCTACTCTTTCTACCCATTTTAAAACGTTTCCAAAAAGTTTTTAAAACGTTTCTTGGCTGTTTATTGTCTGATATGAAATGTTTATTACAACATTACAGCGAGTTTGATTTCAGTTGGCCAATCAAAGCATGACATTTTCTATTTCTTTGGTGAAAAGTCGTCGTGCAGTCAAAGTGCAGGCTGCTATTTTGAAACCTTTTATAGTATAATAATAATAATAACATTAATAAAAATAATAACGATAATAACATTAATAAAGATAATAATAACAATAGATGGTACTGTAATACAGTTTCATAGAAAAGAAAAGTAAGGTGCCAGTACCCTAAAGTGAGAGGCAATTCACAGGGAATTCAATATGTGCTTTTGCTTTGAAATCCCTCTCAAGCAGGGTACAATAATAAATTATTCTCATACCAAGGAACACCCTAAAAATTTGTTTATTGTAAGTATCATTGTTGTAGGTCAAAATTATTGGAGTAGAGCATGGTTTTCATAAAATTATAACAGCTCAGGTTGCTTTGATCACCCAGGTCACCTCAGAAGTAGGTTCTTGCGATTAAGTTCATCATATCATGGAAACAGTACTAACACAATGTTGACAAGCCAAACATTATTACCATGTACTATTGCTGGGATAATCTTGATCCTTCCAATCGCACCAAACAATAGGCCTTTTGCATTAGTTGATCACGTGATCAACTTTCCGTAAACATGAAAACCGTATGCTTTTGAAACATTTTGTTAGCATGAGCTGAAAGACCGTACATAACCTGTAAACTTTCAGCCGTATATCTCAAAAGTAGCAATTGCAACGGCCACCGAAAGTTATAAGGATTTGTATGAAAAAAAAAAAGGCTTGCCACCCAGTCATGCCTGAGTGGTTTTCCATACAACTCCAGGAGGCAAGAGTTGTTTTTCTCATACAATCGCTACTTTTGAGATATACGGCTGAAAATGTACAGGTTGGCTAATTTTAATATGCTCTTTCAGCTCGTGCTAGCAAAATGTTTCAAAAGCGAACTGTTTTCGCGTTTACCGAAAGTTGATCACGCAATCAACTAATGCAAAAGGCCTATTTGGATGATTATGCAGAAAAAATGCTTAACAGACTTCAATGGCATTCTTTTCCCAAAAGATCAATAGCAGCTTACAACAATCAGTGAATTTAAAAACAAAAAAGGGGCTGAATTATTATTTTAAGAAGCAAGAGCAAAAAGCCAAGTCTCAAGAGTTAGGTTAACATATAGGAAGGAAAGAGAGGAGACATTCATCGGCTGGGAAATGCTAATTAACCCATTCGCCCCTGAACCGCCCGTAATCGCCCATGCGGATCCAGGTCCTTTCTACCCTTTGTGACGTCACCAGTTTTAACGGTCAAGGACAACTTTCTTCGCTAACTTGTGCAGAGTGAAGAGATCTTTCAAACCATACCAGAATGAGCACAATTCAGTCAAGGACACCGGAGAAAGAAGCAAAAAACCACGTGACAAGGACCTGAAAATCTCCATGAAAATCTTGTTCCATTACCCACCTACCTTTCCTTTCACCTAATCCTAAGATCCTAAAAGCTTTCCTAAAAACTCTTCCCACCAAAATGAAGCCTACTAAATGCCCAGCAAGAGAAAAAAAAATGAGGCAAGAAAAGCGAAAAAAGAAGGGAGGAGAGAAAGCGAAAAGTAAAAGTCAAGACTGCTGTGTCACTTTTAAACCCAAAAACTATGTCGAAATTTTGCTTTCTGCGCATGCCCGAACTTCGCAAGCTGATATTTTGCATCTGGATCAGAAGGCCGCCAAGTGTACGACCTGTAAACCGGTTTGTGGTAAGTTTTAGCTCTTTATAGCACGACAGTGACCAGAAAACCACTCGACTAGCTTCAAAACGCGTTTTTCGGCAAAATCTCCAGGAGCGAATGGGTTAAAGGAGAGAAAAAAAAATTAAATATAAAAAATGGAATTTTGAGTGGAAATCCAAGGCTCTTACTTTTATATTGGAATGGAATTTTCAAATGTGACATGCTTCTTTTTATAGAAAAAAGGAAAACAGAGTACAAAGGGGAAATGATTCATAAATTCCAGACGATCAGACTTTCATTTTTAGAGTTCCAAAGCTTGGTTTATGATGAGCTAAATAACGTCCAGAAATTACTTTGTAGAGCTTTATTTTTAACTTGTACATATTTTCAATTTTCAACATATCAGAATCTTTAAATACACACAATAGACACAGTTGTGTGTACTATTATAAAATTTACGTAATATTATATTCCTACAGTCTATCAACACTGCCTTGAACACAACCCTGAATGACACAATGTAGTTTAAGGGTGTGTTCCTTTCGGCGAATCCAAAAACGGATTTTTGATCCCAGATTTGCCAGATTTCTCGGTCGAAAGGAACGTGAAATCCGAAATTGGATCTGTAACCTTGGTAACCTTTCGCCAACGCGTGCAATATGCACGACAGCCTCTTAAAAAATGACGTGTTTTCTACTGTTTGACAAATTATGCGATTATACCGTGCAGAATTTAGTGGTCGGCAGTTCGAATAGCGACGATGGAACATATAAAGCAGACGAAGAAAAAAGCGCATTAAAATTGGAAATTATCTAAAGAATGTCGGCCAGTTTGATCCAGTTCCATAGCTCGGATTTTTTTTATGTAGCACGATCGAATGCCTGTCGCGTCTACAAGCGAGTTTGTAGTTAGATAGCAGTTCATTTGTTACTTTTACTTATTTCTGATTTCAAGCAATCTTTAGAGACAAATGGTTAGTATATGGATATTTTAATGTACCAGGAACAATCTTCTAATGTTTTCAGATATTTTGCGGCAAATGACAGCAACGAGGAAACTCTGCGGCCTCTATGGGAATACTTAAACTGGAAATACCGCTGGATCATCTGACTAATTTCGGATCCACTGTGAATGGAACAGCGTAGATCACTAATCCGTTAATCTGGATTTGGATTCTTCGGATTTCAAATCCAATGAATCCTTTTTCAAAAAGGATTCACCAGATCAAAAATCTGGATTTGGATTTGCCGAAAGGAACGCGAAATCCGTTTTTAGATCTAAAATCCGTTTTTGGATTCATCGAAAGGAACACACCCTAAGTTGTCAGTGAAAGATTTTTAGAGAAAACAAAAAAAAAAAAGAAATCAGAGAAACCTACGATGATGCCTGATAATGTTTCATCTGGCATAAAAAGGGTCATTTCTGGCTGCAGAATCACATTACTGAAGGTAGTCCATGTGAATGTTTTAACATCAGAATTTTACTAATATGCCACAAGACTATGTCTTTCCCTTTTTTCTCAAATGAAACCCAGCTTTACAAATTAATAATGCTATTGAAATATATAATAATACTAAAATTGTAACTACAAAAAGTAATATTTTTATTTATTTATCAAAAGAAGTTGTAGTAAGTTTGTGCCCCAGGATATAATAAAACAAGAAATTGTTATCACTTGTTTCTTGTTTTCAAAAAATTGGATCCATTGGGGGAGGAAAAAGAAACACTTAAGGGCATGGCTAAAGTAAATGCTTGTGGTTTTTAGTGCTCATCTCCAACAAGTACTAACATGAAGTGTATGTTCAAAAAAAGCAACTTTAGAATTTAAGGAATTAGGACACTTTTTGCCCATTCAGCCTTTGAGTATTGTTAGCATGACAATACAATGGCATAATAAAGTAAAAATAAATATTTTTATTTGGGGATTTTGGGGAAATTATTGTAAATTTGTCATGGGAAAAAATAAAAGTTGCTCTGATTTTCAATTTGCACTTCTGGACAACAATGGTAATATTGGAAAATTATGCTTGGAAATGAGTTGTTCACAGAAGACTTTCTTGACTTTCTCAGATGTTTACAATATAAGGTCACTGAGGAAGCCAATATGAACAAAACGTTGTACAGTTTTGTATTTCAGCGATATAATAACTACAAGCTTAATTTAAAACGGACTTATAACTAACCACATTGACTTCCAGAAATTAGCACCATCAGATTATGGTAGCTTTTACGCTGCTGCGATTATAAATTAAATTCTTGGTGAACCAACGTCATTTGGTCAAAGAAGCTGAGATCAATGCTAAAATTAACTTGTATGATGTTGCGTTTAACATGTCAGCGGCTTGCAGCTACAGATTTTGGAATCAATCTTTAATTTTGATGGTCTATTCCCTTATTATCTAGTAAATAAACATTAATTTGAGAAAAAAAACAAAAATAATCAAAATAAATCAAATTTCTTACCAGCGCGAGAATCAAGCTCTGACAGTTTTGCATCTCTTTCCAACACTTTGTCGACATTAACTTTCATAATGTCTACCACCTACAAAAAACAACAGTAACAAAACAAGACAGATCTAAATGAAGTGTAATCACTACACTGTAATCAGGTCCAGGCCAAAAAAAAGCCCTATGAGTAAATATGGCCTCGGTTTTCCGCTGTATTTTACAGAGAAATTTGAGCTTGCTTTACGTGACAGGATTAGTCCGAAAAGCTTCAGTTTTACCAGTTTCTTTTAACTAAACATGCAACATGTGAGGCTACTTCACCTCATCTACTTGAGCCTGCGTCTGTTGTAACCGTTTGTTCGACCTAGAAGGAAAGAAATACAGTTTTCATTTTTTGAGTACTCGAAAGTCGCTTGCTTGTATCGAAGGGTGCAGCAGCAAGGGAAAAAACAGAGCGCGAACTAACAAACGACCTCAGCATGGGAACCAAGTCAAATTCGTAAACACAAAACGGTTAAGTGTACGATTCTGAATAAAAAATAACAAGGTTTTCTTACATTTTGACGATTCCCAGTAAGCAAACACTTTGAGCGACCACAGCAAAGAAATACTGCTTTCAAACTTCCCTTTCCTCTCTGTTAGGAAGTTGGAAGTGACGTCATTTTGAACCGAGCCGCGATCAACTAACCCAGCGGAGTTTTCCATTAGCGCGAGGTCGAGGCCGCCGGTTTAACTCCAACTTGCACGTGTGGAAAAACTTGCGTCAGAAATATCGAAGAGTTATCGAAAATTCTTCTTGTTTTCGCTAGACTGTCATTATTTTTTCCATGTCCTGGTTATTTGGAGTCAACAAGCCCCCTCCACCTGGGGAAGAACCGCCATTAATCCCGGGATCGCCCGGAGGAGGTGATCAAGGTGGAGGGGATAGCGGAGGAAAAGATGACACAGGCGATGGCAAGACTGCTCCTGTGTGGAGAAGCTTTGATCCTTCAGGGCTTGAACGCGCGGCCAAAGCTGCACGAGAGCTTGAAAAATCACGTAAGTGTATAAAAAAAATTTGACTTTGACACTTTAAGAATACAGAAAAATTTTGGTACACTACACTATGTACAAATTGAAGTTAAACTACAAACAGCTGATCGTGCATGTACATTTTCGTAATATTAGATTTTTTTATTACTATATTCAACTCTAAGATCATTCTAAGGAGGCACTGGAAATGGCTCGAATGCAGGAAACAACAAAACAATTGGAACAACAGCGCAAAATTAAGGCAAGTGTCATTTTTATTTAGTTTTATCAGACTTGGCTGTGAGACAACAAGGAAGATGCATGCACCAATATTATTTTGGTCTCACAACAATTTCCTTCCCCAAACAACCCTTGCCCACGAATGGCAGACCACCCCTTTAAATGGGTGTGGATTTTAGAGGACTGATCTGAAAACGGGTGTGGAAAATGACATTTTTTGGTATGAAATAGGGTCAGGATTTGGAGAAAAGGGTGGCACACCCCCCACCAAGAATTCCCAGGGGTACCCCACTGGGATTTCAAGGCCAAGTTGCTTGTCAGGATTTCATCCTAACAGGGCCTCATTATGCTGGTTACATTGAAATCAAACATGTGTGTCCTTGCCTCTGTCATTTTAGGAGTTTGAGGCAAATATTGAAGGCATGAAGTTGGACAAAACAAGAGTTGAGCAAGAAGAGAAAAGAAAAACTCTTGCTGCAGAGACTCAACAGCACCAACAGGTAACTTACAGTTAACTTTTACTTAATATTTCCAATCTCATTTTTCCTAAGTACTTGCATGCTGTGTTACAGAACTGAAGAAATTAAATCATTGCTTTGGCCAAACGACCTTAACCCATTCGCCCCTGAACCGCCCATAACCGCCCGTGCGGATCCAGGTCCTTTCTACCCATTGTGACGTCATCAGTTTTAACGATCAAGGACAACTTTCTTCGCTAACTTGTGCAGAGTGAAGAGATCTTTCAAACCATACCAGAATGAGCACAATTTAGTCAAGGACACCGGAGAAACAAGCAAAAAACCACGTGACATTGACCTGAAAATCTCCATGAAAATCTTGTTCCATTACCCACCTACCTTTCCTTTCACCTAATCCTAAGATCCTAAAAGCTTTCCTTAAAACTCTTCCCACCAAAATGAGGCCTACTAAATGCCTAGCAAGAGAAAAAAAAAATGAGGCAAGAAAAGCGAAAAAAGAAGGGAGGAGAGAAAGCGAAACTTAAAAGTCAAGACTGCTGTGTCACTTTTAAACCCAAAAACTATCTCGAAATTTTGCTTTCTGCGCATGCTCGAACTTCGCAAGCTGATATTTTGCATCTGGATCAGAAGGCCGCGAAGTGTTCGACCTGTAAACCAGTTAGTGGTAAGTTTTAGCTCTTTATAGCATGACAGTGACCAGAAAACCACTCGACTAACTTCAAAACGCGTTTTTCGGCAAAATCTCCAGGGGTGAATGGGTTGACTAGCATCTAGTGGCTTGATTTAACTTCACTTTTGAGTGTTTTGTTTAACTTCACACTTCAGTGCACTAACTGACCCACCTACAGCTGGCTTCCCTAGGGAATTTATAGCTACCCATAGATCACCCGAACACTTGGCCAAAATCGAAGTTCATTAATTACACTATTTGTTTCCTGACTAGCGAAATGCAAAATTGTTGTTCGTGAACTTGATGCGAGACCCCATGCCCTTTCCGCCCTCCTTTTACTGAACTCGTTTGTCTATCGGGTAAGTGTTCTTGCTGCGATTTTAGACAAAATGTTACCCTTACTGGCCCTCCTAACTGAACCCCTCTAAAATTACTGGATTTTAAAGATAGGGTCACCTTTTAATTTATATGATAACTGGGCAACTTTCCGTTGTTCCATGAAACCCTGTTGCTACTCTAGTACTGTGTAGCTGCTTTACAGGCACTCCAAAGTCCCTATTGGAAATTTAGGTTAACCAGTTAGCTATTTACAATATTTGAGGTTGATAGCAAGTCTGATGCCATGCCAACCACTTGGCCATACTGCCAACCATAAACAAAGCAACATATATTGCTTGGTCAAAGCTCTGCTCTAAGGAAAATTGAAGGGAGCTCAGTGCTCTGAGACTGTAAAATATAGGGTGTCCGGCATATGATTTGTATGAAAAATCTGAGACTTTCTTGTTGCCTGAGGGCAAAAGTTAGGCGCCGGGGGCCACCGGGCTCTGCTAGAGCACAGCCCTGGGTGGTAATAGCCATTGACAGCTGTTATCCGTAACACTCTAAACTCAAAGTTATTAATTATTACTTGAATATTGTTGTTGATGTTACCAGCGAGCACAATACCAGGATCAGTTAGCCAGGAAGCGCTACGATGATCAACTTACACAACAGGTAAAACCATGTGATTCACCGTCGCCAATACTTCTAAACATGATTAATGCAATTAAGCTGACAACATTCGTGCTAATTTAAAACCAAACGTAGAGCTTAATTTAAAGGGCTAGGGTAAGGGTTAGAGGTTAGGGTTAAAAATAATTTACTGTAAGTGTAAGTTCAAAAATTTAGTTTACATTAAAGGGTGCAAAGAAAGTCAGTTTTACAGGCTGCCATTTGGGCAAGCTGTAGCTAGCATGTACTAGCCCACGAGTCATTTCAACTGGCCCCAAAACCCTTTTTGATTAGCACGATTGATTACAATCCGTCTGTAATTTGAATTTCCCAAAAAAATTCACTTGCCTGTTGGGCAAGTTAAGAACAGAATTCACTAGCCCGAAACCAAAATCCACTAGCCCCGGGCTATCAGACACGACTTTCTTTGCACGCTGACATTGCCAATTATTTGGCACCATGAATGAGTAATGGCTTGTCTTTGATTGTTTGTCTCCGACTCCTTCTCTAATAGCGACATATGAATGAAGATAATTTGGCTAAGCAAGAGGAGTCAGTTAGGAAACAAGAAGCTATGAAACGAGGTACAATGAATAAAAGAACTAACAGCTTAGCAAGGAAACTTGTTTAACCCTTTAAACCCTAAGATCAAAATGTGAATTCTCACTTGTTGCCCCCATTCATTTCCTGCAGAAGTAGTGGGGAGAAGTTGATGAAATATCAAGCAAGTTCATCTTGTGTGATCATGTCCGTAATTCTCATAACCACTCTGTTTTACAAAGCATTGATATTACAAGGAGAAATTTGATGCTGATCACTCTTAGGGCTTAAAGGGTTAAGGCAGAGGTTCATAGGATCCTTGCTATTCTTTAGTTTATATAGAGGTGTCTGCTTAATTCTTCAGGCTACAGGTTTTTTGAGACGTTTAAATTCCAGCTTGTGTGAAATAACCAGTTTTGTTAAGAGCTTGGTTGATAGTCTCGCCAGGGCTCATCCCACAACACCTTTTCAGTGAGATGTTATACCCTCACCAAAGAGCATCTTAAATAGATATGCATTATCTACCATGTGTGAGGTCAAGATGTGTGGCTGAATATTGGCCAAAGTCTTTTTTTTCTTTGCTTTATGGATCAAGACAAATTCAAGGTCGATATGAATGCAAAAAAGAAGGAAGCCAATAAATTCATACTCAATCATATCATCTTGACAAGATAAGCTTGGTTAATAAAGGATTTATTATAGCCAACAGAACATTTTCCTTGTATGTAGGACCAGAGCAAGGAAATCCCAAGTGGCCAATATACGGCCATCTTACCTTCTCATGTATAAATAGCCAATCAGACCACAGGATTGGGGTTCATCTTGCCCGGCACTTGGGGAACCAGTCAAATAAATTAAAATAATAACAGGACACAGTTATAAGTGCTGACTATTTTTGGTCTCATTGGTGGAAAATGTCAAGTTTCCATCATTCTTAGTGCAGAAAGCCTTTATGTTTTACTGCATTGTAGGGCCAAGAAATTCATTATTTCTTATTATTGTATTCTCAGGAACAATAGAGTATCAAGCTGAGCTACAGCATAAAAATGAAATGAAAAGGCTGGAAGCTGAACTAAGGGGAAAGTAAGAGATATTTTGTTCATAGTACAGCTAGGATCACATCATTCATCCTCAGTGGGTGGTATATTAAATTATAATAATTATTAAACTGTGCTTTTTGGTGTTAAATTTCTCCTACCAAATTATATTGTACAATATAAACAGCCAATTTCAAGCAAGTCCCTGATAGTCCTCTATATATGGCTTGTGTTATAAATGATTTAATTTCGACCCTGCTGGCCATAGAGCCTCCAGTAGATTATTGGTTAGAGCATCCAAACTAGAACTCGGAGGGTCATGAGTTTGATCCTCACGTGGAGCCCCGAATTTTTTGTGAGCTTTCTGGTGTTAGATTCCTCCTTCTTTCAGATTGTTTTTTTTTTTTGTTATAAGAAGATATAACGAAGAGACAAAATTCTCTGTTACTCCGAGTTTCGTGCTCACGCACTCATCAGACAGTATTTAATACTAAGATTAAATTCTGTCTGATTTGAATTTTTTATTTTCTTTTCAAAGTTTTGTGTATTGAGCACTGTTTAACGGCTTTTAGCCACTTTTATTACACGTAATGTTTGATCCCTGGTTTGAATTTTATTTTCTTTTGTTTTTGGGTGTGGTAATGTTTGACAATGAGTTTGAAACAAAAGAAAATAAAATTTAAACCAAGGATAAAATTGAACCACAACATACAGTACATATGTATATTAACCTTTTTAATGTACATTTGAATCCCTTATCCTTAATAATATTTTTCTACAGAAGTGTGCAAACACTGCAATTTCATTACCCTTTTTTACAGAGCCCAGATAGAGCGAGAAAACAAGGACATTAGGCTGGAAAAGATTAGAGTGAAGGCTGCAGAACAAAGAGAAACTGTCCTACAGTCAATCAAGTTAGTTGTGCTTTCAATTCCTTTTACGTGTTTCCTTAATTTGCCCAGTTTTCCCCCATTCTTACTACATAGTGTTATAGTATTCTTTTCTCCCGTTTCAGCTTTTCTTTTTGAACATTATTATTTTTCATCTCCTTGTCTCCTATGCTCTGATCATGAAGCCAGTTTCTTCAAGCCTCCAACAACTCTCCTCTTGGCTTGTTAACAGTGTTACTTCTGCACCTTTTCTCCAGCCCCGCCCTTCAGTGAATGAGTACGTTATTTTGTACCCCTCTAAACCAAGCCAGCTCCAGCCCCCCTCTTATCTCTGCTGATTTCAACCAAGTCCCTGATACAGTCCTCTATGACTGGTATAGTTATAATTAAATTTCGACCGTGCTCACCTTAGAGCCCTCCAGTAACTGAGTGGTTAGAGCAACCGAACTAGAACTTGAAGGGTCTGAGTTCAGTTCTCACCTGGAGCTCGAAATTTTTTCTCAGCTTTCTGGTCTTAGAATTCTTCTTCTTCCAAAATATATTGTTTCTAATACCTACAGTTATACCCTTTCTCCAAGCCTATCCTCTCCTGTCTTCTCTTCTTGCCCACTGTTTGCCTAATTGTGGAGTTTATCTTATCTCTTTTTTCCTTAATTTCTCCAGGACAGCTGGAAGCATACTGGGAGCAGGGTTCAATGCTTTCATCTCAGACTGGGATAAAATTTCAGCCACAGTAAGTTATAAATTCCACTAAATATAATGCCCCCCAGTCTCAAGCAACAGAATTTTTTTTTCACCAGAAATGCATTGTATTCCTTACTCAAAAATTGCCTTTCTTTCTAACTCTCACATTGTAAAAGAAATACGTATGACTCAGAAAATTACGCAATTTGATATGAAAACTTTGTGTGTAATTGCACCTTGTACATGTACCGGTAAATGTATTCAGATGAGTCGTTGTGAACATCATATTAACCGTTACAAAAATTATGTATGATAGTCTCTCGAGTCCGCCAAATCACAAACTTCGTTTTGTAAATACGTTAAAATGAATAAACCAATGGAAAAACACACCCGAAAAGGTTTCAATTCAATGGTCAAACCACAGGATTTCATCCTTTTTCTCAATTGCCAACTCTGATCTTGTTTTATTTCCTCTCTCAGGCTGCTGGTTTAACACTCCTTGCTTTAGGAGTTTATACAGCTAAATATGGTACTGGAGTAGGTGCAAGGTTAGTTTGGTCATTAATTTGTTTTTGTTTTGTCTCTGGCAATAAACAATTTTATCACACACTATAATACATGACATTGGATTGTGTCTAGGAATTCTAGAATTGATTGTTTTGTGTAAATTATTTTCCCTCTTTTTCTTAAACCCAACTGGGATAGCGTGATAGTTATTTACCTTCAGGTTTTCTGCCATTGTGTATTTTTTTTAACATTAAAGCTTATTGACTGATTGTTTCTACATGTAGGAAATTTTTAAATTACACATTCCTATTAATTTGGCTTTCCTGTGGTTGTGTTTGAATATGATGTTTCACAATATTATTTTGTTTGAAAACTTTGATCAAGGGCTGAAATTGCCTAAATTTGTGGACTTAGCCCCTGTAACACCATATGTAAGGTGTCAGGCTTATATATGGGTAACTTTTCACATCCTTACAATAGGTGATTGAGTCTATGCTCAAATTACCAGCTAATGTTCAATAAGTTAGCCTGCACAAAGAACAAATACAATACTCAAGAGGACGGAAACCGTGTTAGAATAAGACAAGTTTCTGTTTGCATTGTAGATATATTGAAGCACGTCTGGGAAAACCAAGTCTTGTCCGCGACACCTCAAGATTAAGTGTCTTTGGTACTGTAAGACACCCTGTACAGGTACATTTGTGTACATTTGTAAAGATGCCTGGAATGTTATCTTATGTTATTTATTATTGAGTTACATGACTGTTAAGCTTCCTTTTACCTCTAGCTGTAGCTCTTATTAAGTAAGCATCCTTGTCTTCTGTTTTTTTTTTCTTTAGACTTTTAGGAAGATGTTCGTTAACTATGAAGACTCACTACAAGGAATAATTTTGAAAGTAAGTATTTTTTCTTTATTAAAACCTGGGTGCACTTTTACTGATTATAAGTATTTGACTGGGAAAAAAAGGTGTTTTAGATTGGTGGTCACATACGAAAGGCGGTCACACGTGGGGGCTCCACTGTATCCCAGAGTCACTGTATGAACCTATTTCTTTGAACCTATTGTAGAAATGTTTCTCATGCATGTTGATTTAATTTGTAGCCTTCCCTTGAAACAAGACTCCAAGAAGTTAGCAAAGCAACAGCAAATACAAAGAAGAACAAAGGGCTTTACAGAAATTTACTGTTTTATGGGCCTCCTGGGACGGGCAAAACTATGTTTGCAAAGGTAAAGGTGAAAAAAATGTTATATTAGAATGTGGGAGGTAAGCTTAACTTTGTTAAAGTGTGCAACAACATGTGTAGCAATACCCTGCATCGCAGAATGTAATCTAACCCTGGTTAGTACATCATCAACATCAATTTTCTCCTAACAACATCAGCATATCATTAAGAGTAAAGGTTATGAGAATTACTAAATTGATTACCAAAGGGGAACGCTTTGATCTTAAACCAGCTTATCAGACTTCTATCTTTTGTGAAATAAAAAATTTGCGAATAAATCATAGTTGAGAAGAATTTGCACAGTAGTGGATAAGATCCGAAGAGTTTCTTAACTGGTGAAGAACCCAATGAGCTACTTTCTCTCTGATCCACAATTAAATTGCTCCACGTCTTTTTTGTTGTAGAGCCTCGCCAAGCATTCTGGTATGGACTATGGTATCATGACGGGAGGTGACATTGTTCCCATGGGAAAAGAGGGCGTGACAGCCATGCATAAAGTGTTTGACTGGGCCGAGACCTCAAGACGGGGGTAAGAAATGTACTGTTGTAATATATAGTCCAGATTTGGAATAGTGCATGCGCCAGGTATCCAGTATCACGCCACCACAATGCTAACAAATTCGTCAAGATTTTCTCCCTTCGCGAGTAACTTCACTGATTTTACGACCGCTGTTTTTCTTCTGTTGTGTTTAGGTTATTACTGTTTGTAGATGAAGCAGACGCATTCTTGCGGAAACGTAATCAGGTAAAAAAAGGGAACAAGTGCATTTTATTTTGTTTTTGAATTTGGTGGATGATATTTACTAGAAGGTTTTTATCTCAACCTTTAGGAGAAAATGAGTGAAGATCTTCGGAGTACTCTCAATGCTTTCCTCTACAGAACTGGAGAATCTTCTCGCAAGTATGGTTTCTTGTCCTTTCATATACTGATAAAAAGAGGCTGTATAAACAAAGTTACCGCCTTCGGATAAAAACGCGAGCCAAAAAGCCCTGGGAACGAGGTTGCGAGCCAATTGACCACTAATTCCTCTACAGAAAATACCATAACAGACCATAATGCTCTTAGTTTGTCACCCCAAAATTTTGCATAACCATTGTCTTCAGTTTCTCTTTGGAGTTAAAATGGCCCCAAGAGAAAAAGAAAGCAATGCTTATGCAAAATTTTGGGGTGACAAACATAGAGCATTATGGTATGTAATGGCATTTTCTGTAGTGGTCAATTAGATCCTCCAAATCAATATAGATAGCCTGCAGTGCAGGCGTATTTTGGGTGGGCGAAACCTTGTTTGTATTCGTAATATTGTTGTAGCCGCCATCTTTGATTTTATGACAGTGGAAGATTGGGGAGAGTAGAAATAGTAACCCTTACGGTAGGTGCGAGGGCGAAAGAAGGAAAGGGGGGAGGGGGAGGGGGAGGGGAGAAAAAAAATACTTCTCTCTCCCCGCCCCCTCCCCGCTCCCTTTGACTCACCCCATCTCTTCCTCTCTTCGGGAAGTTTCAACATGGCACTTTCGCGAGCAAATTTCGCGCTCAAAGAAAACGCCTGCACTGCAGGCTACAATATAGACGAATCGTGTGCCAAACGGGGGTTGAGAGGCTTTAGTTAAAGTTAGGTTGCGTTAGCTGATTGGTTAAAAAAGTGGTGCAACTTTTTTTTTAAAAAAAAGTCTTAGAGCAAAGCGTGAATTTCTGTTCTGGACATAACTAGAAACCGTTTCCTAACAGTTTGGCGGGGCACCCTCGGAATTTAACGCCATGTCTCGCCTTCAGAGAGTTGTTGACGATAAAGAGAGTTAAGCTACTGTCAAGAAAATGTTATTTGTCGAAAACTCTCCAATCAGTTAAGTCCCCCTGCAAGATGTCAGTTTGGCTTGTGGATATCTCTGAGAAATATTTGTAAGTAACCTCAATCGCTAATATTTGAGGCGGGTCCGCAATAGATTGTTCAGGATGTGGGATTTGCCCTCTTTAAAGGGCGGGATTCGGGATTTTAATGAGAAATGGCGCGCGATTCGGGATTGAAAGGAGGAAGTTTAAGCAGCAACGACGGCGACGGCTACAAAAACGTCGCTTAAAAAGTGAATTCGCACCGCTTCAAACTTTATCGCGCTTATTCCATCTTGTTCAATACGTCGAATGTTGGCAATTTTTTGTGAAGTTGAATTCTAAAAGACTGTATCAAAGTTCAGGAGAAAAAAAAGAAAGTTGTTGTCTTGTGTCCACGTCTTTTACAAAACGTGAAATTAGGCATTTTCTCGTCGTAATCGTGCAGTGACGGCAAAGAAATGTACAAAAAAGCGTGATGCACGTGCAAAGTTATTGCGGTTTTGCCGTTTTCGTTGACGTTGCCGTCGTCGTTGCTTAAAGGTGATGTTAAACGGAACGATTCGCAACGACGGTTTTTATGCACAACACAGCGCTGCAATGTTGGAACAATGTTGTAACCATTCGAAACAATGCCGCAACAATGTTGCAACGCTGTGTTGCGCTAAAAATCATCGTTGCGAATCGTCTCGTGTAACATCACCTTAAGCTCCCTACTATTCGGGAGATGAGGGATGCTGCAATAACCCTCGGGATTACGGGATTGAAGTGCCCTTTGAGAATTCGCTTCATATTTAACGGATGAGCTTCTTTTCGCATACTCAGGTTTATGTTGGTCCTTGCCAGTAATCAGCCAGACCAGTTCGACTGGGCGATCAATGACAGGTTGGACGAGATGGTCGAGTTTGATTTGCCATCCCTCGAAGAAAGAGTGAGGCTTGTCCGTCAGTATTTTGAAGAACACGTTTTAAAGCCGGCCACCACAGGATCTCGGGCTGGGTAAGTTTAATCATCTCGCTCAGGCAAACACGAGTAGCAAAATGTGAAACGTGACCTTGAGAGAAATAAGCGTTGACAGGCCAAACACGACTCATAAGCTCGTGATAATGTGAAACGTGACCTTGAGAGTCTGCTTGAACAGTGGTTCTCTTTCTTTTTTCTCTCGCGCGAAGGTTACTAGCACTACACAGTGCAAGACGTGTAGCATTCTAAACGTCATTTTCCTCATTTTCTCTCGTCTTTTGCCTTGCACCAAATTTTCAACGCCAGGAAGGCTGTTTTTACCTGGGGGCGCTTCCGATATTGAAGTGATAGGAATGCTCGTCGGAAGGGAGGGAGACCAATGTGGGTGTCGTTCAAGCTTAAACTGACTCCCAAATGAGATTCCTGTGTGGTCAGTGTCGCGCTTTTTTTGTAAATTTCTTTATGCACGGTGCTAAGCGATACCTGAATGGGCAAATATAGAATCTTTCCATCTCAAACACCCTAAGTGAGACCAAAATCTGCGAGCTTGTCGCTTTTGTATGGGAGTCACCCCGCGCGTTTTTGCGGCCGCCCGCGAACTAAATTTACCTTCGAGGTTCAAGTATTGAAGCCACCCGTGTAGGAAGAGGATCAATTTCTAACAGTGCTTGCTTAAAAAACAGTTTACTGTCATTGTTATTTAATTCCAAAACCATTACCAACATGATTTTGTGTAACATAATTTTTGGTGCCATTGTTCGAGTCTTAATCGAAGATGAAGCTAACTCTACATTGTTTCCTTAGGAAACATTCCTTAGGAACATTCACTTTGTTCAGTATTTGACGTTTTATTTTCGCGTTTCAGTCGGTTGAAGATCGCAAACTTTGACTTCAATGTGAAATGTCGTCAAATAGCCGAAGTGACTGAGGGACTTTCAGGGAGAGAAATTTCCAAAATAGCAATTGCCTGGCAGGTGAGTTAAATCTGAACACGAACTAAAGAGACGTCTCGAAACGAGAAAGGTAACGAGGAAAACCAAAACTTTCGAGCGCCAATTGGGACTTTTGCTAGGGACAACGAAAAGAAAAATGGCCAATAGCTGAACGGCGCATGCCCATTAACGATCCCAGAAACAATTGCGGGACGCATTTCGGCTCCAGTTCCCTTTGGTCGTCACTTGTTTCCATCCGCCAAACTGACATTTTCCTCTCAGTGGCTCTCACAAGGCATTTTTTACATGAAATTTCTCTGTCTCTTGAAATTTCTGTTCATAAAAGTCTAATTCTCTTCAATTTTTAAGGAAAAAAAATTCAGGACGGCACGAGTAGGATTCGATCTCGGAGCATCGGCTCTGCAGTGCATCACTTTAACCCCTACACTACCGAGAATTTGCTGACAATAAGTGGTTTGATTTGAGTATATATAGCAACAACCCTAACCCTAACCCTTAACCCTTAACGCTAACCCTTACTTTGTGTACGAATCATTAATCTGTCAACGTCAGTTTGGTGGATGGAAATAAGTGTTGACCGTGGCGAACAAGCTCTAGTCTGAAATGTCATCCGTCTCTTCGCCCCACGCGGAAAGGCTGCAAGACTAAAAGGCACACTCATGGCCGCCAACTAGATATTTATGCATGATTACATGAATTAGTCTGTGATGTCACAGGACGGTATTATAACTCTGTGAATAGCTCACATTCGATAAATCAAAATTCTAACATGACATCTCAAGCTTTCTGGTCATGTTTCTATATTTGGTTTGGTTTTCTTTGTGCTTAAGTCTCTTCTAGGAATTGCGAGACAGTGGAGTCTTAAAAAATTGCCAGTTTTGTCCCTAAAGCCTTGGAGTCATGTTAGACTTTTAATATATCGAATGTGGGCTGTTCAGACGTTTCTCTCGCCTTGCCGCCTGTTGGGTTGTCTCAGAGTAGACAAGCTCAGGCTTTTTGACTGTTGATTGTTCTTTAATTCCAGGCTAGTGCGTACGGCTCCCCCGATGGCGTTCTTACCGAAGAAATGATGGATGAAAGAGTTCAAGAGGCTGTTAGGCAACATAAGCAGAAAATCGAATGGCACAGCACCGAACTTCCTGGCGAAACAACTGCTTCGAATACGACGACTCAGAAAAACAGAGACTCTGTACTCAAAAGAACTCAAGATAATAAATCAAAGAAAGGTTGATTTATTTTGAAATTTTTGTTTTTATTAAGGCGACCTCAGAACGTCCGTATACCTGGCGATTTTTTTGCCACCAAACAGAAAATTGGCTGCTTGTGACGACGTTGGCAAATGTTCGCAAAAACTGTTTGTTCCTCCGCCTTGTTTCTGTTTTAAGAAAGCTCTTGTGCGAAGCAAAGCGCGACCAATTTTCCTATCGGAGCTGATTTCTGGATAGACCATTAGTCATGTAGTGGGCTTAATTTCATTCCAAGATGGCGTCGTCCAGAACAAAGTTATTTGAGCAGGTTCGAATGGCGACACAACGACAAATCTTTCAGCTCGCGAGGAAAAGAAAAAGGTCATTGGTATGATGGTCGTCAACGTTACCCGAGGAATAAAACTACAGTGAATGGCTTCAAAGAGTAACTCTGGGACAAGGATCGCTTTTCCTTGCTTTTGGTAAATCAGTGTGCAGCGGAGGGTTAAATTACAGCAGGGAACATTTGTCTGTTCCCAGGTTGTGAAAACTGAGTTTTACTGGCCGTATCTGGGTACTTTGCAAATAACAATTACCAATGCGTCACCGCTAGATACTGGAAACACAAATTCGCCTCTCACAATAAGAAGCAAGGTCACTGACTTCCTCGTGCCCACATGTGGGTTGCGCTTGCTTTAAGCGTGGATAACATCCTATGTTGAACGCTTTCGTTGGACGAATGACGCGGGAAAATTTAATTTAAAGAAAAACAATCGTTCACGTACTGGATTCAGGATTCTTTGTCACTGGAATTTGGATTCCGGATTTCAATGGTTAGTGGGATTCCGGATTCCTTGAGCTAGATTCCGGATTCCAAAGTCCAGGATTCCAGATTCCACTGGCAAAAATTTCCTGGATTCCGAATCTGAATGCCCTTACATGAAACGAAAAACAAAATCAAATACAGAAGTCCGGTCTTAAGCTGTAGTGTCTTGAAATCTATCGTTAGCTAATGATTGGTAATTTTGTGAAATTATTGCTCATTGCTTTCAAGGATGAGTTTCAATGCCCGAAATCTATAAGGAGTTTCGTTTCATTTCTACATACATGTAACCTTGTATCATTTCAGCGGGTCTGATGATCAGTTGTGCCTGTCGAGGAATTCACTCTTGTCAAATCTGGTTCGCCAGAACTACAATGAATCACTAGTCTTAAGACTTAATAAATTAATAGAAAGTCCCTTGTTTTGTTTTATCTTACTCGATGTCCGCCAAAACATACCTTGCGCGTTGAGATTTTTTTCTGGCATGGTTTTGGCATTTACAAAGTTGTTCGCGTCGCTTGTTAGTCGCATAGTTAACCAACTACGCGACTGAGAAGCAACTGGAACGAATTGGTAAATGCTAAAAGCCATGCCAACAAAACAACCTCTGCTCCCAGGATACCAAAATAGAACAGGGTAGAATAAGGATGTGTGGATGAGATACGATGCCTACTACGAGAAGAAAGAACGGGTCGTAAAGAACACTTTCGGATCTTCATGAGCATGCGCAGTGTTTCTTAGTTACAATTCATGTCCCCAGCCCTTTGACGTTTCTTCTGGTCTTGGACGTGACCATGACGTCATGTCAAAACACTATAGTCTTGGTTATTCTTAACTTCAAACATATGCAGATGTCGTTAAGATTCCTATATACTAATGTCGGTAGACTGCTTTTTTTCAATCTTGATAACCTAGCCTTTTACTATAGCTGCCCGTACGAAAAGTGCCACACCAACCTCGTCTCCAGGGTCTTCTCGTTTTCGTCTTCTTCTTTCCTGCCGCCACCATATTGGAAAACGAGAAGACCCTGGGGATGACGTTGACGTCACACACGGTAGCCAATAGCGGTCAATCGCGAAAATATAATATTTTGGTGTTAGTTGTCACCAAGTTCGTTAATCTCATTAACCCTACTCTTTTTGAATAGCTTTTCGACCTGTCTTTATTTCTTACACGCTTTTTACCAATCCGGTATCGAAAGAAAACTTGCAGCTTTTAGCAAAAGTAATAGTAACAACAATGAAAATCTTAATAAGGTTTTTATGGCGCATTTAAACAAAGTCTCAATGATCTTTCGCCGGTAAATTGAATCTAAATGAACTGTGTACAAAAATTATTTCTAAAAAGAAAAATTTTAAAAAGGTTTTGTCAAATGTGGAAACAGATTCAGAGTATTTGATATCATCTCAATTAACTATGATATCATCAGGTAAACTGTTCAAGATTTTCGGTGCATAATGCGAAAAAGAGTGGTGTTTATTATTTAGTCACGGTATTAACAGAAGGAACTTCTAAAAGCAGTCCATCAGATGAGCGGAGCAAACGAGCCGGTTGGTATTTGACACGGAGTGGCGACAAATAGTAAGGACCTAGAAGTCATTTTAAATTTTTATGTTAAAAGTAGTATTTTAAAATCAATGCGAACATCAAAGGCACGTCAGTGCAAGTCTTTCATGACAGGAGTTAGATGGTCGGATCTTCTTATTCCCGAAAACCACAAGCGTGCGGCACAGATCTGAACTTATCGTTGCAGATTATCTATTTTTCTATTATGTAACAGTATAAACTCTTACAATAATCTTAGCGCGACATGAAGAAAGCCGCGCCATTGACCATCGTCTTGAGGTGATCCTTGCTAAGATCCTCAATCTGCCCATAAATCAGCTAGGATAGCCGTCATAGCGTTTTTGCATGTTTCTTTAATCATTGATGGGTAAAAGTTTGTCTCTCTATTTAGGTTGAACTAAAACCAGACGTGATTAATCTATAAGCCGATAATCGCTTTTAATCGATAGTAATCCATGTCAATCATCGATAAATATCGATTTCCGGTATCGATCGATAGAAATCGATAAAGAAAAAAGCTGTGACTTCGATTCATATCGATGATTTTCCGTTAGAAATCGATAATGATAATGATTTTCGATTGTTACCGATTTTTTAATCGATAATAATCGATAAATTATTTTTTCTGGGACTTTGATTTCTATCGAATTCCGATATCAATCGATATTAATCGGCGGAATCGATTGATTTCCGATATCGATTTTTATCGATTAACTACGTCTGGACTAAAATTTCATACTCAGTCCCATTCTACAACCTCACAAATACACCTGGATAGCACCCTTGGTCACCAGAACTCGTCGAAGACCAACGGGAACGAGGCTAATACGGATGACGTTTGCATAATACATCAGGTCGCTTTTGTCACGAGTGTCCCGTCTTCAAAATATTAAACATGTTTTTATTATTCATTTTTTTGATGGAAAACAAAAGTGGAAATTAGAATAAGTCGAGTAACCAGGATAACTCCAAAACAAATGTTTTCAGAGAAATTTTCTCCCTTTTAACAGCTTGCTTGTAGTTACTGGCGACAGAGAGATAAAAAACACAACATAAACTAATCCACAACACACTTTTTCTTTGTGTTATGTCTAGTTTCACGCTCTGCTAGTACGTCCCTTAATAATTAAACAAGGAAGTTGCAGATTTTAATTGATTTACAGATCAGACTGCTTTTATGAGTCTCGGGCTTGTGGCTCAGAATTGCTTTAGTAGGTAAACTTTTCCATTTTCTTTTCGGGCTTTTAGTGTGCAGTTTGTGCAAAAATCATATCCATAGAATGATACGCAAAACTGTTTGCCGTGCAATTTTAGTTACCCGCTAAATGTGGATATTTCAGGGGCACCCAACGAGAGTATAGTTCAAAACCACTTAAACATAGCATTGTTAAACGTATTTTAGTATTTAAACAGTAGATAAAGGCATATCTTTATCCCCTAACAATTTTTCATCTGTTCGGATTTCCTAGCCGAAAGTCTAGTGATCCGAAAATTATAGCGATCAAAACTTACCTTTTCGAAAATTTCAGCCAGAAAAAAGGCTTCCGAAAATTCTTGGTGACCTTTTTAGGATAAAAATCCATTAAAAATAGGCAATTATACCATTTTTTAGATGTTCGAAAATCCTAGGAGAGGCAGGCAAGCAAGAAATTTTACAACAAATGTTCCGAAAATTCTGGATCTCAAATCATCTTCCGAACAGATATTTTTCCGAAAATTGTCGTTGGGTGCCCCTGATATTTGGGGGAACTCAGGCAGACCTTAGAAAAACTGTTGATCGTTATGGTCTTTCTATCATCCATAGGTTTTTATTATCACGTACTTTTGTTTTGTAAAACCTGTCGGAAAACATTTTCGTTTTACATCAATTACATTCTTAATCCTCCCAAAGGCTTCCGTTTTCAATAGGACAAGCCCCGAGTGTCATGATAGCCTTATTAAGCTTTGTTTTTCATTCTCTCTTTGTTTTGTTTTGAGATTAACAGATCGTTTGCTGCTAAACGTTAGCATATATTTATTCATAATCTTTAAACAAGTACCGCTATTTGTCAAAGAGTAAGCTAAACTTTCAAAACTATCATAGGAACAGGCATACGGCGCTGTTTTGTGTACTAACATATTTCGTCGCAAGTTTGAAATGACCTTTACTTCAATCTGTCGTCTTCAAACAATGCTATAAGGGTCTAGCATGTAAATACAGGTAAGGGATTTCATTTCACTCACTCGAGCGCTTTTGATTTAGCTTGTAAACACACGAATGAACGGTAAAAACAGATGAAAAGATGCGAGAGGGCGAAGGCTGATGTTAGTATCTTCAAGTTGCTTCGCAAGACAGCTTTTCGCGGTTGAAGCATTCGAGTATTTTTCGATATTAGAGCTAAAAGAGTTCTCTGGGATTGTTTCCTTTTCAGTATGTTGTTGGATAAGTTTTCTAAGTTGCACGAAAAAAATTGCTCTGCCAGGTCACCCAGCTGTAGCCGAGTTTCGGCAGGGATTCCAGGCCACAGAAGTGAGTTTGCGTTAACGCCGCGTATGATTAAACCAGATTCCGATCCGGACTTAGTGCTTGTCTTTTTAAAAAATTTCCTTTGTAAACTTATTTCCAGATTTTTTCTCAGCAAATTTATAAATGGGACACTTCTCCCCTTGTAGAAATTTTATCAGTGGAAAATTTGTCGGGCTCTTTTGATAGATTAGCGAACAATTCTCGCAACGACAACTTGGGCAAACAGCAGCAGAAAGGGAAAGCGGGATCTTGTTGTAGATCAGGATCAGCAGATACATTCCTTAGCGAGTCGCACTGGACGGCTCTGTCGCGTCCCTGCCTGGCTTTATAAGAGGCAACCAATAATAATTACTGACAAACTTTGGAAATGACTGGAAGAATTCGGAGAACGACTTAAAACATGCAGTCTTATAATATAATGGTCTGGTACTGCACCCAAAAAATTATTCTTATATAGGGTTAACAGCATTTTCGGCAAAATGACGCTCAGCACCGATCAATGCCATACGGAAGGTAGTGGTTTCACCCCAAATCTTGATCTGCATCTCAGGGCCTCACTGAACACCACCTTTTCGTAAGCGAAGCGGGCTCCCCGTTCTTAAAATATCATTGTCATTATCATTAATCTTCGCATGATATATTCTTCTTGATAATATCCATCGCCAAGTGTGTCTAATGATATAAATACTTTCTCGAACACGATCAAACTAGGGAGGGGGAATTCATAAGGGGCATACTTGCTTAGCGGTGAAACCACTATAAACTAACAAAACCTATAAACTTCTTCTGGACTTTTCACATCGGTACCCTTATTTTGACAGCTGTGAAATGGGAAACAGCGTGAGAAAAACGCGAATGGTGCGCGTACTTCCAGACCCCAACGCCGAGCTCCTGCCGATGGACAGCCGAGTACTCGAAGAACTGGGACGTGGTAGAGCGAAAAGATATTCTCGTCCTAAGTATAGAGATATCATGAACACGATGCACATTCTAACTGTTCTTATCGGCAATTTTAACAGTCCTTACCGAAAGCTTGGTCGCGCTGGCTTATTGCTATGGTTATTGAGCATGTCTATTAACTTCATGTACGATGGGTACGAGTCACGTGTCAAGTATGGCTACCCGTGGATGAGTGTGCGAGGCTTGCTTTGGATCACGTGCTGTTTGGGTACATGGTTTACCATTCGTCGCACAATGCCTTGGTTTGAGCAGAATCTCTGTAAACTGGAGAATGACAAGCTCTACAGAAGAGCACTGCAAGACATGTCTGGTACAACCGAGGTGAGTGATTGCCTACTCGTTTGTCTTGCTTATTTTTCTGTTTGCAGAGTACTATAGAGAAGAGAAGTGTGACGTCACGTTACTATGGTAGCAAAATTTCTGGATTGCAACAAAAGGTTTAGATTGGGAAAAGAACAATACAAAAATTTTCTTTTTCTTTTTCTAAGCTTAGATACGGTCCTTTCGGATTCAACCAAGAACATTTCGCCAACATTTGACAAATTAAATGAAATTGAATAAAATCGATGAAGTCTGAAACAGTGAGAATCCACTTTTTAAGTGACGTTTTGATTTGTTGTCACCCAGAAATTTTGCTACCATGGCAACGTGACGTAACGACTTCCCCTCTCTATTGAGTTACTTGTATTTCAAGCTTTATTGAAAATACCTTTTAAAAGAACACTTCTCTCTCCGCCGACCTCTTACCCTGACCAAACTGAGACAAACAATGACGTGAATAAAATCCTTGCAGCGAGTTCCACCTACATTCCGCCTCCCCAAGCCCCCCACACAGAGATTGGGCAGAGCGACAAATTGGGCACCGGAAGTCGTGTTTAGTCTTTTCGGCGCGCTTTCCCGCAGTCAACTGACGTTCAGGACCCCAACCTGTTGCTAAATCACTTTGATCAGGATCCGCTTCTGCTTTGATTGATCTTTGAATTATCTGTAAGTAGAATGATACTTGAGCCTTATCGCTGTGAACATCGGCGTGAATACACCCAAAACAATCCAGCGTAGCAAATTACCCCAGCTTGGGAGTAAGAGCAGATGTTATTACCACCTTAAGCCATATACGTTGACACTGTTAGTACACCGTATACGTTAAGACGTGTTCTTTAAATCTATAAAAATGAAATAGATTCAAAAATGAGGACAAATAGAATGTTACCGTCGCAATTTGTATCTGTCTTGTCCGAAGGTCCACTGTGTGGCATATGGTTGAGAAAACGGTCTCAGCTAAATGGTCTGTGTTCATAGTCGCCACAGCTTTTTACCCCTGAGATTTCTTTATTATTTAACGATTCACCAGTTTTTTTGGTCCCACAGAAACTGCCGTACTTTCTGGTACTGTTTTCTCTAGCTGCTGGTTCTCTTCAGTATGGCATAATGCGGAGAGACCAAGCAACGCATCTCGCATTTGGAAAGACACCGCACGTAGCTTTGGGCGTTTTTTTGCACGTGCTGAGATTTATTAGCGGTGTGCACGTGTATTACGCCTTGGCACTGTTCTGGAGCGTGCCCACGTGCGTTATGTTGATGGCAGGATACTCAATGATTGAATACCAAGGTAACAACCGATGTTGCAACCTCATCTCTGGGATTTTTCCTTAGGGAAAAGCCCCGACTAAGAGGTTTCTTGAACACACAACTTTGTCTAACCCGGCCATGGAAAAGTGCTCTGAAATTGGCCAGGCATCTGCCAAATACCAGGAAAACGAGTCCTCTGCTAGCAGGGAAGGAACTGATTCACTCGAAAACTTGAAATCGTTTAATCAGAAGTTGCCTTTTGATCTGATATCCGGTTACCAAGCCAATAGGCCAGATCTGAGTTCCAAAAACCCTCACTTTCCAAATGAGGCTAGGTGCACAACCTTTCTTGTGAAAATGCGTTTTATTTGCATGTTAATGAAAAATGATTTCCATATCAGAGGCTGAGAATCTACCCTCGTTTTGAAACAGAGGGCCGGGGGAACTCAGAAATTGCCTATAAAATTGAACTTATACCATAACTCAACTCTTAACAAATCTAGACTAATTTTAACCTTATACATCTTCTATAGATTGTTGATAATTCAAATAATGCAGTCACAATTCAGGTTGTTTTTTAAATTATTATGTCGACAGATCTTACCGCAAAAAGATTAAAGTTCAAAAGCTCACCATTAACGCTGAGACAAGCCGTTGAAAGTTACAACGAAAGGGTAAAATTTGTTCAAGACTCATCATCGGCTTGTGTGGTAAGTTTTGAGAGAAAATTATGTTGAAACGGTGCCCACGTTTTTCGTTTAGAAACGGTTTACTATTAGCAGAAATTGTCTGTCTTTTTAGCGATCCTTCTTCCTTAAATCCAATCTGTTCCCTTTTGATTTTCTGTTCCTTTTCTTCTCTGAGCATGTCTATGGTACATAGTAAGCTGTTTTGTAATTTGGCAAGCAAGCTGTGCAGATCAGGAACCCATAGACTCCTAAAGAAAGATATAATAGGGCAAAAACTCACAATGACACGAAATTTACTTCATAACATAGAGTAAAAGCCATTGGTATTAGCCAAGTCAACC